>SJYQ01000317.1:0-59147 GCA_006410935.1 Redunca redunca
TAGCCAAAGATAGGCTTTGGACCTTTAATATAAAGGATGATGCAATGCTCCTTCTTACTCCTCCAAAAATGCTTAGTAAGAGACCTCTCAAAATGTGGGAGGGTCTTGTGGGAGTAGGAATGGGTAGAGTACACAGAGAAATTAGGTTTGTAAAGACAATGCCAAGAGGCCTAGCTGGTGCTGCTCACCTCTTTCACAGCTGTGCGCAGCTGCTGCAGGGCTGTCTCCCTCCTTTGGGCCTCCTCTTTCAGGGCCTGGCTTGTTCCTTCTTCTTGAGCCACTTCCTGCTCTAGGCTCTGAATCCCATGACAAGGAGGGTGGGAGAACACATCAGAGGTAACAAGTCTGGGTCAGACCACATCACCTCTGGTTTGGACTACATAATAGTAAAGCCCCACCCTGCCCACACACTGCTGCTAAGAGATTATTTTAGAACAACCCTGATCTGTGACTTCCCATCAAAACCCTTCTCGAGCCCCTGACCATGTACCAACCGAGGTCAGGCTCCTCAGAAGAGCATTCTGTTAACAGGTCAGCCTGGCCTCTACCTACTTCTCTCTCTTTACCTCTCTTTACCCTCCACATCGCCTCCACTCTAGTCACACAGACTGACTGACTGGCCTTCATCCCCAAAGCTTCCAGCGCCAATACTGTTGCTCACTTTTCTTTGCTTTTGCCCAGAATGCCCCTCTGCTCTGCCAGTCACCTGGGAAATTTCCCACCTCAACCTTCTTTCATCTGCAAATCAGATTCAATTTATCCCAACCTTGCCCTGCTACTAATACTCATGGCTTATGAGTACATTTGTTGGCTATGCGCTTGATTCCTCTATTAGACCATAACTTTCTCGAGGGCAAGGAATGTTGTTTCAGATGAGTTCAGTTATTGAGCACTCACTACTGACAGGCACTAGGGACACAGAAAACAATATCAGACATTCCTGTCTTTGAGGAGCTCACAGCCAAATGCCCTTGACAACCGTTGTTGTTTAGTCACCAAGATGTGTCCCACTCTTTTGCCAGCCCATGGACTGCAGTCTGCCAGGTGCCTCTGTCCATGAGATTTTTGGAGTGGGTTGCCATTTCCTTCTCCAGGGGATATTTCCAAACCAGGGATCGAACCTGCGTCTCCCGCACTGGTAGGCAGATTCTTTACCACTGAGCCGCCAGGGAAGCACTGTATATTAAATGCTTTTGACAAGGATGAGGAGGAGGACACAACTGAAGCGACTTAGCAGCAGAGGGCACTCTGTCACCTAATCTCCGTTATGTATATGTGTGTGTATGTGTTTAGGGGTGGTCAGGGTCAGGAGCGGGAGGTACAGACTTGTTATCTTTTGCCTCTCATTCTGTTCATTCCAATTTCCCTCTGGTTTTGAAACTGATTTGGACAAATAAAGTATAAATAATATTTCTGAGCTTTTCCATTTTGTTTTAATAAAAAATTAAATAGCCAAGGAGAACATCTCACCACCACGAAAGACCCAAAGTGACCATTTTGAATCCACCTAATTCCACCAAATTCACCTGACATTTTAATTTGTCTTAGAAGTCTCATCATGGGTAAATACACATTTAAAACGTTGTGGAGGGCTTCCCTGGTAGTCCAGTGGTTAAGAATACACCTTGCAATGCAGGGGACACCGGTTCAATCCGTGGTCCAGGAAGATCCCACGTGCCCTGGGGCAGGTGAGCAAGCCCCCGTGCCACAACTACTGAAGCCTGCGCACCCTAGAGCCTGTGCTCTGCAACAAGAGGGGCCGCTGCAGTGAGAAGCCTGCACCCTGCAGCGAGAGAGCAGCATCCAGCTGCTCCGACTAGGGAAGGCCCTCTCAAAGCAACCAAGACCTAGCGCAGCCAAAAATAGATAGATATTTTAAAAATAAATAAATAAAATGTTGTCAAGAGTTCCAGGAAACATACTTTGAGATCCATTAAAAACTACTAAAATCTTGGGATTTTAAATGGATGTAGGGAATTCTCTGACTGTCCAGTGGTTAGGACATCCTGCTTTCACTGCCAAGGGCCCACATTCAATCTCCAACACAGGATTAAGATCCTGCAAGCTGCACAGTGAGATCCAAAATAATAACAGTAATAAAATAAATGGATGTAAACATTCACTAGGCTTGACTATCTCTTTAGAGGACTTGAAATCTGTGAACTAAACAGACCCACATGATGGCAATGGTAGGACTGAGCTTTCAGCTGTTCCTCGGTGGAAGTGCATTTCACCTGTTTTGGTGTGAAAACCTCTTTTAGAATCCAAAGAGAACCTGTACCTAGAATTTCTTGGAGAACCCAATTAAGGACACTCCCACTCTGGCCCAAAATAGAAACAAGGAATTGTCTTTAATTTCTGCAACAGACCTGCTCTCCAGCCTTGCTTCTCTCCAACTGCCAATCTTCTTCCACACTCAAGCCTGAGCTGCAAACCTGACTACATCACACCCCAACAAAATGCTACAGTAGATTCCCATCACCTACCTAAAGAATAAAAGCTAACTTCACTGGACAGTCCAAGCCCTCCCATAGCCCACTTCTCCATCTGCCACCCTACTCAACACTAGCAAATGACTTGCAGCTGCATGCCTAAACCCTGCTGTCACATGCCTTCGTGTTCCTACCCACGCTGTTCCTTCTATCAGAATTTCAATACCATCCTATGCTAGCTTCCTCATTGCCTGACTAGCTCCTCCTCCTCCTTCAAGCCTCATGGTCTCCAGAAACCCTTCCTTGATCTACCCTACTTTCAATGACTCTTTTATGCTCCCCCAGGGTAATATGGATGCTCTCACTGCACTGTGCTGAATGAAACCCCTTCCCGACAAGACTGTAGGCCACAAGCACTGATTTGGTCTCATGCTTGTACCTCTGGATGCATGCTAAGTCACTTCAGCTGTGTCTGACTCTTTGCAATTCTGTGGACCACCTGCCAGGCTCCTCTGTCCATGTGATTCTCCAGACAAGAAGACTAGAGCGTGCTGCCATGCCCTTCTCCAGGGGATCTTCCTCACCCAGGGATCAAACCCGTGTCTCTTACATCTCCTGCACTGGCAGGCAGGTTCTTTACCACCAGCACCACCTGAGAAGCCCTAAGCTGGTACTCTTAACACCGAGCAAATCGCAGGGCAAAGAATAGGGCTGGCTGAATTCTAGAAATTCGATCAAGTCCTGCCCATCATGTCCCAAGGATTCCAGCTCACCTGTACTTGTGAGTGCAACTGATCAATCTTCTGCTGTTGCCTCTCCACAATCTGAAAGGCAAAGTTATCAAGGATGATTGCAAGCACATGCTAATAGTGGGGCCAGACAGCAAGAGGCTGCACTAAGATCTGCAGTTTGACTATTATCTCAACTATTATCTACAGCCAATTAATAGTGAGAACAGAGTGAAAACAAGAAATATAAACCAGACTCCCTATCCTGGCTACTTAGCTTCACAGTTCTGTGCCCCAGGAACAGAGGTTTAAACAAAGAGGAACGCAGTGCGGAAGACCTATGACTACCATGGGGAAGTCAGGGGGAGATACACCTTCACTCTGATGACTGTCGGCCAGGAGAATCAACTTCATATACAGCCAGTGTACCTTCTGGTTCTTTGGTAAAGGACACAACTGAAAATTCAGTTTAACGAAGCCAGTCCTGTTCAGGGCTGTGACAGTTTTTCACTTATAGCTTTGGTCCCACTGTTTAAGAAGGGAACCTAAACAGGTCCAGTGTCCTGTCCTATGAGACCCCAGGTACTCTCTGAATCGTTTCTGGGTCTTTTTTTGCTGACCTTCAAACAAGTCTCTCTGGTAGGTCCTGGGCTCCTTCTTCTATGCTGAATTAGGGCCACCTCACTGGCTAAAACTCTGCTCAATGCAAGAGGTTTTGTAGAGGGCCTGAGCCATGAAGGAAGTGCCCCAAGCTTCAGTGCACCATTCTGGTACATCTAAGTCTGGATATTCAGAGGCATGCCCTTCCCTAACTTTGCTTGCCAGTACTAAGGATGGCTGTCTAAAATGTGAATTTATTATGCAGGGATGGCTTCTAGGAAAAGAAAAGAAAAACTCTGGGTAACAGCTCTAGGGGGCTTGGGGCCAGAAATTCATGGTTCCCTACCAAAACCCAATCTTCTGCTTCCTCTGAGCCTACCCCTTTACGGCCTGGACGCCCTCAGTCACCTTTCGAAGGGAATCACATTCCTTCTGCCAAGACTCCATTTCCACTTGGGGACCTTGTCCTTGTTGAGCTGGACCTTCTCCACTGGCATCTTCCACACACTGCTTATCTTGCAGGCTGAAAGACAGTAGTCTCTTCAAGAACTCTAAATTAGAGAGATGTGGCTTTGATTCCTGATACTGCTATTTACTGGGCAAGACTAGTAGGCCCTTCCAAGCCATAGCTGGGGATGATTGCTTAGGTCTGTTTAAAGTAGGGAATGCCACACAGAAGCTGCCTGCTCAGTCTATGTTAGTTCCCTTCCCTAGAGGTCGGCATCTATACAATGTGCCAGCAACTCTTTACCTACCCAAGGCTTCTTTATTCTTTGTTTTGATATTTAAAAGTAAACATTCATCACATGTATTTAAATTACAAAAGTCACACATATAGGATAGAGAAATTTTAGAAAATACAAAAAAAACCCCAAAAGTCCTTTTTTCTTTGTATACCCAGTCTGGGACAGACCCAACTTTGTCCCCTAACCACAGTCACTTTCATCATGGGCCATATGCTGAGATAAACAAGGTTACTGTGGCTGAATGTGGGATGAGAAATCCAATCCATCCCATTAAAAATTGGATTTGGTCCAAGAGGCTGTTGAAACATAGCCACGACATTTTTTTCAGAAACTGCTATTAATATGGAAGAAGTTCCCAAGACATCCTGAGAGTACATTATAGCATCTTGTTTTGTTCTCAGAGCCTGCTGTGGCAATTGAGAGCAATCCCTAGGGCTAAGGAGAAGTAACAGATGCTCCTGGTAGCCTTCACAAGATTCACCATGTGGATAACCCTCGGTCATCAGCACCAGGATCTACTTCTGCAAATACAGACACTCACTTTCCAATTTCTAAAGTGCTCCCATTCATTCAGCACATACCTTTTCAAAAATTATTGCCCAATACTATTATGATGCCAGGCACTGGGTTGGATCTTTCCAAATAACAGTGGAAAACCCCACTGCACCACTATACCACTCACATTCCATCTCAAAGACACAGTCCCTGCTCATAAACAGTTTTCCTATTACTTACAATCCAAAGAAAACAGAGCTCAGAGAAGTAAGTGAGTTGCCCAAAGTTAAACAAGCCGTGAGTAGGGTAGCCAGGACCAGAACCTAGCTCTCTGCTTCTTTCTAAACCCCTCAGGGATATTTGGAGAGGACAATGACAACCCACTCCAGTACTCTTGCCTGGAAAATCTCACGGGTGGAGGAGCCTGGTAGGCTGCAGTCCAGGGGGGTCGCAAAGAGTCAGACACAACTGAGCAACTTCATTTTCACTTTTCACTTTCATGCATTGGAGAAGGACATGGCAACCCACTCCAGTGTTCTTGCCTGGAGAATCCCAGGGATGCGGGAGCCTGGTGGGCTGCCGTCTATGGGGTCACACAGAGTCAGACACGACTGAAGCGACTTAGCAGCAGCAGGGATATTTACCTGCGTCGGGTGGAGGAGAAGTCAGCTTCCCTCTGTCTCAGGCTTTCCAGTTGAACCTCCTTTTCTCTGCAGGCTGCCTGGGTCTGCTCCAGCAAACTCTCCAGCTCAGTCACTCTCTCCTGCAGCTCTGTGCTCTTCAATTCAGAATCCTTAAGCTGAGAGACAGGATTCCATGCTTAGGTCAACAAGCAGGGAAGACTTGGGGTATATTTCAAAAACTTTGCAATTCAGTTGTGATGTGAGTCTGGACATGACTCCTTTGGGACTTTCCTTTCAGGACACCACAAGGTCACTGCATGCAGCAGAGGTTGAGAAAGCACCCCCCCCCCACCCCGACCACCCCCAACTTGCCCCAGGTATGCTTGGTCATTGCTGCTACCTGCTGGCTCTGTTTCTGATGGTCTTCCAGAGTGGGCAGGTCAGCCAGGTAGCGCTCCAAGGTCTCAATACGCTGCTGCTTCTCCCGGTTCTGCTCGGATTCCTTCTGACATTTCTTTTTCAAATTATTAATATGTTTATCACGACCCTTGACCTATTAGAAAGAAATGTTAAGAATCCTTCTCCACTCACCCCTCTACCATCTTGAATGTTTACTATTTTTTTGAAGTGAACACTGTCTTTGACCTTAGGACTATAACTGTTTTCTACTATCATGAAGGCAGAAAGTTGAACAAATTTTGCCATTGGAGATTAGGACATAAAATGCAGAGTTATCACACCAGAACTTTCCATTCAAGGGCAAGGAAGAGGGGATTCTTGGGCAGTTTTCAAAACCTGGTAGCTCTACTGTATAATAAAAGAATTTCTCTGGTCTTTGTTCAAGTTCCTGGAGGTAACTTCTAAATTCTTAGAATATCCCAAATAATAAATGTCTTTTGTTATTCACAGTGGACCAGGTCAGTTCAGTCGCAAAGAGTCACACATGACTAAGAGTCCGACTCTTTGCAACTCCATGAAACGCAGCATGCCAGGTCTCCCTGTCGATCAGCAACTCCTGGAGTTCACCCAAACTCATGTCCATTGACTCAGTGATGCCATCCAACCATCTCATCCTTTGTCGTCCCCTTCTCCTCCTGCCCTCAATCCCTCCCAGCAACAGGGTCTTTTCAAATGAGTCAGCTCTTTGCATCAGGTGGCCAAAGGATTGGACCTTCAGCTTCAACATCAGTCCTTCCAATGAACACCCAGGACTGATCTCCTTTAGGATGGACTGGTTGGATCTCCTTGCAGTCCGAGGGACTCTCAAGAGTCTCCAACACCATAGTTCAAAAGCATCAATTCTGTGCTCAGCCTTCTTTATAGTCCAGCTCTCACATCCATACATGACCACTGGAAAAACCATAGCCTTGACTAGATGGACCTTTCTTGGCAAAGTAATATCTCTGCTTTTCAATATGCTGTCTAGGTTGGTCATAACTTTCCTCCCAAGGAGTAAGCATCTTTTAATTTCATGGCTGCAATCACCATCTACAGTGATTTTGGAGCCCCAAAAATAAAGTCAGCCACTGTTTCCCCATCTACTTGCCAGGAAATGATGGGACTGGATATCATGATCTTAGTTTTCTGAATGTTGGACTTTAAGCCAACTTTTTCACTCTCCACTTTCACTTTCATCAAGAGACTCTTTAGTTCTTTGCTTTCTGTCATAAGGGTGGTGTCATCTGCATATCTGAGGTTATTGATATTTCTCTCGGCAATCTTGATTCCACCTTGTGCTTCCTCCAGCCCTGCGTTTCTCATGATGTACTCTGTGTAGAAGTTAAATAAGCAGGGGGACAATATACAGCCTTGACGTAATCCTTTTCCTATTTGGAAACAGTCTATTGTTCCATGTCCAGATCTAATTGTTGCTTCCTGACCTGCATATAGGTTTCTAAAGAGGCAGGTCAGGTGTTCTGGTATTCCCATCTCATTCAGAATTTTCCAGTTTATTGTGGTTCACACAGTCAAAGGTTTTGGCATAGTCAATAAAGCAGAAATAGTTGTTTTCCTGGAACTCTCTTGCTTTTTCAATGATCCAGCGGATGTTGGCAATTTGATCTCTGGTTCCTCTGCCTTTTCTAAAACCAGCTGGAACATCAGGAAGTTCATGGTTCACATATTGCTGAAGCCTGACTTGGAGAATTTTGAGCATTACTTTACTAGCGTGTGAGATGAGTGCAGTTGTGCGGTAGTCTGAGCATTCTTTGGCATTGCCTTTCTTTGGGATTGGAATGAAAACTGACCGTTTCCAGTCCTGTGGCCACTGCTGAGTTTTCCAAATTTGCTGGCATATTGAGTGCAGCACTTTCACAGCATCATCTTTCAGGATTTGAAATAGCTCAACTGGAATCCCATCACTTCCACTAGCTTTGTTCATAGTGATGCTTTCTAAGGCCCACATGACTTCACATTCTAGGATGTCTGTCTCTAGGTGAGTGATCACACTATTGTGATTATCTGGGTTGTGAAGGTCTTTTTTGTACAGTTCTTCTGTGTATTCTTGACACCTCTTCTTAGTATCTTCTGCTTCTGTTAGGTCCCTACCATTTGTCCTTTATTGAGCCCATCTTTGCATGAAATGTTCCCTTGGTATCTCTAATTTTCTTGAAGAGATCTCTAGTCTTTCCCATTCTGTTGGTCTCCTCTATTTCTTTGCACTGATCTCTGAGGAAGACTTTATCTTTCCTTGCTATTCTTTGGAACTCTGCTTTCAAATGGGTATATCTTTCCTTTTCTCCTTTGCTTTTTGCTTCTCTTCTTTTCACAGCTATTTGTAAACCCTCCTCAGACAGCCATTTTGCTTTTTTGCATTTCTTTTCCATGGAGATGGTCTTGATCCCTGTCTCCTGTACGATGTCATGAACCTCTATCAGGCACTCTATCAGATCTAGTCCCTTAAATCTATTTCTCACTTCCATTGTATAATCATTAGCCCTTTTATCATAAGGGATAATGAGACTGTAAACTCCCTGAGAGGAGGGGCTGTGTCCATTTTGCTTTTATCATAAGGGATTTGATTTAGGTCATACCTGAATGGTTTGGTGGTTTTCCCCACTTTCTTCAATTTAAGTATGAATTTGGCAATAAGAAGTTCATGATCTGAGCCACAGTCAGCTCCCGGTCTTGTTTTTGTTGACTATATAGAGCTTCTCCATCTTTGGCTGCAAAGAATATAATCAGTCTGATTTCGGTGTTGGCCATCTGGTGATGTCCATGTGTAGAGTCTTCTCTTGTGTTGTCGGAATAGGGGTGTTTGCTATGACCAGTGCGTTCTCTTGACAAAACTCTATTAGCCTTTGCCCTGCTTCATTCTGTACTCCAAGGCCAAATTTGCCCGTTACTCCAGATGTTTCTTGACTTCCTACTTTTGCATTCCAGTCCCCTATAATGAAAAGGACATCTTTTTTGGGTGTTAGTTGTAAAAGGTCTTGTAGGTCTTCATAGAACCGTTCAACTTCAGCCTCTTCAGTGTTACAGGTCGGGGCATAGGCTTGGATTACCGTGATATTGAATGGTTTGCCTTGGAAACAAACAGAGATCATTCTGTCGTTTTTGAGATTGCATCCAAATACTGTATTTCGGACTCTTCTGTTGACCATGATGGCTACTCCATTTCTTCTAAAGGATTCCTGCCCACAGTAGTAGATATAATAGTCATCTGAGTTAAATTCATCCATTCCAATCCATTTTAGTTTGCCGATTCCTAAAATGTCAACGTTCACTCTTGCCATCTCCTGTTTGACCACTTCCAGTTTGCCTTGATTCAGGTACCTAACATTCCAGGTTCCTAACATTCCAGGTTCCTATGCAATATTGCTCAATGGACCAGAGCACACCATAAATGCATTTATGCTAATTAGATGACTCAGAACAGGAACTGATCGCTATAAAAACCAATGGAGTTGAACCCAACTTCCTGCGAAAAGGGGACAAAGACAAGAGATTTGAGTTCAATCATGCCTACATGATAAAATCCCAATTAAAAACTCTGGACACCAAAGCTCAATGGAGCTTCCTGGTTGATGAACACATGCATGTGCTGGGAGGATGACAGGTTCTAATTCCAAGAGGGAAAAGGTATGGAAGCCCTGCTTTTAGGACTTTCCCAGACCTCGTCCTATTTGTCTCTTGGCTTATCATGATTTGTATAACAAAACTGTAATCTGTGAAATTACTGAACCTGAAGGTGTCATGGGAACCCCTGGATTTATAGCCAGTTGTTCAGAAATATAGGCAATCTAGGGAACCCAAAACCTGCAGTTGGTATCTGAAATAATAAATAAGCATAGTCTTTTGGGGGACTGTGTCTTTTAAACTTGTGGGGTCTGATGCTAACTCTGAGTGGTTTGCATCAGAACTTAATTGCAAAAGTATATATAACCGTATAGGTAGTATACATACAGCCCACCTGGTCTATTCTGATGAGACAGGTAATGCATTCTTCTCTAAACACTTCATATGATATAAAGCTAAGCAATCATCTGGAAGGGCTAGTGAGACTGTAAACTCCTTGAGAGGAGGGGCTGTGTCCATTTTGCTTTTATAAAACCCCCAACACATAGCACAATGCTTGGCACTAAGCAAGCAATCAATTAAGATGTGTTGAATGGAAACTTTTCTTACTATTACGGCTTTTTCTTTGGCTTATGAAAAAGGAAGCTGGAGATAAAGCAGAGAAAAAGGTAGATTTATTGATGCCAAAGAGGCTCAGGCCTAATTTGATCCAAAGACAACACAGTACTAAGAAGGATCCCTGAAAATCAGTTAAAAGCTTTACTCCAGGTACAATCCGTACCGTTCAAGCTCCATGTCATTCTCCAGATTCTGTCATCTTAATATGCATCAGAATCACATGGGAAGCTTACTGAAAATGCTGATGGCCAGCTCTTAAAGAAATGGTAGGCCAGTCAGAGATGTTTATTTTTTCTCCTTTCCAAAATATTTCTAGAATGACAGGCATAAAATAAAATACCAATTTTTAAAAGGCAACAGAGGAGACAAAAGTATACAAGATAGGGTCTTCCATGACAGTTCAGTGGCAAAGAATCTGCCTGCCAATGGAAGAGACTCGGGTTTGATCCCTGGTCTGGAAGATTCCACGTGCTGTGGAGCAACTAAGCCCCAGAGCCACAACTATTGAACCCATGCTCTAGAGCCCCAGAGCCACAACTACGGAAGCCTGCATGCCCTGAAGGCTGTGCTTCACAACAAGAGAAGACAATGAGAAGTCACACTACAACTAGAGTGTAGCTCCTGCTTGCCACAGCTAGAGGAAAGCCCCCGCAGCAACAAAGACACAGCACAGCCCCGCAAAGACTAATAAAAAAGTATATAAGATAGTTCAAGATGTTTCCAGAATATGAAAGGGAATGGGAGGGACAGATGGTTTGGAGCAGAGGAGTTATAATTTGCAGTAGGAGTCACAGACAACTTGGAAGACAATGTGCCCTTCACAACCCACAAGAATCCCTCTACTTTAAACACGAGATACCTGAGGCAGGTAGGTATCAGCCATAAACCTGAAAAATAGGGGAATTCACTGGAAGTCTATATTCATCTTAGCTGGATATCATTCTCACCCTAGGTTTTCCCAAAAGGAGACTGGAGATTTATTCTTTGTGGAGAAATCAAATCAGAGAGAGCCCAGCTTAGGGGTATCAGTCATGGCAGAGAGAGACAGAGAATGAAGCACTGGGTTGAAAATAAGCATAAATAACAATCTATGTGTAGAACTATGGGACTTTAAATCTAATTTCCTTCTCAGTGTTGAGAACCCAAAGGCCAAAAGCATTCCTGTCCCCAGCCTCCCCACCAGGCAGCAGGCTGAAGATTCTTTTCTAGAGAGAGTGAGATGAGACATCAGATATTGACATTTAAGGGTTCCCAAGTGAAAAGGGAAGACTAAGTTTGATCATCCAATAGGGAAGCCCACCAGGCAACTTCCATGAACCCAGAGTTTCCATGCAATTTAAAAACACTATATTCTTAAATATGAGCACTCTTTCATTCAAGGATCATCAATCCTCTAATGTGAAAGACACAAAAACAAAATAAGACCTGAAAGAAACACTATAGCAGATGCAGATATCCCAAAAGGCATAATCATTATCATCAGAGAAAAGATACTGCATTCATGAAACAAAAACAGCAAAAAAATGCATTAAGTAAGAATACTATTCAGAAATACAGACGTATATGTCAGGAGTAAGAAAAGAGTTGAAGACAGCTAATTCTGTAGAGTGGGGCTGATATTGATATTGATGTTGATATTTGATAACATGTTGGTTATCTAACTTAGACACATGTATTATTTTGATTAAAAGTTTTTTCTTCTTTTTTTTTTCAGACAAGCCTCTAAGTCCATGCTATACTAATGGTACCAATATCACCTGCTAAGATTGTCAGAAATGCAAAATCCCAGGGCTGCCTCCCCTTCCAAAACTACTGAATCTGGATCTGTATTTTCATCAAGATCTCCAAATTATTCTTAAACACATTAGAGTTTAAGAAGCACTTCTCTAGCTGACTTTGATGCAAGTGGTCCAGAGCTAAACATTATTAAACTGGTCCCCCAAGAATATCTATATTAGAGCAACCTGTGAACAGAACCAGAAGATTTAGCTCCTTCTATGAAAATCAATCTCAACCTGAGGCGATTCTAAGAGCACTGGCAAAAATGTAAAAACTCCCAAAATAGCTGCATATGTGGGATTCATCACCTACTTTTTAGGTAGAAGTGAGAAAAAATCACGCTCAATGATGTACCACAGGTACATCTTGCAACAGTACCATTTGGTATGACTGGTCAGACTGGTTTTTCACCTAGGCCAGCTGGTTCCCCATCACAGCCTGGGACAGTGAGAGATTATACACTGTCTGTGATAGTGTCGTGGAGATGAAGCAGATAAGAAGGGTTCCATTTCAAACAAGCCAGTCCTGCATGAGAAGTCCATGTAGGGTGTTTCACCCAATTGTCTCCTCCAGGTTCCAAGAATAGTTTGGCAGGAAAGGGCTGACTGCCAATTCTTTTGTGAATTAGAAAGCTATCAGCTCCTTAGCTCACCCTTTCTTCCTGTTTCTTCCCTTCCTCCGAATGCTTCTGCAGTGCCACTCTTAGTGACTCTCTGATGAGCTGGACTTCAACTTCTGAAGCAGAGAGTTTTTTTTCAAGCTCCATCTTTTCTTTGCTCAAGGCTTCTGTCTTCTGTGCAAACTGTGCACGTAAGAAAGTGTTCTCTCGCTGCAATTCCTGCAGGAAGATTCACAATATGTAACTGTTTCTTACCCTGAGAGTCCCAAGTACTTTACTTATACCTAGCATACTTTGTGGTCGAATATCAATTTTCTCTAAGAATTTCTACAAGCAGTGCTTCTCACAGTGTGGTCCTAGGACTAACAGGGGCTTCCTTGATAGTTCAGTTGGTAAAGAATCCACCTGCATTGTGGGAGACCTGGGTTCAATCCCTGGACTGGGAAGATCCCCTGGAGAAGGGAAAGGCTACTGACTCCAGTATTCTGGCCTGGAGAACTTCATAGACTGTATAGTCCATGGAGTCACAGAGTTGGATACAACTGAGTGACTTTCACTTTCAGGACTAACAGCTTCAGCATTACCTGGGAACTTGTTAGAAATGCAAATTCTTAAGTCCAACTCCCAGACCCAGTGAATCAGAAATTCTGGGGATGGATTTTAATAATCTGTGTTTTAACAAGCCCTCCAGGTGATTCAGATGCACACTCAAATTTCAGAACCACTGGCTTAAAGCAATATTCAAGGACCAGTCATGCAACAAAGGAACACAGGACAATATATCAGCAGACCTGGGCTCAAGGCCTGGTTCTCCTCCACTCATTCTTTATATGACTTAAGGTAAATTCTTCCTCCTTCTTGGGCCTCAATTTTCTCATCAGTAAATGAGAAGACTGAGATATATTTTATGTAATGGCCATTCTCATACTAACATTCTGATTCTCCAAGATGGAACATTATCTTAAGAAGCCCACTAGGTGGCAAAGCCAATACAGTACTATAGTCTGTCTAATACTCATCACTCAAAAGCCCAAATTGCAGAAGAAGCTTGGCCAACATCTTTCAGAGCTACTGACCTGAGTGAAGCATAGTTTTCCCTCAGTTGCTCCTAGACATGGAAGAATAAAAATGGGAATGGCTCTAAATCCCGTGCTACCTCTGCTTCTCTCTTCATTTGGCCAGGGCCAAATGATGTTCTCAGAACATCACTCAATTCTAGGACCTTACCATGAACCTTGCTCTGCCTTCCTTTTCTCCCAAGTATGTCCTGACATCAAGGCACCTGGACTTCCACTTGATTCCATCCTCAGGCCTTTTCTGCCCCCTCAAGAGCAGAACAGGAGATGCTTTATAATTAGAATGTTTACTTTCTGAGGGCAAGAATACCTTACTTCACTTGGTCCATTTTCTATCTCCTGGATACCTACCAGTGCCAAGCACAGGGAAGATACTGAGTTATGATAAGCAGAGTGCCATCCTGGCTGCCAAGGCTTACCTGCAGCCTCAGCAAGCAGACATCCCCAAAGGGGGCAGGGCGGCCTAAAAGAGCACTGTGGACTTGCAGTTCACTCTCTCGCACCTTCTGTTCCAGCTGAGAGATATGTTTCCTCTGCCTGCAAAAGTCAGAACAGAATGAGGCCCAGGGTCCTGACACAAACCCACTTGTACTATGAGCTCCAACTTTCCTTAAATAGGTAAAAACCACACTTTGTAAACAAAGACCTTGGATTCTTGGGTAGTGCTGAAGGAAGAAACGCAAATGAGAAAACTGACTGAGGGAAAATGAAGAAAGATCAGCTGCAAAGACCCAGCTGCCTCCTCTAGGCATTCCCCACAGTCCCTGAAGAGATATGCAACAAACCTATCACATTACTCACACACAGGACTAGGCTACTTATTATGAGGCAAAGCAGGGGTCTAAACAGAGGAGGGTGCACTGCCCTTGGGGAGATGTCATCAGCGGGGGCTCTATGGCCCCTTGCCCCCTTACTTGTCAATAAGGAGCTCCTTCTCCTTCAGAAGGTGTTCATTACTGTTCAAGATGCTCATCCATTGTGCTGGGTCTAACGCGGGCAGTGAAGGAGAAAAACCAGCAGGATGGTGGCAGACGGCTCCATTCTGAAGCTGGAAGACAAGCAGGCCCAGTGGGACTTAATGTTAACCTACAGGCACCTGAAAGCGCCTACAAAGCGCCCAGCTGTGTCTGCAGTCAAGATTCACTTTGGCTCAGTTGGAGAAGGCCCACTGTTTATGAAATAATTTTAGCTCTGATGCATGACTGGAAAGAACCTGCCTGACAGACTTCTGCCAACTGGACACTCCTTGCTCAGAAAGGCAAGAAAAGAAAAGGTTTCTAAGAAAAGGTCAGTTTATCTTTCTTTATCTGGAACAAAAGCATATCAGGAGCTAAGATGCCCTCACCAACCAGGAAAGGAGAATGTGTCCTGCTTCCTTTCTCCCCATTCTTAGTAAGTACAAGAACTTTCAAAAAACAAAACAAAACCAAAAAACAAACACAAAAGTGGTACAGTGGAAAGAATATAGGACTAAAAGATAGTTTATGAACCCTAGAGCTCTGCCACTTAAACCAGCTCTCTGTGTCTCTGGACAGATTAGTTATTCTAAGAACCTGGTAAATTCCTACATTTACTTCATCAGAGTGCTGTAAGGATCAAGTAAGATTCTGTATGTTAAAGTACCTAGCCTAGTGACTGTTACGTAAGTACATACACACACAATCAGTGTTAGTGTCCTACTTCTGGGTTTCCCTTTGTAACCCTCTGCTTTGGAGAACCAATCTGGTGTTTAGAACCAACAGATTTGATGACATTCACAAGACTGCCTATCTATAAAAATCTTCCCTCCTTTTTACAAACACTTTCTTTGGAGTCAAAACTTATAAGAAAAAAAAACCTATATAGTTCTAAGATTAGCACAGAAACTGCAAAGTCCAAGGAAAGAAAGGCCTCTACCTGCATTTGCTCCATCTGTAAACGGATCAATTCCAGCTGCTGCCGACAAGTGCTGAGCTCACAAGATCGCTCACGGGAATGCCAAGGGTCAGGATTCGGCTGCCACACCTGAGAAGGTAGAGGCTTGGAGAGCCCAGGAGCAGCCTGGAGTCCCAAAGGAAGAACCCCACTGCTGCCAGGGTGTGGTCCATTCCTCTCACATACTGCCCCGCTGCCTGGTGCCTTCTTGGTCTCAGGCAACCCTTTGTATAGCTCCTTGTTTGTGTCGGTTCTTGGGTTGTGGTAATAGACTCGGTAGTGGGGATCTGAATAAAGTGTCTCCAGCACTGCTGACTGATTGAGGGTAGACTCCATATTGGGAACATCAAACTTTCTCGCTTCTTCTTCTCTTTCATGGCCCACTGCTGGAAACCAGGACTGCTCAACTCCATTTTCTCCAGCAGCACCACAAAGATACATGAAATCTCTAGAAAGGCCTGGAGAACGTTTCATTGAACTGAGGTCTCCATTTCTTGTCATCCCCACACTTTCAGCCAACCCTGACAAAGGAAGTTTGGAAGAGGGTCCGGCAGCAGAATTTGGCTTGGCAGGAGAGGTCCCCAAAGTAGAAGGTATCACATGGGCTGTTGGAATGGTTACGTGGCTTTTGATGGGCTGGAAAGAAGGACTGCTACTTGAACTGCAAAAATCTGTGGAGAGAATAGTCTTCCGTAAGTCAAAATCGAAGCAGCAAGCTTTTTTGAGTTTGGCTGCTATGCCAGACATTCTCTGCCTGAGAGCAGGCAGAGAGGGCACTGTCACAAGTATCAGGCAGAAAAATATAGCAGCCTAAATGGGAGATGTGTGTTCTAGGATCTCAAATGCCATTCCCAAGGCAAACCAAAGAAAGGTAACACTGGCTTCACTTTTAATTTATACTGTTCTTTGTATTTGAATTAAAAAAATCCTGCCAGTCAACAAAGCTGAAAACTGAACTTAAGAAAAACATCACTTACTTAAGGGAACTGGATTAGGTCCTACTCTTCCAAGAGCTGGGCGACTCTAAGCTATAATCCAATCTAATAAAAATGTCTTTTCCAAGGGCTGCCGGAATCCTCTTTGATCTCCAAAAGCTCCACAGCAAAGATGAACAATGAATCTAAACTATCCAAAGAACACGGCAAACTGGATAGTGCTGCTTTGTGACTGGGGCAGGGAGCACCGCATCTGAATCAGGATTCTGCTCTCTCTCCCACACGCCAGACCTGACTGCCAGGATATGTCAAGTTATTCTTAGCAACTCTCAGGTTTCATTCTAGCACAGTGAGCACTCTCAACTGGTAAACACTGAAATGCTCTATTTTTTGCTTTGCCTTTTATTTAGCCCCTTGTTTGTATATAACTGTGATTTTTCACTTTCCTTGAGACTGGATTTATGTTTCCTTTCTCTCCGATTGGCTCTGCTGCAGAAAGTTCACATTTTTACTGTTTCCAACTTTCAAGTGCCACTGTGAAGAGGACTACAAGGTCACAGAACTAACACAGGGCCAAGGGCTACAAGCAAAGTACAGGCAGGAATATGAGGAAACATACCTATTGCCTTCAGCAGGCAGGGAACCGAGTGAGGGGGGACAAGGGATAGAGACGTCTTTCTTTCTCAACTGTGTCCAAGATTCTTTCCAAACTAAGCAACATCTACTGTGGAGAAGAATAGATCTCCGATTTGTTTCATTTTCCATCAACCAACACAGAACATACTCAGCCAATGAGGACAGATACTAACCTTTTCCAGAATTAAATGAGTATAGATCTGCTGTCATCTTCTCAGATGCATTTGTAAGCAGTTCTTTAAAAACAAGCAGGCCAAATTCCCTTATAACATATGCAGAGTATCTAATTTCCTCTACTCAGATGATCGTGGGGATATATAAAATACCATAGTAAAAACAAACAAGAAGCAAAACAACCAGTAATTTTTGATGACATGCATCAGCTTCTCAGGACCAAAAAAAGAAGGACATTTCAAGAGTCAAAGGACACCGTTTTTGATGTCCTGAAACTTAAATACATAACTAGTCAACAGGGCTAAGGTAGACTAGTGTTGATGAAGATTCTAAGACTAGAAAGCTCCCTCCTTGAAATCCTCCATAGTGATACCATAACATTCTCTCATCAAGGGTCCCCACTTTCCAAATATAATTATGGAAGAGAAGACAGCAAGATTTTGGTTATAGAGCTGCTACTATGTTGAACTCGGCAATACCTCCTTCCATTCTCCATCCACGGCACCACTCTCTCACGACTCGCCAAATTCAGTTTTGAGCCCATAATGCCCAAAGGAGTAATGCCAAAACCTAAGTCAAGAAGAAAGGTACCAACTGGCCAAAAGAATATTGTTTCTCTAATTTGCTGGTGAGTATGGTCCATCTATGGATGATGAAATGATGTCTGTCAGCACTTGTCATTTATCTAGTGGGTTTATCATTTACATTAAGGAAATTCTGAGAAAGTACTATTAAATGTCAAGATACATTAAAGTCTGGCTTCTGTTTAAGAGCATTTTGAAACAAAACAGCAACACATTTTCAAAAGTGTCACTATCTTCTATAATTTTCAAAGGCTAGTCAAATTTAGCATACGAGATATATGATTTTTTTTAATATTTCAAATCCTAAAAGATGATGCTGTGAAAGTGCTGCACTCAATATGTCAGCATATTTGGGAAACACAGCAGGGGCCACAGGGCTGGAAAAGGTCAGTTTCCATTCCAATCCCAAAGAAAGGCAATGCCAAAGAATGCTCAGACTACCGCACAACTGCACTCATCTCACACGCTAGTAAACTGATGCTCAAAATTCTCCAAGCCAGGCTTCAGCAATACGTGAACCGTGAACTTCCAGATGTTCACCCTGGTTTTAGAAAAGTCAGAGGAACCAGAGATCAAATTGCCAACATCCTCTGGGTCATCAAAAAAGCAAGAAGAGTTCCAGGAAAACATCTATTTCTGCTTTATTGACTATACCAAAGCCTTTGACTGTGTGGATCACAATCAGCTGTGGAAAATTCTGAAAGAGATGGAAATACCAGGATACCTGACCTGTCTCTTGAGAAAACTGTATGAAGGTCAGGAAGCAACAGTTAGAACTAGACATGGAACAACAGACTAGACCCCAATAGGAAAAGGAGTACACCAAGGCTGTATATTGTCACCCTGCTTTTTTAACTTATATGCAGACTACATCATGAGAAATGCAGGGCTGGAGGAAGCACAAGGTGGAATCAAGATTGCCAGGAGAAATATCAATAACCTCAGATATGCAGACGACACCACCCTTATGGCAGAAAGTGAAGAAAAAAGTTAAAGAGGAGAGTGAAAAAGCTGGCTTAAAGCACAACATTCAGAAAACTAAGATCATGGCATCCATTCCCATCAGTTCAGTTCAGTCACTAAGAGTGTCCGACTCTTTGCGACCTCATGAATCACAGCACTCCAGGCCTCCCTGTCCATCACCAACTCTGGAGTTTATCCAAACCCATGTCCATTGGGTCGGTGATGCCATCCAGCCATCTCATCCTCTGCCGTCCCCTTCTCCTCCTGTGCTCAATCCCTCCCAGCATCAGGGTCTTTTCCTGTGAGTCGACTCTTCGCATGAGGTGGCCAAAGTACTGGAGTCTCAGTTTCAGCATCAGTCCTTCCAATGAACACCCAGGGCTGATCTCCTTTAGGATGGACCGGTTGGATCTCCTTGCAGTCCAAGGGACTCTCAAGAGTCTTCTCCAGCACCATAGTTCAAAAGCATCAATTCTTCGGCGCTCAGCTTTCTTCACAGTCCAACTCTCACATCCATACGTGACCACTGGAAAAACCATAGCCTTGACTAGACGGACCTTTGTTGGCAAAGTCATGTCTTTGCTTTTCAATATACTATCTAGGTTGGTCATAACTTTCCTCCCAAGGAGTAAGCGTCTCTTAATTTCATGGCTGCAGTCACCATCTGCAGTGATTTTGGAGCCCCCAAAAATAAAGTCTGACACTGTTTCCACTGTTTCCCCATCTATTTCCCATGAAGTGATGGGACCAGATGCCATGATCTTCATTTTCTGAATGTTGAGCTTTAAGCCAACTTTTTCACTCTCCTCTTTCACTCATCAAGAGGCTTCTTAGTTCCTCTTCACTTTCTGCCATAAGGGTGGTGTCATCTGCATATCTGAGGTTGTTGATATTTCTCCCGGCAATCTTGATTCCTCCTTGTGCTTCTTCCAGCCCACTGTTTCTCATGATGTACTCTGCATATAAGTTAAATAAGCAGGGTGACAATATACAGCCTTGACGTACTCCTTTTCCTATTTGGAACCAGTCTGTTGTTCCATGTCCAGTTCTAACTGTTGCTTCCTGACTTGCATACAGGTTTCTCAAGAGACAGGTCAAGTGGTCTGGTATTCCCATCTCTTTCAGAATTTTCCACAGTTGATTGTGATCCACACAGTCAAAGGCTTTGGTATAGTCAATAAAGCAGAAATAGATGTTTTTCTGGACTCTCTTGCTTTTTCCATGATCCAGCGGATGTTGGCAATTTGATCTCTGGTTCCTCTGCCTTTTCTAAAACCAGCGTGAACATCTGGAAGTTCACGGTTCATGTATTGCTGAAGCCTGGCTTGGAGAATTTTGAGCATCAGTTTACTAGCGTGTGAGATGAGTGCAGTTGTGCGGTAGTCTGAGCATTCTTTGGCACTGGAATGGAAACTGACCTTTTCCAGTCCTGTGGCCACTGCTGAGTTTTCCAAATTTGCTGGCATACTGACTGTAGCACTTTCACAGCATCATCTTTTAGGATTTGAAATAGCTCAACTGGGATTCCATGACCTCCACTAGCTTTGTTCATAGTGATGCTTCCTAAGGCCCACTTGACTTCACATTCCAGGATGTCTGGCTCTAGGTAAGTGATCACACCATCGTGATTAACTGGGTCATGAAGATCTTTTTTGTACAGTTCTTCTGTGTATTTTTGCCACCTCTTCTTAATATCTTCTGCTTCTGTTAGGTCCATACTATTTTTGTCCTTTATCGAGCCCATCCTTGCATGAAATGTTCCCTTGGTATCTCTAATTTTTTTGAAGCGATATCTAGTCTTTCCCATTCTGTTGTTTTTCTCTATTTCCTTGCAATGATTGCTGAGGAAGGCTTTATCTCTCCTTGCTATTCTTTGGAACTCTGTTTTCAAACAGGTATATCTTTCTTTTTCTCCTTTGCTTTGTGCTTCTCTTCTTTTCATAGCTATTTGTAAGACCTCCTCAGACAGCCATTTTGCTTTTTTGCTTCTCTTTTCCATGGGGATGGTCTTGATCCCTGTCTCCTATACAATGTCATGAACTTCCGTCCATAGTTCATCAGGCATTCTGTCTATCAGATCTAGTCCCTTAAATCTATTTCTCACTTCTACTGTATAATCATAAGGGATTTGATTTAGGTCATACCTGAATGGTAATGGTGTTCCCTACTTTCTTCAATTTAAGTCTGAATTTGGCAATAAGGAGTTCATGATCTGAGCCACAGTCAGCTCCCGGTCTTGTTTTTGCTGACTGTATAGAGCTTCTCCATCTTTGACTGTAAAGAATATAATCAATCTGATTTCAGTGTTGACCATCTGGAGATGTCCATATGTAGAGTCTTCTCTTGTGTTGTTGGAAGAGGGTGTATGGTATGACCAGTGCATTCTCTTGACAAAACTCTATTAGCCTTTGCCCTGCTTCATTCTGTACTCCAAGGCCAAATTTGCCCGTTACTCCAGATGTTTCTTGACTTCCTACTTTTGCATTCCAGTCCCCTATAATGAAAAGGATATCTTTTTTGGGTGTTAGTTGTAAAAGGTCTTGTAGGTCTTCATAGAACCGTTCAATTTCAGCTTCTTCAGAGTTACTGGTTGGGGCATAGGCTTGGATTACTGTGATATTGAATGGTTTGACTTGGAAATGAACAAGAGATCATTCTGTCGTTTTTGAGACTGTATCCAAGCACTGCATTTCGGACTCTTCTGATGACCATGATGGTTACTCCATTTCTTCTAAGGGATTCCTGCCCACAGTAGTAGATATAATAGTCATCTGAGTTAAATTCATCCATTCCAATTCATTTTAGTTCGCTGATTCCTAAAATGTCAACGTTCACTCTTGCCATCTCGTTTGACCACTTCCAATTTGCCTTGATTCATGGACCTAACATTCCAGGTTCCTATGCAATATTGCTCTTTACAGCATCGGACCTTGCTTCTATCACCAGGCACATCCACAGCTGGGTATTGTTTTTGCTTTGGCTCCATCCCTTCATTCTTTCTGGAGTTATTTCTCCACTGATCTCTGGTAGCATATTGAGCACCTACCAACCTGAGGAGTTCCTCTTTCAGTATCCTATCATTTTGCCTTTTCATGCTGTTCATAGGAACCTGGAATGCTAGGTCCATGAATCAAGGCAAATTGGAAGTGGTCAAACAGGAGATGGCAAGAGTCCCATCACTTCATGGGAAATAGATGGGGAAACAGTGTCAGACTTTATTTTTTGGGGCTCCAAAATCACTGCAGATGGTGACTGCAGCCATGAAATTAAAAGATGCTTACTCCTTGGGAGGAAAGTTATGACCAACCTAGATAGTATATTGAAAAGCAAAGACATTACTTTGCCAACAAAGGTCGGTCTAGTCAAGGCTATGGTTTTTCCAGTGGTCATGTATGGATGTGAGAGTTGGACTGTGAAGAAAGCTGGTCACCATAGAATTGATGCTTTTGGACTGTGGTGCTGGAGAAGACTCTTGAGAGTCCCTTGGACTGCAAGGAGATCCAACCAGTCTATTCTGAAGGAGATCAGCCCTGGGTGTTCACTGGAAGGAATGATGCTGAAGCTGAAACTTCAATACTTTGGCCACCTCATGCGAAGAGTTGACTCATTGGAAAAGACTGATGCTGGGAAGGATTGGGGGCAGGAGGGTTAAGGGACGACAGAGGCTGAGATGGCTGGATGGCATTACTGACTCGATGGACATGAGTTTGAGTGAACTCCGGGAGTTGGTGATGGACAGGGAGGCCTGGAGTGCTGCGATTCACAGGGTAGCAAAGAGTTGGACATGACTGAGCGGCTGAACTGAACAATTCACCAAATCATTGGGTTTTTGCCACTTCAAGGATATATCCCTAAATCTCTCCTTTCCTCAAACATACTCCCTGCCCCTCAACTCCCACCCCCCACCAACAGCAATTAATTCTTTCTAGCAACCGTCCTTTCTTAGTAAGGGGTAGACTTAGCTATTGCTAAATTTTGGTCACTTCTCCTATATCCCTTACTGGTTTATGAAGTACGGTAGTCTAAAATAAGCCAGTGATGATTTCAGTCTTTATCAAAAGACTAAGACTTCTGAGCTCTCAAGTATCTACCTCTATCCTGTCCCTTGAGAATCTTCACGGTAAAACATCTTAGTGAATGGTAGAATAAAAAACCTAAGTGGGGAATTCCCTGGCAGTTCAATGGTTAGGACTCCAGGCTTTCACTGCAGAGGCCTGGGTTCAATCCTCAGTTGGGGAACTAAGATCCCACAAGTTGCACAGAACAACCAGGAAAAGCAAAATGAAACAAAAAACCCTAAATGTCCATCAGCAAATGAATGAACAAAGATGTGGTACATATATTCAACAGAATATTACTTAACCATAAAAAAGAAAAGAAAGAAAAATGAAATAATGCCATTTGCAGTAACATGAATGGACCTAGAGATTATCATACTAAGTCAGACAACGACAAATATCATCTGATATCACTTATATGTGGAACCTAGAAAAATGATACAAATAAACTTATTTACAAACAGAAAATAGACTCACAGACTTAGAGCATGAATTTATGGTTACCAAACAGGAAAGGTGAAGGGGAGGGAAAAATTTAGATTTGGGGATTAATATACTACTGTAATCAACAAGGACCTACTGTATAGCACAGGGATCTCTACTCAATATTTTATAATAATCTAAATGGGAAATGAATATGAAAAAGAATAGATATATGTGTATATATAACTGAATTACTTTGCCATACACCTGAAATTAACACAACATTGTAGATCAGCTGCACTCCATTATAAAATAAAAAAATATTTAAATAGAAAAAAGGAATACCCAATGAACTATATTTTATACCAGTCACAAATGTTCTTGTCAACTGGGCTCCAAATAAACCAAGATATAGTCATGAACAAAATGAGCAAAAAATAAAATTAAGACCACAGTATATAACGTGGCAGAAAAGAAACCTTAGATCCTTTTAAAAGAAACTTCTAGACCAATGGCTTTGGCCACCATGTCAAGACTACTATAATTTTAAAAAAGAACACATGACTGGCAATTCCCTGGTGGTCCAGTGGTAAAGAGCCTGAGCTTTCACCTCTGGGGACCCAAGTTTGATCTCTGGTCGGGTAACTGAGATAAGTTGTGGTAACAAGGCACACACTCAGTCAAAAAAATTAAAAATAAAATTGCACTAGGAAGGAAATATAAATATATATTTCCCCAAAGATATAAAAAGCATGCAGAGTTACACACAATCTGTGTAACAATTTGACTGGATGAAATACAGCCAGTCAATTCAACAGGGGGAAAAATCTAGAAAACTGTTTGATTTTTAAATGCTCAATTATTTCGTCAAAATGAAAAAGATCCTATGACTGCCCATGTAGACAAAACCTTAACAAGTCCTAAGTACAGTGACAGTAACACTTTTAATTACACAAGTGATAGAAAGAATACTACAGGTGGGAGACCTGAATCTGATCATTAGCTGTGTGACATTAGGCAAGCTACTTAACCCTGTGTGGAATTTTTGTTACTCATTTGCAAAAATGAACTGGATTAAGTGATTTTTAAAGTTCTGTCTATTAAAATCTATTATTCCATTCACTCAATATTTACTGACACTGTGCCCATATACACATAGCTATGAAATCAAATGCCAGGTGCCTAGGAGTCAGTACTAGTATTTTATTCTTCAAAATAGATTTTTTCCCAAACATTTTTTTCTTAAAAAACAAAACAAAACAGCTTTACTGAGATATAGTTCACATACCATACAATTTTTACCCACTTGAAACACACAATTCAATGTTTTTTTAGTATATTCACAGAATTATGTGACCATCACTACAATCAAGTTTAGAACATTTTCATCATCCCCAAAGAAACCTTTTTACTCTCTAGGGGTCATGCTGCATTTACTCTAACTTCATAGACTTAGGCAACCACTAAATCTCCTTTCTGTCTCTATATAAATTGGCCTATTTTGGACACTTAGAAATGGAATCATATACTATGTGGTCTTTTGTGTCTGGCTTTTTTTTTACTCAGCATGGATTTTTTAAAGTTCATCCAGTTTGTGGAGTGTATTCATACTTCATTTCTTTTTACTGTTGCACTGCTACTGCTAAGTCGATTCAGTCGTGTCCGACTCTGTGCGACCCCGTAGATGGCAGCCCACTAGGCCCCTCTGTCTCTGGGATTCTCCAGGCAAGAATACTGGAGTGGGGTGCCATTGCCTTCTCCGTTATTGCTCCACAGTATTCCATAATATGGATATACAACATTTTATTCATCTATTTGTTAACTGATACATTGGGTTGTTTCCATTTTTTGGTTATTATTATTAACGAACGCTGCTATGAATATTTGTGTACAAGTTGCTGTGTGGATGCATGTTTTCATCTTCTCTTGAGTATATACACCCCGGGAGTAGATTTGCTGAGCCATGATGCAACTCTATGTTTAATCTTTTAAGGAACTGCCAGCTTTCCAAAGCAGCTGCAACATTTTACATTCCCACCAGCAACAGACAAGCTCCAGTTTCTCTACATTCCCACCAACACTTACTATCTTTTTGATTATAGCCATCCAAGTGGGTGTGACATCTGATAAAGTACCAAAGTAATTCGTTTTGTGACTTTAATCAGCTCACTTTATCACTTTGAAATTCAGCTTTCTCATTTGTACATTGGAAATAAAATATCTCTTGGGACTTCCCTGTTGATTCAGTGATTAAGACTCCATGCTCCCATTGCAGGGGGCCAGGGTTTGTTCTCTGGTCAGGGAACTAGATCTCATATGTCACAACTAAAGATCTCAAGTGCCAAAGCTAAGATCCAGCACTTAAAAAAAAATGCATAGAGTTCTTAATGGTATTAATGAAAAAAAATTTAGCAGAGTATTCATCATAAAATATTTGATAAACAGTAGCTAATTATTATCACTAGATTTTCTGTCCACCTAGGAACCCACCATCTAAATGAAAAGGAAAAAAAAAACTCTTGTAAAGTACAACCTTACAGCTTTTTGCTGTTTTTTCTTTTTAATTTTTTATTGGGATATATTATTTACAAAGCAGCCTAATAGCTATTACTTAAGTGCAAAAACAAGTGGCAGAAAAAATAAAGTATAAGACTGCAAAAAGGAAGATCAGTAATGGGAGAAAGAGATGTGAAAAGTTTGGTCAAGACACTTCACTAAATCATGAAAAATAAGATCAACATAGCTGAGAGGGGCAAGAGAAGATGAGAATAGCACAAATGGGTCCAGATTAAAGAAGGAAAGAGCTCAGGTATCAAAAAAAAAAAAAATAGTTCTGTGCTTTCATAGCATAGTTAAGACAACATACCTGAGGACAGTAAGAAATATGTCTGGGGCTTCCCTGGTGGCTCAGTAGTAAAGAATCCACCTGCCAATGCAGGAGACAAGAATTCAATCCCTGGTCCAGGAAGATTCCACATGCCACTGAGCAACTAAGCCCATGTGCCCACAACTACTGAGCTTGTGCTCTAGAGCCCTGGAGCCACAACTACTGAGCCCACATGCTGCAACTACTGAAGCTGGCACACCCTAGGGCCCATGCTCTCCAACAAGGGAAGATACTGCAATGAGAAGCCAGTGTACCACAACTAGAGAGTAAGTCCTGCTCTCCACAACTAGAAAAAAGCCCATGCAGCAACGAAGACCTAGCACAGCCAAAACTAAATAAACAAAAAATTTAAAAAAAAAAAAGTGTGAATGGGACAGTGACAGATCACAGAATTGAAGACTCTGACCTTTATCCTCCACGTAACAGAAATAGTTGAGGATTTGCAGGAAAGGGAAAAAGGAAACTATGAAATCAGGATTTAAGATTAATCTGGCAGGAGAGGGAAAGACCTGATGCCAAGAAACCTATTAGGAAGTTGTTCAGGCAGGACAAACAGCAGAAGTTGAGAGGAAGGGACCAGCTGTGACGAGCATAGCATAGGACGAATCAAGCAGATTCTGAGTAAATTGACTCATGAATATTCTGGAAATGACAATACACCTGAAATACAATTTGAAAACGACAACATATTTTGGTAATCAAATCATTAATTCAAACTTACCCTCTGCGATGTCCGAGCACGATGTGCCAATGGCTGTGTCCCCACTATCGGCTACACTTGAACAACGACTGAAGCGGCTCGGAAAGGCCTCTGAGATAACTGGGGTCTGCCATTCAGTCCCCAGGGAACTGCCCTTCTGAATCACGCTGGAACCTGAAACAACCAGCATTTCCCATTGTTAATGTAAATCAGCTCGTGTAATTCCACAAAACTTTTTTTTTTTTAAATCACTTAAACCTGTGAGAGAATAGCCATACCTCACCCCTTTCTTCCCCCTGTGCCTATATCAGCTACTCTGAATTAGTTAACTTTATTTTTTTTTAATGATTTTTTAAAAATTAGGCATTCATCCATTCATTCACGGCTGCACTGGGTCTCTGTTGTGGCATAGGGACTCTTCATTGCTGCAGGTGGGCTTTCTCCAGTTGTGGCGAGTAGGGGCTACTCTCTAGTTGTGCTACTGGGCTTCTCCTTGCAGTGGGTTCTCTTGTCTCAGAGCACGGGCTCTAGACACTCGGGCTCAGCAGTTGTGACACACAGGTTCAGTTGCCCCAAGGCATGTGGAATCTTAGTTCCCAAACTAGGGATCGAACCCATGTTCCCTGCATTGTAAGGCAGATTCTCAACCAATGAACCACAAGGGAAGTCCCTGAATTAGTTAAATCTAAATGGAAATAGCATAAGAGATGTTCAAAGACACAAAAAGAGACCTACCAAGGATCCAGGAGTACTGAGACAGTTAACAGTGGCTCCATTCTTTGAAATCTAGAAGCCACGGCACTTTACAGACATGGTCTCATCTACCTACTTAGTGAAAAGTATTTTAACCCCTCTTTTACAGAGGATACAGCTGAGATTTGAACCCATGTTATTCTGATTCCAATACCCACATTTTTCCCTCTTGCAGGGTTTCTCAACAGGTGCTCTTGGCATTCTGGGTCTGACAATTCTTCAATGTATACTCTACCTACTACAGGATGGTTAAGCATCCCTAGTCCTTCCCCATTCCCTAAATGCCAGTAACAGACCTCACTCCACCCCACCATCACTGTAAAACCTGAAAATACCCTCATATGTTTCTAAATGCTCCACAGGGTAACATGCAATCCAGTGCCCTTTGAAAATCACCACTTGGGAATGAATCAGGGTATCCTTCTGGGCAGGGTGAATCCAGATCAAGCCAAGTCTTACAAGTTAACCTGAAGGGTTCTGGCGGGCAATGCAGAGCAACTACTAAAATTTCTGAGCAGGTAAGATGAAACAAAGGTCCGTCTAGTCAAGGCTATGGTTTTTCCAGTGGTCATGTATGGATGTGAGAGTTGGACTGTGAAGAAAGCTGAGTACTGAAGAATTGATGCTTTTGAACTGTGGTGTTGGAGAAGACTCTTGAGAGTCCCTCGGACTGCAAGGAGATCCAACCAGTCCATTCTAAAGAAGATCAGCCCTGGATGTTCTTTGGAAGGAATGATGCTAAAGCTGAAGCTCCAGTACTTTGGCCACCTCATGCGAAGAGTTGACTCATTGGAAAAGACTGTGATGCTGGGAGGGATTGGGGGCAGGAGAAAAAGGAGACGACAGAGGATGAGATGGCTGGATGGCATCACCAACTCGATGGATGTGAGTCTGGGTGAACTCCGGGAGTTGGTGATGGACAGGGAGGCCTGGTGTGCTGCGATTCATGGGGTTGCAAAGAGCTGGACACGACTGAGTGATTGAACTGAACTGAAGATGAAACAAAACTGATGAAATTTATCTGACTTTGTCAGCTTGCTGTTTGAGGCCTGGTAGATAGGAATTGTTCAATAAATACTTGATTTATGAACATATTAGCAAAGAATTAAATTCAAATTATTTTTTAAAAATCACTGTAATTTTTCTAAACTTTATCTGAGAGGATCCATGTAAACAAACAGGTAATGGCAGCTACTTATCCATTTGAAGTGTCAGAATCTGAGTGTGTAAAATATGTTTCTACACACTCTATGATCTAGTGGGAAGCAAATGATATTTGAATTTAGTGCTTCTCCCACCTTCTAAACCAACCTACTTTTGCTTCTTTTTTTGCTACCTTACTTTTACTTTCTACTGAAGATATTCTCTTTCCCCAAGAACTGCTTTTATTCTTTGGGCCTTAGGGGACTGTCTGATTTGAAAGCATCTATATATACACAGTAATCTGTAACAATCTTTAGTAGAAAACACAGCCAAAAATTAGAGCCTCTGATCAGCATAATCAGCCTCTGATTAGCCAGTGTTACTATACTAAATTAACAAAATTCTGAAAGTGAAAGTGAAGTCGTGTCCGACTCTTTGCAACCCCATGGACTGTAGCCTATCAGGCTCCTCCGTCCATGAGATTTTCCAGCCAAAAGCGCTGGAGTGGATTGCCATTTCCCTCTCCAGGGGATCTTCCCGACCCAGAATCAAACCCGGGTCTCCCGAATTGCAGGCAGACGCTTTATTTTCTGAGCCACCAGGGAAGCCTGGGGATGGGGAAGGACTAGGGATGATTAACCATCCTGTAGTAGGCAGAGTATACAAAATTCCAGCCAAAGCAAAGAAATTTGACTTCTCGGTGAGTCTATACGGCATTATCTCTCCAGTCAGTGTATAATTTGTCATGTTTTTTGAAACTGAAAATCCACTGAGGGCCTCATCCTGGAAACCACTCCCTGTTACTACTACTAATCTTTTTCTTCACTTCTACCATCTTCCTAGTCAGCCACTCCATATATCAATTCTAAAAGAAAGATTTGCTGAAATGAAAGCGTGCTTTGGTACAATTACAGAGACTGATTATCTGAAGTGTGTGAGTTCTGTGTTATGCCACATGTCCTATTACCAGCTCGAGGGCCATGATCAATCAAACAAGAGACCGCACAGAACAAAGCACAGAAAGGCAGTGAGCTGACAGGAACTGCTGCATTCCAAAACCTGCACTATACAAAGCTGTCCTAAGAAACTGTACATTTAGTCCTAAGACAGTGCCTAGCAGATGTTCAATAAATATTTGCTGAATGACTTGAATTTTTTCGAAGTGCTTACTATATGCAAGACCATATGCCTAGAAGAAAATAACATACCTGTCAAAATATCTGTTATAAGGCACTGTAAGATTTTTAAAGTTAAAGAAAACATATCATTAGTTCCATAAATGTATTTCTTCATAAGTGTCCCAGAATGCAAAAATTATTTTTCTAAAATGGTACTTCCTATTTGAATATACCATATCTACTTAAATGTTGTCTGTTGAGTGTGTATGACTGTAGCCTTCCAGGCTCCTCTGTCCATGGAATTTTCCAGGCAAGAATACTGAAGTGGGTAGCCTTTTTCCCTTCTCCAGGGAATCTTCCCAACCCAGGTATGGAATCCAGGTCTCCCACATTGCAGGTGGATTCTTCACCAGCTGAGTCACATGGGAAGCCCTTCACTTAATGTTGTCTATTGAGTGTGCATATATACTTACATGTTTTAATATATATATAAAATATACAGATATACTTTTAACATAATAACTTAGGATATCAACGGAGCTTTCAAAATCCTTTAAATCCATTCTAGAGATAAATTTCTGAGTTTCTAGTAACAACACAAGTGAGACTGCTGGCATCCAAGAATTCCAATCTTTGTGGGCTAGCGGATGACTGACCCACCCACAGGACTACAAAGACAACACAGACCACAGTAATTTATGACATGTTTTTCTGATTTCAAATGGAACTATGTTCCAAAGTCGTTTTGTTCCAATCCTTTATATGTCCCCCTCAATAATCAATCACGTGGTCTTGTTGGAAGTCATGCAGCACGAGAGATAAATAGTTGTTCTCTCAGAGAGCTCTATTTTTCTATTCAATGTAGCCCCATGTCATTTTTGTTCTTTTGGTACCAGCATTTCAGTGAATGCTTGTTTGTTCAGTATTTCCTTTTAAGGAAATTTCCGTTATAAAATAACAGACCAATGGTCAGAATTTAATCCAGAAAACTTTGACTACTCACCTGGTGAGGTGGCGTGAGAGATCCTCTCCCTTGGGTATTTCTCCTGCATGGCCATGAACACAGTTACTTGAGCCAGCTGTAAAATGAAGGAAGCAGTCAGATCTCTCCATTATCTTTTAATTCCCTGTAATTCATTCCCATTCAGCTGAAACTGCCAAATGCATACAAAGTATTCAAGTATTCTTCCACATGTTTTACTCCTAAGGATATTTTTAAAGCAACTCCCAATATTTCACTCTACTTCTCCCAAAGCAAGAAGAAAAAACCTAGAACCAAACAGAGATTCCCAATACTGATCCTATAAGGTCTAGAACCCTTCTGATTATTGCAAAAATTAAAAATAATATTATTTTAATTAAAAAGCTGCCAAAGATATTCTTACCCGCTGGAACAGGATGGAAGAGTGAGGTAGGAAAAAAACTAACAGCAAAGTACTATAGCTTCAATCCTGATGAACATAAAATGAATTCCCCGATTCTTCCAGTAATGAAAGTTAGTCATATGATGTACAATGATGGACAGAAATCTTGGTCAAAAGCTGGGAACTCCAATCCTCAGCTGGGAATGAGATTTTCTTCCCATTTCCCCATTACTTAAATAAAACATTTATATTTATTCTAATGGTTCAGTTCAGTTCAGTCGCTCAGTCGTGTCTGACTCTTTGCGACCCNTTCATCAAGAAGCTTTTTAAGCTCCTCTTCACTTTCTGCCATAAGGGTAGAATCTAAGAATTCAGTATGTCTGATTGCTAGTTGTATAAACAAAAGCTTTAATTAGCTGTAACTAATAATAGCAAATAATATCTTATGTATGTACAGTGCTTGAGAGGCAGCACAGAGTAAGGAAGAGAAGTGGCTCAGAGCACTGACTCTCAATCAGACAGTTCAGGTTTGAAGTTGGACATGAGCCAACGCATTGGAATAGAACCTGATGCTGGGAAAGACTAAGGATGGGAGGAGAAGGGGGTAACAGAGGATGAGATAGCTGGATGGCAACATCAACTCAATGGATATGGGTTTGAGCAGGCTCTAGGATCTAGGAGACAGTCAAGGAGAGGGAAGCCTGGCATGCTACTATAGTCCATGGGGTCACAATAAGTTGGACGAAACTGAACAACAAGTGAGCAATGTATCAGCCATGTAATCTTGGGCAAATTTCTTAATATCTTTGTGCCTCAGCTCCTTTCTATAAAAATGAGGATAAAAACAGGACCTAATTTGTTCTCAGGATTAACTTAAAATGGTGTCTGACACATATTAAGTGCTTTATTAATGCTTTTATTATACTTGGCATATTAACATTTTATGTTAATAAAAAGTGAAAGTGTACAATTCCTAGAAGATAAATTATGAATTTAGAAACTTTGAATTTATAAGAGCCCATGGGGCTTCCCTGATAGCTCAGTTGGTGAAGAATCCACCTGCAATAGAGACCATGATTTGATTTCAGGGTCAGGAAGATCCCCTGGAGAAGGGATAGGCTACCCACTCCAGTATTTTGGCATGGAGAATTCCTTGGACAAGAGTAGGACATGACTGACTTTCAGAGTTTGGGACAAACTCTATCCACAAACTATCAATTCTTAGAGGTGAAATTTAACTTTGGAGGGAAAAAAAAGGCTATATGGTACTTTTTCCCTAATGTGCTTTACTGACCTCTGCAGTTTTTTCTTGGTAACAACAACAAACCCTAATTCACTGCATCTACAACAGAAATTGTATGAACCTCTGAAATCCCAGGTCTCCACATACTGGGTAAGAGAAACTTTGTGCAGTTAAACAGTTTCCATTTATGGCTAGTATTATTCAGTGTTTTATGGTGACACAGAAGGATGATCTACCTACTAGTGATACCAGTCAGTATCAAAACTCATTTTCATCCCCTTCTTCAAAATATAAAAAGGTTGGCCCATTAAATTCTGAAACCTTTCCAAATTGAGAGGAGTTGAAAATGGGATAACAAAAGAACTCTCAGTTAAACATGGATTTACCCTATGACTCAGCAGCTCCAAATGTATGTCAACACAAAATCTTGTACATTAATCTTCATAGCAGCATTATAAAGTGGCCAAAAAGTGGAAAGAAATGTCCATTAGCTGATGGATAAATAAAACATGGCCTTCCCTCACATCTCAATTCATAAAAAATCAGTCTGCAATGCAGGAGGCCCTGGTTTGATTCCTGGGTCAGGAAGATCCCCTGGAGAAGGGAATTCTCCAGTATTCTGGCCTGGAGGATTCCATGGACTAAAGAGTTGGACACAACTGAGCGATTTTCACTTTCTTTTTCAAATAAAATGTGGCATATTCATACAATAGAATATTAGTAGGCAGCAAAAAAGGAATGAAATACTGATACCTGCTACAACATGGATGAACACTGTAAATAATATATCAAGTAAAGGAGGACAAGTACAGAAGACCATATATTGTATGAACCCATTTATATAAAGTGTCCAGAACTGGCAAATCCACAAAGACAGTAGATGAGTGGTTGCTAGGGTATAAGAGGAGGCAGGGAGTTTCTGACTAGCCTGAACAAAATGCGGAGATTAGATAGTGATGATGGCTGTGCAAGCTTGTGAGTACACTAAAACCTCTGAATTGCATACACGTAAAACTGAATTTTATGTGAATTAAATCTCAAAAAAACTCCCCTAAGGAGTAATACAGTACAGAATAAATAATTCTTAACTTCTTCCTACTTAAGTTTACAAGTAGATGGGCTACTGGTGGAAATGTTTAGAGACATTTGAAAGAGACAGACTTCTTGAGATAAAAGTGAGAGAAATGAATGCATAAGAAGTAGTACAAATAGCCAATTATACAGCCAAGAGAGGTAAAAATGAATGCAGGCAGACAGAAGAAAAGAACCCAACACTGATAATTTCTACTTTCAAAGCTGTTTAAACTACAGAACAATTCATTCAACAAATTCAACATGTATTAAGTACAAGCGTACGTCTTTTTTTTATTGCACTTCAGTTTACTGAGCTTCCTGACCACTCGGGGTACTCAGGGGCCAGCTTGCCTGCCAATGGACCAGACCCAGCGGCCGCAACTGGGACCCTTTTGTCCCTGGTCTCCTCCTGACGCGGGCAACTGGCCAGAGTGCCCCGACCAGTGAGGAACAAAAGATTTTATTGACCTTTCTCCCCTTCCCTCTCTCTTTCCTCTCCTTAACCCTTCCTATCCTTCCCTGTTTTTCTAGTCCCCCAGTCCTGGAAGCAGGAATCTGGTCGAAGTGCCCTCAGCCTGAACTGAGGATGAGAGACTGATCACCTCCTCTTGGCAGAGAACTCAAATTCTGGTTCTGGTCTGGTCTGATTTCTGGTAGGGCTGAGTTCCAGTCCTCCCTTCTCTGGAGGCCCAGAGAAAAGTCCCATAACGCCTGGGTATCTGTAGGTGGCAGGAGACGTCTGTAAGGCCACCCCTTTCACCCCCCTCTCCCGCCTCCTCCCCCTTCTTCTTTCAACCTGGCTTCCTTTCCTCCCTTGAAATCTCTGACTTGGATCTGAAGTTCTAGAGACTGTATTCTTGTATTTAAGGGCTTCCCTGGTGGTGCAGAGGTTAAAGCATCTGCCTGCAATGTGGGAGACCTGGGTTCGATCCCTGGGTTGGGAAGATCCCCTGGAGAAGGAAATGGCAACCCACTCCAGTATTCTTGCCTGGAGAATCCCATGGACGAAGGAGTTTAGTGGGCTACAGTCCACAGGTCGCAGAGAGTCGGACATGACTGAGTGACTTCACTTTCACTTTACTGAGCTTCACAGATTCTATTTTTTTTAACAAACTGAAGATCTGTGGCAACCCTGGTGTCGAGCAAGTCTATGGATGCCATTTTTTTCCTGCAGCATTTGCTCACTTTGTGTGTCACATTTTGGTGATTCTTGCAATATTCCAAGCTTTTTCAACATTATTAAATCCGTTATGGCGATCTGTGATTAGTGAACTTTGATATTACTATTGTAACTGCAGGAGTAGTAGAACTAGTAAGAGGACTAAAATTAGAAGTGGAGCCTGAAGATGTGACTGAATTACTGCAATCTCATGATAAAACTTTAAAAGATGAAGAGGTGCTTCTTATGGATGAGGAAAGCGGTTTCTTGAGATGGAACTACTTCCAGTGAAGATGATGTCAAGACTGTCGAAATGACAACAAAGGATTTAGAATATCACATAAACTTAGTTGATAGAGCAGTAGCAGGGTTTGAGAGGACTGACTCTGGTTTTGAAAGAAGTTCCACCATGGGGAACATACCATTAAACAGCTTTGCATGTTACAGAAAAATTGTTTGTGAAAGGAAGTCAATCAATGCTGTAAACTTCACTGTTGTCTTATTTTAAGAAATTGCCACAGCAACCCCAACATTCAGCAACCATCACCTCATTCAGTCATCAGCCATTAACATCAAGGCAGAATCCTCTACTGGCAAATTAGCAAAGAGATTACAAATCACTGAGGGTTCAGATGATGGTTAGCATTTTTTTAGCACTAAAGTATTTTTTAATCAAGGCTATTGTATACTTAATGGACTACAGTAAAGTGTAAACATAAAATCTACATACTGAGAAACCAAAAAAATTTGTGTGACTCGATTTATTCTGGTGGTCTGGAACCCTACCCACAATATCTGAGGTATGCCAGTCCTTAATACCCATCAAGCACTGTGTTAAAGATTCTATAGTATCATGTCTTATGTTTAATACTCACATCAAACCTATGAGGTATGAGGTAGTTACTAAGCCACTACAAGTTGGAGTTTCTGTCTCAGACATAGCCAGAACTCCAAGTCCCAAAGCACTCAGGAGCTGGGGCAGCTCATATAATTTCTTCACTTTCCCATTGGTCCCACCCAAGCTCTATTTCCCAAGTTGCTATCCAAGAACTAGATTTTGACTGTTGTTAAGTATTCCTCTTTTGAAGAATTATAATCTTAGTGTGGAATACATTTGACAGCTGTTGAGAGAACGACATCAAGACAGGAGAGGATTTGAAGGGATATACAGACAGTGGACACAGACACAGTAAGAATCTCACACCATTACACTATTTCCATTGCCTTAATCATTCATTGAACCAGATCTAAAGAGAAGCCAAATCCTTGCCAAGATGTTGCCTTTACAAAGGAGTCCTGAAACACACCACACCATCAGATTATTATAAAACATACAAGGCCTAAGGGCAAGAAATGAAGCATGGTTATCTTAATCGTCCTTGTTATCACCACTCCTCCCTTCCTAGCACACAGTACTCAATTCATCAACCAAAATTTACTGAGTGCCTATTTCGCTGGCTCTGTGCCATGTGGTGGAAGTAGACTGGTGCAGAGGACAAACAGGGTTCTGATCCTTCCGTTTAATGTGCTGAACATCCTCTACTGAATAAATAAGCTTCAACACACTTTATGTGCATCCAGAGAACCAGCTCCTCCCTGTCTATAGCAGGGATGCTCAATCTTGGTACTACTGACACTGGAGTCGGTAAGTCTTTGATGTAGGGCTGTCCTGCAGGCTGTTCAGCAGCACCCCTGACATCTACCCATCGGATGCTAAGAACAATCCCAGAGTTGTGAGAACCCAAAACGTCTCCAGACACTGTTAAATAGCTTGTGGAGGGGGAAGCAAAACCGTGCCGGCTCAGAAACTCTCATCCTAGCGCCTTCACGAGCGCTCTCTGTCCCTCCGACCTTCCTTCTCTATTCATGCTCCAAATCTTGGCTCAAACTTCGCTTCCTCGGGGAGGGCTCCCCGCCCTCTCCGACCTGTTGGTGCCTAGGGTTCCGCGCTCCGTACTTCTCCACCCGGCACAACCACCCGGTTGACGTCTACTCTCCCAGGGCTACGCGCTCCTAGAGGGCAAGGAACTTCCCTCCCGCCGTGCCCTGGCGACCGGGACCGGGACTGTACCTCACAGAGGTCCCGCGACTGCTGTGGAATGAGGGATGGAGAGAGCAAGACGATGGAAGCGGGGGGCGTTATTTCAGAAAGCCGGGGCATGAGAGACCCAGGGCGGGCAGCTCAGCCGCTCTGCGCATGCTCTTCGCTCTCCCTCGGCCCCCCACGGAGCCAGGTCGACAGTGCCTGAGGCTCTGCCGGGGCTCTCCAAGGAGGGCACAGCGTTTGTCAGTCCAGTGAAGGCCCGGGAGAGAGGAGGACTTACGTGGGCTTGAAAGCGGGCAGCAAAACCCCTCACTCAGGAACACCAACCGCTGCGACCGCGTCTGCCACAGGCAGCGGCTCGGCCCCCTCAGCTTGCTTAACGGCCGTTAACACGCCCGCCAGGCCGCGCGCCGCGCGCTCCGCCCCGGCCCCGCCCCTTTCTGCCCATCTGCGACCAATCAGAAGTAGGGCCGCGCGGGTGTCCCGCCCTTGCACGCCGCCCTCGGCGCGGAGAACGGACGGATCTCTCTGCGCATGAGCCAGTTGCGGCTCTGTGCCGTCGCCTCAGCCGCTCTGCTGGTCTCGCCTCTGGGCGGAGCGCTGCTCACCGGGCCCTGAAGTGACCCTCTTGGGCCTGTGCAGATTGAGAAACTGGGCGCAGCTCATTCCGGGATCCTAGCCTACTCCCATTCCTCACTACCTATCAGTACTCACACCTGAAACAGGGGGTCACATTGTGACCAGGAGTTAGGCTGTGGTCAGGGTCACTGTCTTGTCAGGGTCAGGACTTGATCTGGTTACATAACAGCCATGGTCAGTCTGTGACCAGGAGTCAGATTGAAGGGTATGGGATCAATTTTGTCTCCCTACTCAAACGTCCTCCCCTCTCATTTATATTTTAACGGGAGATTTTTGGCGCTAATTTCAGAGAATATTCACAATTTTCAACACAGTTTAAGTTCGATAGCTTCCTTTTAACTTTATTTTGTTTCATTGTTTTCTTTTTGAGATATTAAGCATAATATAGTCAATGGTATTTTCCCCTTATACTTTAGGATATTTTCTTTTTTTGCCCCAGCCTGTGGCTTGCAGGATCTTAGTTCCAATCTTAGTTACCCTACCAGAGATTGAACTGAGCCCTCAGCAGTAGAAGCCCCAAGTCCTAGCCATTGGACTGCCAAGGAATTCCCTAGGATATATTTTATTTTACTTATTTTATTTTATTTTTTAATTTTTTAATCTTTTTAGTATGGTACTCTTTATTTTGAAATTTTACGTGTAAACTTACAGAACAATCAATAAGTAATTTCTTTCTCTCATATAACAAAGGTTCCAACAAAGTACTTTTATACCAGTTTATTCTTCATAAATAAATCACTATTATAACTGACTGCTAAGTCGCTTCAGTCATGTCTGACTCTATGCAACCCCATAGACGGCAGCCCACCAGGCTCTCCCGTCCCTGGGATCCTCCAGGCAAGAATACTGGAGTGGGTTGCCGTTTCCTTCTCCGTATTTTACTTATTTTAAAATATTTTTATTTATTTATTTGGCGGCTTAGTTGTGGCACATGGGATCTTTAGTTGCAGCATGGGATCTAGTTCCCTGACCAGGGATCAAACGTGGAGCCCTGCATTGGGAGCACAGTCTTAGCCACTGGACCACGAGGGAAATCCTGACTGGGATATGTTTTAAATGTGGGCAAGGGTTAATGCCTTTGTCAACAGGGCTATTTAAAAGGTCTCTCTACTCCAGACTCATAAAGTAAATATAAATTCCCAATGAAGTGTAATTAATTATACTAATTTAATGTGTGTGATTTTTATGTACATGAAAAAATATGGATTGATCATTTGACTTAATTGTTTTTCTGGAGCTGTTAAATCATTAAATAATAAGAAAAGATTTTGCAAATGAAATGTTAAAGACTTTTAATTTAGTTGCTTGTAACAACATATTTCCCCAATAAATTAATTTCTAAAATGATTATCAGTCAGTTCAGTTCAGTCGCTCAGTCGTGTCCAACTCTTTTCGAACCCGTGAATTGCAGCACGCCAGGCCACCCTGTCCAGCACCATCTCCCGGAGTTCACTCAAGCTCACGTCCATCGAGTCAGTGATGCCATCCAGCCATCTCATCCTCTGTCGTCCCCTTCTCCTCCTGCCCCCAATCCCTCCCAACATCAGAGCCTTTTCCAATGAGTCAACTCTTCGCATGAGGTGGCCAAAGTACTAGAGTTTCAGCTTTAGCATCATTCCTTCCAAAGAACACCCAGGACCGATCTCCTTTAGAATGGACTGGTTGGATGTCCTTGCAGTCCAAGGGACTCTCAAGAGTCTTCTCCAACACCACAGTTCAAAATGATTATAGATACAAATAAAAGCAGTATTTTAAAAATGAAACAACAAAATAGGCATAGGGCCTTCTTGGGATTTTGTGAAAGTACCACCTCTGTCAGCCTCTAAAGCCTGTCCTGCTTTGTGGTACACAACCATGCAGTGGTGCTTCCTGCCTTCACCTATCCTCTCTGCAGGGTCAAAGCCTGTGTTTTGTGTGCTGTTGAATCCCCAGTAGATTCCAACCTGTTTTTAAATGAATAAATGGTAGCACACTGTTGCCTGTTTCCACCCTCTGTTAGGAAAGGGGAGTTAATGAGGCTGGAAATAATTATCAGAATAACATTATATTCATACCAGCTGTGCTGTGTTTAGTCATTCAGTCGTGTCTGACTCTCTGCAACCCCATGGACTGTAGCCCACCAGTCTCCTCTGTCCGTGGAATTCTTCAGGCAAGAATACTGGAGTGGGTTGCCATGCCCTCCTCCAGGGGATCATCCCAACCCAGGTCTCCCACATTGCAGGCAGATTCTTTCCCATCTGAGCCACCAGGGAAGCCCATGAGTACTGGAGTGGGTATCCTATCCCTTCTCCAGGGGATCTTCCTGACCGAGAAATCAAACTGGGGTCTACTGTATTGCAAGCAGATTCTGTACCAGTTGAGCTACCAGGGAAGCCCTATTTTGACACATTAAATCCTAATTCTGAAATTGAATAGTTCTTGCGCATTCTGCAGAAGAAAGGAGACTTAGAACCAGTTGGCCATGGCCCAGCAACTTACCTAGAATGAGAGTCATGGAGTCCCCATGTTGAAGCAAAGATCATCTGGTCAAATTCTTTCATCTTACAAATAGAGGAACTGAGACCCACAGAGAACAAAGTTACTTCTCACATGTATGTACACACACACACACGCACATGCGCACAAACACATATACCATTCCTCATAAAGCCTCGAAGCTTTGTGGTCTGATAACAGAAAAGGAGTCAAATAAAGTAGGAAAGTTCTGTGTTGTTTATTGGCTATAACCTTTGCCTACACCTTACCATATTGAGCAGTACAAACCTACCCTTGGAAGAGTTCCAGAGATGGGAAGGGAAAGGGAAATGAGGAAGCACACTGCCCAAGGTTCGGCGGTCACAATCCTTACCAGACAGTTTAATAAGTCACACATGGATTCCATCTTCACCCCCAACCTGTTTGGTCCCTAACAAGAGGACAGACTAGTTGCCTTCCCCCATATTTTCCTCCACCCTACCCTTGCCTCAGGCCACTAAACTAAAGGCTAAGGACTAGAGCTTCGGGGGAGTATCTGGATAGGATTTTATCCTAGTATCCAGCCTATCACTGTGAGAAGAAAGATGGCCATCCAGGATCCTGCAGGAAAGAAAGAAATGATTTTAAAGCAGAATTAGGTGGCTTTGTGAGCCTGGGAAACATTTTAGGCTTAAACACTCTACTTTGGAGATTATTTAGTAAGTCATTCATGCATTCTTTCAACAAAGCTTTCCTGGGGCTCACTGTGTGGCCCTGAGTACTCAGACAGTTGGATAGCATCAATGGACATGAGTGTGAGCAAACCCCAGGAAATAGGGAAAGACAGGAAAGCCTGGCACGCTGCAGTTCAAAGAGTTGGACACGACTTAGTGACTGAACAACAACTGTGCGGCAGTCCCACTGCTGGTCTGGGGGTGAGATGGATGGAGATACAGAGATGAACTCTCCATTCAGTGTGGACTCCACTCAACCCCCTCACTTGTTATTACCTTCCTGGCCTTGTATCTTGACATTTCAACCCCTACTCTAAATCATTTCTGGATAGCCTCAGGTTCTGATAAGGGATAAAACATTATGACTACAAACAGTCCCCAAATGACAACTATGCCATGTATAGCTGAGAAAGCTAAGACTTAGGGTAAATAACTTCTCCCAAGTCACATACTATTGAGCAGAGATAAGATCCAAGACCAGCCAGTGTGCATCCCCAGACCCTGGTGCAGCCATCAGAACTTTGTCACAGCAATCCCTGGGTACCAACCTGCCAGACTCCTGGGGCTGGAGGCACTGGACTCTGAAACCACAAAGGAAGAAAGATTAAGCTTAAACATTTTAGGCTTAAACACTCTACTCTGGGGATGATTTAGTGTCACTTATGCATTCTTTGGGAGAAGGAAATGTCAACCCACTCCAGTGTTCTTGCCTGCCTGGAGAATCCCAGGGACGGCAGAGCCTGGTAGGCTGCCATCTATGGGGTCGCACAGAGTCGGACACCACTGAAGCAACTTAGCAGCAGCAGCAGCAGCATGCATTCTTTGTGGAGAAGGAAATGGCAACCCACTCCAGTATTCTTGCCTGGAGAATCCCAGGGACAGAGGAACCTGGTGGGCTGCTGTCTATGGGATCGCACAGAGTCGGACACAACTGAAGCAACTTAGCAGCAGCAGCATGCATTAGTTGATTAAGCAAAAGGATGATTTCTCGAAGCATGGGCTCAGAAGGTTGTGAGGATGAACCTTCTGCCTCTAAAGAATGGACTTACTAAGAAGACCCTCACTTTCCTGTGAGGATCAGAGCTTTGGAAGGTTGTCACCAAACAGAGAAAAGGGAGAGATGGTTTCAGACAAGCAGGAGGGTTTACAAAAGCAGACTGGCACAAGGGACAAACAGACTGGGCGAAAATGGGTCTGGGGTGGGCAGAAAAGATGAGAATGGGAGGAGAAATGTTTAATGAATGAGAAAAGGAACCAGGATGGGGTGGGAGAGGAGACCTCTCCAGAGCAAAGGAGTTGAGGAGGAGGACACGGATTGGAATAGAGGGAAGAGTGTGGTAGGAAGAGGTGAAAAGGTTGGCATCTCAGAACAGGTCAGTGGGGAAATCTGGAAGAGGAGCCAAGGAGGCCCCCAAATGATCCAGTTACCACTTAATCGAATGGGCCCGAACACCAGCCAGCCAGTGCCACTCTCCCGGCCCTCCCAGGTTGAGATCTCCCAGGCTCGATTCCTCCCAGGTGGATTGTTCTTTCTACAGGTCTGTGGGGACAAAGCAGAAGGGTAGCGAAGTTTCTCTCCACCCTTGCCTGGTTGGGCCTTTGCCCAAGATGCCCAGGTTGGCCCAGTGAATTCACCAAAATCTTGCTCTTTAGATCAATCTACAGGCCCCTCACCCTGGGCAGGCTAGGCCAGGCCCCAGCACCACCGTCCTCCAGGCCCCACCTTAGTCCCACCCTCGGGGTGAAGGAATTGCGGGGAGCCCAGCTCCCCAGCTAGCCGCCGCAGCTGTGGCCCATGGAGCACCTAGTCCTGCCTGCTCACCGGTGGACACGGGTGTCCCGCCTGCTTGTCACACAGGGTCACTCGGCTGTGCAGGTAGAGCACATCGCTGGGCAAGAGGTGGAATGGGTTGAAGGCCAGTTTCACCTCCAGGGAGGCCCCGTTGGCCCGCGGGCCCTCTAGCAGCCGCTTGCTGACCGGGCAGCTGTCGGGAGAGGCAGCATCCCCCATGGTTAGGAGCCCAGGCAAACACTGATTCCCCCTTTTTGGCTTGTCCAGTGTGAGTGTACATGCTGGGTCTCATGAAGAAAATTCACACGCATTATTTCATTGTATTCTCACATCAGTCATAGGAGGAAGACAATACTTTTGCCTCCCTCCTCTTTCTTTACTTCTTTCTCTCCCTCCTTTTCTTTCCTTCCCTCCTTGTCTCCCTCTCCCCTCTTTCCCTCCCTCTCTCCCCTTTTTCTTTCTTTCTCTTTCCCTCCTTCCTTTTTTTTTAAAAAACGTCTTTTCTCTCCCTCTGTCTTTTCCTTTCTTCTCCTTCCTCTCTTCTATTATTATTTTGATGATGTGGTGGTAGTAACTTAAGGCAAGAGGACCTTTTATTTTTATGTGTGTTTTTCTAAGACCCTCCCCTTTAAGTAAAGTGCACTTCTTCACTGGATATAGTTTATCAGTGATCAGTTGTTAGCTGCTGCACATTAAAAAAAGGAAACCTCAGCTATTGGTGGCAAACTTTGATAGACACAAAAAATTATGAGTTCAGGGATTTGGAGGTAGTGGCCTGAACTGTTCATGGTGTTGTCGTGGTGACTTTTTTGAGGTGACAATAACCTAAATGTAACCCCTTCACTATAACTGATAACACTGGGATAGATTCCGTGCAGAGTCCATGGGCAGACAGTCTTACTGTGCTTAGGTTCTCTTCTTAGTGTTTGGGAGAAAGTTCACTGAGGGAACAGAGTGAATGAAACAGACCAAACCTCCTATTCTCTTGTGGGTAAGAGGAGACACACAATAAATAACTTAATAAAAAAAAAGTAAACGAGCTCATGTAACATAGTATATAATAGGAGGTAATAAATAGAAGAAATACGGATCTAGACTGGATGAGTGGAGGATAGTTGCAATTTTAAATAGCAAGGATGGGGTAGGCTTCATTGAAATGGTGTCCTTTAAGTAAAGACTAAAAGAATGAGAATTTTCCATATAGGTATCAGGGCGTTGAGGATTCCAGGAAGAGAAAACAGCCAATGTAAAAGCCTAAGGGAGAGCAAATTATCTTCCCACTAAATTAGCTGTCCGCACAGATGCTACCTCCTATGGGCATTAGGGAATCACCTCTATGACCTCTCTCCCTTGTACTTTCTGAAGCCCATGTAATCTTTTTATACCCTGGGGTCTTCATTCCAGGACTCAAGCTTGCTTGCTTGCTTGCTCAGTTGCTTCAGTCATGTCTGACTCTTTGAGACACTCTGGACTATAGCCCGCCAGGCTCCTCTGACCACGGGATTTCCTGGGCAAGAATATTGGAGTGAATTGCCATGCCCGCCTCCAGGGGATCTTCCCAACCCAGGGGTCTCACCTGCGTCTCTTGTGTCTCCTGCATTGGCAGGCAGGTTCTTTACCACTAGTGCCACCTGGGAAGCCCAGTACTTTTCACCCTTGGGTCTTTATCCCTGGTGGCTCAGACGGTAAAGCATCTGCCTGCAATGTGGGAGACCCAGGTTTGGGAAGATCCCCTGGAGAAGGAAATGGCAACCCACTCCAGTACTCTTGCCTGTAAAATTCCATGGATGGAGGAGCCTGGGAGGCTACAGTCCGTGGGGTCTCAAAGAGTCAGATACAAATAAGCGACTTCACTTTCACTTTCTTTGTCCCCAAACTCAAGCTTACTATCAATAAAATCCATTCTAGTTTCCCCTCTTGATGGTCCTTTTCTTCTACTTCTTTTATCTTTGGCTGCATCTTGTGCCTTGTGGGATCTCAGTGGTTGGAATTGAACCTAGCTCCATGGCAATGAAAGCGCCAAGTCCTAATCACTGGACTGGGAATTCTGTCCTTTTTTCCTTTTAAAGATGAGGAAACTGAAGCTTAGGAAATCTAAGTAGGTTGTCCAAGTTCCTTCAGGTAGAAATCTGGTTGCAGTGCCACCCATACCTTTAATCACTAGGTTCTCTTTTCTCCAACAAAGGAGCTACTCTGGTGGCTCAGATGGTAAAGAATCTGCCTGTAATGCAGGAGACCCAGGTTCCATCCCTGGGTGGGGAAGATCCCCTGGAGAAGGGCATGGCAACCCACTCCAGTATTCCTGCCTGGAGAATTCCAAGGACAGAGGAGTCTGGCAGACTACAGTTCATAGGGTCACAAAAAGTCAGACACGATTCACTTTCACTTTCTCTTTCCTCCTGACAAAGGAAGAATTGCATGGTAGAATGGATTTGGTGGTGTTTCAGAACCAAGACTCTGGAAGAATGAGTAGAACGGCATTATTTCCTTGGTCTAGTCATTAAATTCTGAATCCTCTAATCCTCTCATTTTTAAAGCAGGGGAAATAATACTTCACAGGGTTTTGTCAGGAATAAATGAGGCAATGAATGATTCACTGTGCTCTGTGAAGACTTGTTAATAATAATGAAATAAAATCAGGAGGCAGGAGACATGTCCTTCCCTTGACCATGAGCTGTTGAGGGTAAGAACTTGAACCACCATTTAGCAAGGTCTACCACTTATGAGTTGTGTGAACTGAGCCTAAGTTTCTCCATCTATAAAATGGGAATGAAAATATAACTATCTCATAGAGTGTGTTGTGAGCCTTATGTGAATTAGTATATGCAAAGAGATTTGAAGTGTCTGTTCAAATGTCAAATATATTATGTAGTGTATTGTACCCTGAAATGTTACCTTTGTTTTTATTTTTTGCTTTTATGACTGTAAACCCTCAGTAATTGTTTGAGGAAAGACGACAAGGGATGAGTACCATTAATTGGCTATAATCTTGTATAGGACTTCATTTCCCAACACCTTAATTTACTCATCTGAAACATGGAAATGATAATAATCTTTGCATTTTTTCTTTTCTTTTTTTTTTTTCTTTGCATTTTTTCAACAAACATTCACCCAGCACTTACTTTCTCCTCCTGTTTATGTACTAGCAATACAGAGAAGGGTGACAGGACATGTGCTCGTGGATATAAAACCACCCAGCCCAAGCTACAGTCCAAGAGCTAGAGTAGCAGTGAAAGGAGGTTGCCAGGGCCCCACGGGTGCTTACCTTTCCTTCACAAAGTAGTGGGTGGCCTTAACAGCACCAGTCCTGGAGATACTGGTGCTGGCGAAGACCTCATTGACCACCAGGGCAAATCTATCTGGGTCACTGCTTGTCGCTCTGAGGACTACGTAGAGAGGCTTGTGAAGGGGAGCTGGTCTGTTCTCAAGTGGAGAGGAGCACTGAGGGTCTGTGTAGATGCCCAGGATGACGATGGTGTCCCCAGTGCCCAAAATATGGATGGTGATATATCTGGAGAGGGATGGCAATAAGACCTTCACTACAAAACCCTAGAGGCAAGGGGTATCGTATCACTCACTCTCTGCCTTGTACCTTAGTTCACGGAGCACTGGTAGCCACAGAGAAGGAGGGGAAGGGAAGTGTTAGTCGCTCAATCATTCCAGCTGTTTGTTGACCCCATGGACTGTAGCCTGCCAGGCTCCTCTCTCCATTGTATTCTCCAGGCAAGAATACTGGTGACTATGGCATGATTGGCATGACTATGCCCTTCTCCAGGGGATCCTCCCAATCCAGGATTCAAACCTGGGTCTCCTGCATTGCAGGTAGATTCTTTATTGTCTGAGCCACCAGGGAAGCCCACAGGAAGGGATCGGAGGGGCAAGTTTGCTAACCTTCCTCCTGGACCTCCTAAAAAGTGAGGGGCCACATCATAGATCCTCAGACCCCAGGGCCCTTGAAGATATCTGAGCCATCCTACCTCAAGGTAATTTACATAAACAACTCATAATGTATTACTTCATAAAAGCATCTTTTTCTTCCACTAATACTTTGAATCTCAGTCCAAGAGGTACCTATGATTGCTGGGCGGGCATGGGGCGGGAAACATGCATCCAGAGGATGTTGACTCCTTTTGCGTTGATTATAGGTAGCAGTGGGAATTCTGCAGGGCCCAGCCAGAGAGGCAGCTGATGAAAAGGAACTCACGTGAAAGAGACTACTGGCTTGGGATGAGTGACATTCATCACCAGAGCATACGTGCAGCTGACCCTGAGCATCATGAAGTCAGTTTTATCGGCAGCATCAGGGTGAGGTTTCAGAAGCTGCACCTCCAGAGAATAAAGGGCATGGCTCTTGTTGATCTGGAAAAAACAGGGAGGTGGCCATTACCCTCAGATCTCCTGGGGAATCTCTGTCTTCCATCGTCGTTTGTTGCAAGTTGTTTATTTAAACAAGAGGAATGGCCAAAGCCCGGACCTCTCTGGCAGTCCAGTGGTTAAGATGCGTCCCCCTGCAAGGGACGCGGATTTGATCCCTGTTGGAAAATCCCACAGCCAAAATATAGGGGGGGAGAAAAGAGTAATGGCTAAAGTTTACTGAGCATGGGTTATATTCCAGGCATTGTGGTCTGAATGGAACTCTGTGAGGAGGGGTCCATTATTAGTCCCATTTTACAGAAGGGTAAACTGAGGCTTATTTATTTGGCTGCACAGTGCTCCTGTATGATCTTAGTTCCCCAACAGGGATTGAACCCAGGCCCTCAGCAGTGAAAGCACAGAGCTCTAACCACTAGACTGCCAGGGAATTCCCAAAAGAGTAAACGGAGGGTTAGAAAGTTAAAAGATTTGCCCAAGCAACTAACAAAGCCAGAATTCAACATCTCACTGATCCCAGAGCCCATGTTCTTAACCTCTGTGTCAGTGGTTCTCAAAGTTCAACATGCATTTTCGAATCTCCTGGAAAAAAATAAAAGAATCACTGTGGGACTTGTTAAAATTGCTGATGCCTGGTCCTTATCCCAAGATTCAGATATTTTTTGATATTTCATTGTTTTCCACAGGACTTCTTAAAAACAAATCAAAATGATTTGTTTTATTGCTATAAATCAAGCAGTTATTTTAAAAAGAACACATAGGATTCTAGGGGCAAAGCCACAGACTTACCTATTACACATTGAAACTGTCAACTCTGTGCTATTTACTTAGGCAAAAGAACCCATCTGTGAGTGGCCGAACTAGATACTGGAGGAACGACATCACCCACCTTACCCCACCGTTATAACAAACTCTGGTTTTCAAACTGAGCCCAGAGAGCTCCAGAGCCTCTTTGAAGGGGCACTAAAGTCTACCTATGTGTTAGGGGGAAGCTGACCCAGCAGGGGACTCTTCCTCCTGCTGCATTCAATCAGAGCTGCTCTATTTTTATATATTTCTTTCTATGTTCGGCTTTTCATAAGAGCCCTTTCCAGGAAAAGAAGTAACAGCACAGTGAGCACTTAGGAGCACAAGCCAGCTCAGTTAATAACCAGCTGTGTGACTTGGGATAATCCCTCAGCTTCTCTGAGCCTTAGATTGCTCATCTGTAAAATGGAAACTTCACAGGATTATTGTGAAGATTTAGTGAGAAATTGCATATAAAAAAGGTTCTGGCCCACGGCACATGGTACACAGAATGTGTGTGTCAATCAGTTGTGTCTGACTCTTTGTGACCCCATGGACTACAGCCATTCTCCAGGCAAGAATACTGGAGTGGGTTGCCATTCCCCTCTCCGGGAGATCTTCCCGACCTGGGGATTGAACCCAGGTCTCTTGCATTACAGGCAGATTCTTTAACATCTGAGTTACAAGGGAAGCCCAGCACACAGTAAGACATTAATAAATGCTGGTTGTGGTTGTGGTAGTTATTATTTTAAAGGATTCTGTGGCTGACAAGTTTGGAAATCAATTTTCCCAATCCATCAAACATGGCACCATTTATAAGGGCATTCCTAATCTGATGAGAGACAACACGGTCTCTTCCCCCAAAAGACTAGTCTGATTGCTAAGACTTAACTTCATTCCAGAGAATTAGCCTTCATTTCGATTGAAATAAAGTCACAACAGGTACCAGTCATTCATTTCCCAGTCCCTCCCCTGAAGCACACATACAGCCCAACTTCCTGTCAGAGGTTCCCTTCCAGATTGCTCACAGAGAGGTGGAGTCCACAAGAACCCTCTTTCTTCTCCACGGTGAAGACCTGGGCTCTGCGACCCTCCTCTGACTTGCTGACACTGGAGCATCCTGAAAAGGTGCCTTCCCCCAGGATCCAGTGGCGAGTCTTCAGGAAGCAGCTGCTCAGGGCCACCTCAATTTTCTGTGGCTGGCAGCGCAGAGCCACCAACGCCCCGGATAGTTCTGTAGGGGGATAAGAGCCAGGACAGAGCTTCCTGAGGCTCCCGGGGTGATGCCACGGGCAGGGGTACTAGTTCTAATCTGGAGGTCCAACCCATAGCCACTCCCTTAAAGACTCTCCCTCATGGGAGGAGAGACCCCTCTGCCATGATTGCAGTGGGGACCCTAATCCCTGGCTTAGCCGATCCACTCAGAATCTCTTTCCCAGGAACTGAGCCTGAAAGGAGGCAATAAAGCTTGAGAGTTGTAAAGCAGCCCTCTCCTCCCTTGTGGGCTGAGATGCAGGAACAGCCAGTGTTTGGAGAGAGGAACAAAGCAGTTGCGGGTACCGAAGGGGGTGAAGCAAGACTGAGAGAGGAGAGAGGGGTGACTCGCTAGTTGCCACCACATCCATAGTCCCAAGTCCTTGGGGACCCTGGCTGGAGCCTACCCCTGGGCTCCATGAGACACCCTTGTAATAAATTCTCCTGTTTGCCCTTCTCCAATCCCCTGGCTTCTGTTACTTGCCTGGCAAGATTATTTGAGGAGATAATAATTTGGTTTATTCTTTGCTTTCCTTCTTATTCCAACAGGTAACCTGGACCTTGGGGTTTCTGAGGGACCTAAACCCTCTGAACTTAATAGCTCTTTCTGTCTTGTAAAAGCCTAAACTCCTGAAGAGACAGCCGAGGGAGGGAGGGAGCACATTGAGAGTCATGACAGAGAGGAATGCATCTTTACGTCCTTTTCAGGATTTCTTAGCCTCACAAGGCAACAAATTTTGCTTTGTTCCATGTTTTCAGTTTTTAAAATTAATTAATTATAGTTAAGTCGATTAGCATGGGTTTTTCTGCCCCTGGCACCACACAGTGCCTGGACAACATGTCAGGCACCATGTTTGGGGTGATGAAGGAGAAGCTAATATTTAAGCCTTCCATTCTTTCTGTGATTGCGCTTTCCACACTTGCTGTTAAATTTGGGATGAACTGCTCACAGTTAGTCATTAAAAGTAAAATATCATGGAAATGCTAAACATTTCTGGACTTGCTTTATTACTTTGAATTTAAAGATTTTGTTTCCTTTTTTTTTTTTAAAAAAAAAAAGCTCCTTGATTCTATCTTAGCAGAGGTCAGAGGCATGGGCTGCAATATAAGAGCTGGTGCTTTGGAAACTCCCAAGGGGTCTAGTGGTGAAGACTGTTGTGCTTCCACTGCAGGGGGTGTGGGTTGGATCCCTGGTTGGGAATTAAGATCCCACATGCTGCATGGCATGGCAAAAAGAAAAAGAGTAGTTTTTTTTTAGAAAAATCAGAGTTTTATTAAATTGAAGTATGGGTGGGGATTAGATTTATTTCCACTGTAGGGGGCATATGTTTGGTTTCCAGGACCCAGCTTTAGCCCTGCCAGAGGCTGAGCCTGAGAAGTAGTTGCATTGCTACTCACACAGGGAGATCCCGTGAGCTCCACCTTTCTATAATATCTGCTACACTTGTCTTGCCTCAACAAGACTTTTTCCCATTTCCCTGCTTAGCCCTCCAGGCCTCTGCTGGGGTTTTATCTTTGGTAGCTCATCATCTACTCCCCCCAGGAAGGCTTAATCTCAGATCAGTCATTGGAATCCTGGGGGCTGAGGGTTGATGACTTGCCCATTCATTCTACCTCTGCTGTAGACCATATGTTTGCACCACCAGCCCCAAATCCATATGTTAAATCCTAATATCCAATGTGACATTATTAGGAGGTGGGTCCTTTGGGAGGTGATTAGTGGGCCCCACCCAGTACCAAAGCTACCCATGCCTTCATCTCAGACTGTCAGCCTCCAGAAATGTAAGAAATAAGTTTCTGTTGTTCATAAGCCAACTTATGCATGGTATTTTTGTTATAGCAGCCCAAACTAAGACAGATCCACATGTTTAGCTACCCTTGCTCTCACCGGAAATCACCTCTGCCCAGGTAGACTCTTCAGACGTCAATGTCTGACCAAACCTCACCAGCTCTCCCATTCCCTTTGGACTTAGTTTGTCTGGGCCTTCACAGAGTTGTGGAGAGTTCTTAGCTGCACCGTCAGGAGTTCCTCAGACTCACCTGAGTGGGCATAGTAGCTGTTATTGCACATACAACCTCCGCTGTCAGCTAGGTACTCATCCAAAGCACAGGATCCTGCTCCAGGACTGCTGCTTCTGGTGTGTTTGGGGGACACTTGACTGACTCCAGTCCTGGTAGAGGATTTTGTTGTCCCTGGGGAGATGGGAGTGAGGGTTGTTGAATGAGCAGCTGTTGTCTCAGGTGACGGGGTCATGGCAGCCCCAGCACTGGGGGCTGATTCCATTGGAGAGAAAGGTGTTTGCATGACGGTATTATGATGACTTTCAGACTTCATGCTTATCGTGGAGGATGTTGTTAGGGTGGAGGGTGCAGCTGTAGTTACCCTTTCCTGAGCCCCAGGTATGTTTGTTCTAGGAACAGTTGTCTCCAGGGTGGTCATGGTTAGTGAAATGGTGTGAGTAAAGGCACGAGTGGTCACAGGTAAAGATTCTATCGCATCAGTGGTTTTGTCCAATGTTGCTCGGGATGTTGCCGCTGACATCTCAGAGACAGTGGTTGTTATGGACCCTGATGACGTAACGTCAATGCCCGATGTGTTTAAAGCCGTTGGAGTTGTGATCGTGGCTAATTTTGAAGAGTCACCTGCCACTGATGACTCCAGTCCATTGGCTGCAGAGCTTGAAGTGAATGGGGTTGCAGCTGGGGCACTCTGGTTCTGTTTTGAGGGGTCTGCTGTTGTGGCCATGCTGGATGAGGCTGCGCTTCGGGATGTCCCTCCCTGGGCCTTCGGTGTGGAAGTCATCATGGAATTTGGCAGTGTCGTGCCCTCAGAGGTTGTGGTGATGACTGTATTTAATTTCTCCTCCTGAGTCTCATGTGTTGGGCTTGCCTGCTCAGTGGATCCAGCAGAGCTGCCGGTTGGTGATGAAGTTAGAAGAGCAGCTGGTGTCGTACGTTGCTGGGACTCGGACACTGTTGTCCTCCCGATTGTTGGTGAGGCATTAGATAAAACTGCAGGGCCATCGTCTCTCCCACTGTTGGATGGGGCTGAAGTTGTGGAGGAATACTCTGTAGTTCCCAAAGCTGCGGAGTCGTTCATGGAGGATGTTGTAATTGACCCCCGGGTTGTCATAATGCCTATAAAACAAACAAACAAAAAGAAACCAATAGACCTGTTCCCTCCACCAATCCAGATGTTCTCACTTTACCAAATATCTTTATTGCAAGATTCAATAAAGTAATATCAACACCAACTATATTATTACTGGCTTGCACCATTTATGTGTCAGCTCTGTGCTACTTTTATTTTCTTGGGCTCCAAAATCACTGCGGATGGTGACTGCAGCCATGAAATTAAAAGACACTTGCTCCTTGGAAGAAAAGCTATAACAAACCTAGACAGCATATTAAAAAGCAGAGACATCACTTTGTCAACAAAGATCTGTATCGTCAAAGCTATGGTTTTTCTAGTGGTCATGTATGGATGTGTGAGTTGGACCATAAAGAAGATAGAGCGCCAAAAAATTGATGCTTTCACATTGTGGTGCTGGAGAGGACTCTTGAGAGTCCCTTGGACAGCAAGGAAATCAAACCAGTCAATCCTAAAGGAAAGCAACTCTGAATATTCATTGGAAGGATGGATGCTGAAGCTGAAGCTCCAATACTTCGGCCACCTGATGCAAAGAGCCAGTTCATTAGAAGAGATCCTGATGCTTGGAAAGATTAAGGGCAAGAGGAGAAGGGCATGACAGAGAGTGAGATGGTGGGATGGCAGCACTGACTCAATGGACATGAATCTGAGCAAACTCTGGGAGATAGTGAAGGACTGGGAAGCCTGGCATGCTGCAGTTTGTGGGGCTGCAGAGTTGGACATGACTTAGCGACCGAACAACAACTGTGCTAATAGATCTGAGCTGATGCATGCCGGGGAGAGCTAATTTAACTAATTCTGGCAACTGTGTCTCATTATACTTAAAGACTATTCAAGAGACAAGAGTCAGCAAAAGATGGAAATCTTTGATTTCTTTTTATTACGTTCATCACCTGTTTATTATTAAAGTAGCTTCTCACAGATTTTTACTTACATGCATATGTATGAGCAGAAGGCAATGGCACCCCACTCCAGTACTCTTGCCTGGAAAATCCCATGGATGGAGGAGCCTGGTTGGCTGCAGTCCATGGGGTCGCTAGGAGATGGACACGACTGAGCAACTTCCCTTTCACTTTTCACTTTCGTGCATTGGAGAAGGAAATGGCAACCCACTCCAGTGTTCTTGCCTGGAGAATCCCGGGGACGGGGGAGCCTGGTGGGCTTCTGTCTATGGGGTCGCACAGAGTCGGACACGACTGAAGTGACTCAGCAGCAGCAGCATATGTATGAGCATGATCTTTGATTTCTTAATACCTTTTTTGATGTGACTTTCATACTCATTGAATATGATTTTAATATTTAAAGATACACTTTTTTTTTGCAACCTGACCCCTAATTGAAAGCCAGATGCTTCATTTACTGCAATAGCAAAGATAGTTTTGACAACTTTCAGTTTTTGCCTTGTCTGAGTAAGGTGCTGTTCCAATGTGCAAGCCTTGGCACACTGAATCCTCACATCCACCCTATTATCTCTATTTATCAGATGAAGAAACTGAGGCTCAGACAGGGGAAGGCATCTGTGCAAGGTCGCACAGCCAGGAAGTGGTGGCACTGGATTTGAAACCAGATCCATCAGACTCCAGAGCCCAATGTCCTCCCTACTATGCTGCACTGCTTCACAAAAACACAGCTTTATTCTCATGGCTGAGCCAGCTACCCTCTCTAGAGAAAAAGGCCCAAATCAGTTACACTAAGCTGTATCCCTTGGAAACCTTCCTCTCTCTCCTGGGCAATGGGCAGAAATAGGCCCATCACCTGATGCCCTGTTATCGTAACCTTGGCAGTTGTCAAGGGACTAATTCAGAAAAGAGGTGACCCAGCCCAGGTGATGGGCTTGTCCTTCCCACAGTTAGCTCTGAAGAGGCACTGAACCTTCTCCCCAACCCCACCCACATCTGGCATCTGCTTCTTCCAACCCTCACTTTCTTCTACCCCTGAAGAGAGCTACAGGGTTACAAAAGGACAGGAGTGCTGGCCAGGATGCACGAAAAGATAAGCTAAGCTCTGGACCTGGCTCTGTTACTAACATGCTGTGTAATATTGGGGAAGACCACACCTCTCTCAGTCCTTGTACATCCCACTAGCACAGTGAGGGACTTGGACTTAGTATCGCAAGACCTCTCTAAACCCTAGTGATCCATAGGTCTGTTTGCAGCAAAATTCCAAGCTGAAATGAAGAGAGATCCTGCTAGAGGGGTCTCGAGTTTTTATTTTCAAGGACAGATGTTTCCACTGGATCTGGTTTTATGTTTTTTCCCATGTGGTTAACCAGTTGTCTCTGCCCGCTTTGGAGAAGTCTGTCCTTTCCCCACTGGTTTGTCAGGCTACCTGTTGTTATGCATCGATACTGATTTCCCTGCTCTTTTATTCCCTTGGTTCACTTGTCTATTGCTGCGACACCACATTATCTTACTGTTACTTTAGCATAAGTCTCAGTATCAGCTAGAGCGAGTCTCCCATCTTGCTCTTCAAAGTTACCTTGGCTATTGTTGGCCTTTTGTTCTCCCTCATAAGTACTGGAATCTGCATATCAGCTTTCGCAAAAAAAAAAAAAAGCCCATTGTGATTTTGATTGGAAGTGTGTTGCAATTAGAGGTTTGCTAAGAATTCACATGTCTATGACATGGAGGCCTCCTGCCCCTAGCAGCTCCTTTGAGAAGCAATGGAACCTGGCCTGGACTCTAGAGTCAGACCTGGGACAGACTCCTAGCTCTGTGATAAGCAGACAAACCACTTCATGTATCCGAGCCTCAGTTTCCTCAACTGTAAAACAGCAGTGATAAGAGTGCCTACTTCAGGGGTGCTCATAAAGATTAAATGAGACAATACATAGGAGGCACAGTGCTGAGCATACAGTAGGTGCTCAATAAGCAGAACCTGCTGCTGGTAATGATATCCCCTTCTGTGCCTCTCACCAAAACTGGCATCTGCTTCCTGGGTATTATTTTGCCAAGGAAACACCTGGTCTTGGAAAAAGTCGTGACTCGGGTGATTGATGGCACATGCAGCTTCCTGACAGCTCCCCATACCTTCCCCCATACTGCCCCATGAACTCAGGATCCAGGGCTGCACTCCTCCGCTGGGCTCAGTGAGACATTGCGGGTGGCAGTTGGAGTAGGGCAGGGGAGGGCAGCAGCGGTCCAAGCCCCTGCAGGGGCCCTCAGTTCTAGACCAGATTGAGAGGGAACTAACCTACTGAAGCCCCTAGCTACTGGCCCAACGCAGATGGAAAGGACAGACAGAAAAGGGGAGATGGCTGAGATGACAGACGAAGTGGAAGTAGACGAGGATAACATCTTGAATGAGGATGGGCAGGCAAAGGCAGGAGCTCTTTGGAGGTCATCCCATCATGTTCCTGCCCTGCCCCCCAAGCTCATGGGTGCCCTAAGCCTTCAGATCATTTAGAGGTGGGCTGGAGATGGCTATGCTCACATAAGGTCTTCCTAGGGACAGTCACTAACCCACCTGCTTCCCCTCCCCAGTGAGCCAGAAGACGGGCTGTGAGAGCCTCCAGAGAAGGATGGATGGAAAGGGTGTGTGTGGATACTCACCAGGAAGGTGGAGGGCTCCGTCCCCGATTAATAACAGCAGCAGCAGCAAAAGCCACTGTCTGCCCATCGTTCTGCTGGTTGATAGTCCCGAAGATAACTGGCAAGGAGTCCTGGTTCAAACCGAGGCACAGACAGCAGCTCCAAGACAGTGAGGAACTGCTGGCGCTGGTGCCACCTCCCATCTGCCTCCTGAGGGTCCCACCCCTGCCCTGGTGGTCCAGACTCCTTCCCAGCAGGCCCCAGGGGGCTTTTGAGGGCTGGCAGCCATGCCGATAGGAGGGAATGAAGGGTGGAGTTTCCCATCAGCTGCAATCAGTGGCCCTCTGGGGATTCCCATTCCAACTGGTGACTGTCCCCAAGGCCCCTAATTGTCAGGGTACGCTGAACAGCCGGGCAGAACTCTGGGCCTTGCAGCCTTTCTCTCACATAACAGCAAGGAACCTGAATCTGTCACATGGCTGATCTCATCAACTCCCAACTCCAGGGAGATGAGCTCTGGCCATTTGATTTTCAGTTCAGTTCAGTCGCTCAGTCATGTCCGACTCCTTGCGACCCCATGAATTGCAGCATGCCAGGCTTCCCTGTCCATCACCAACTCCCGGAGTTCACTCAGATGCACGTACATCGAGTCTGTGATGCCATCCAGCCATCTCATCCTTGGTCGTCCCCCTCTCCTCCTGCCCCCAGTCCCTCCCAGCATCAAGTCTTTTCCAATGAGTCAACTCTTCGCATGAGGTGGCCAAAGTACTGGAGTTTTATCTTTAGCATCATTCCTTCCAAAGAAATCCCAGGGTTGATCTCCTTCCGAATGGACTGGTTGGATCTCCCCGCAGTTCAAGGGACTCTAAGAGTCTTCTCCAACACCACAGTTCAAAACCATCAATTCTTCGGCGCTCAGCCTTCTTCACAGTCCAACTCTCACATCCATACATGACCACAGGAAAAACCATAGCCTTGACTAGACGACCTTAGTTGGCAACATAATGTCTCTGCTTTTGAATATGCTATCTAGGTTGATCATAGCTTTCCTTCCAAGGAGTAAGCATCTTTTAATTTCATGGCTGCAGTCATCATCTGCAGTGATTTTGGAGCCCAAAAAAATAAAGTCTGACACTGTTTCCACTGTTTCCCCATCTATTTCCCATGAAGTGATGGGACTGGCTGCCATGATCTTCGTTTTCTGAATGCTGAGTTTTAAACCAACTTTTCCACTCTCCTCTTTCACTTTCATCAAGAGGCTTTTTAGCTCCTCTTCACTTTCTGCCATAAGGGTGGTGTCATCTGCATATCTGAGGTTATTGATATTTCTCCCGGCAATCTTGATTCCACCTTGTGCTTCCTCCAGCCCACCATTTCTCATGTTGTATTCTGCATAGAAGTTAAATAAGCAGGGTGACAATATACAGCCTTGACGTAATCCTTTTCCTACTTGAAACCAGTCTGTTGTTCCATGTCCAGTTAGAACTGTTGCTTCCTGACCTGCATACAGATTTCTCAAGAGGCAGGTCAGGTGGTCTGGTATTCCCATCTCTTTCAGAATTTTCCACAGTTGATTGTGATCCACAGTCAAAGGCTTTGACATAGTCAATAAAGCAGAAATAGATGTTTTTCTGGAACTCTCTTGCTTTTTCCATGATCCAGCGGATGTTGGCAATTTGATCTCTGGTTCCTCTGCCTTTTCTAAAAACAGCTGGAACATCAGGAAGTTCACGGTCCACATATTGCTGAAGCCTGGCTTCGAGAATTTTGAGCATCAGTTTACTAGCGTGTGAGATGAGTGCAATTGTGCGGTAGTTTGAGCATTCTTTGGCATTGCCTTTCTTTGGGATTGGGATGGAAACTGACCTTTTCCAGTCCTGTGGCCAGTGCTGAGTTTTCCAAATTTGCTGGCATATTGACTGCAGCACTTTGACAGCATCATCTTTCAAGATTTGAAATAGCTCAACTGGAATTTCATCACCTCCACTAGCTTTGTTCGTAGAGATGCTTTCTAAGGCCCACATGACTTCACATTCCAGGATGTCTGACTCTAGATGAGTGATCACACCATCGTGATTATCCAGGTCATCAAGATCTTTTTTGTACAGTTCTTCTGTGTATTCTTGCCACCTCTTCTTAATATCTTCTGCTTCTGTTAGGTCCAGACCACTTCTGTCCTTTATCAAGCCCATCCTTGCATGAAATGTTCCCTTGGTATCTCTAATTTTCTTGAAGAGATCTCTAGTTTTTCCCATTCTGTTCTTTTCCTCTATTTCTTTGCATTGATTGCTGAAGAAGGTTTTCTTATCTCTCCTTGCTATTCTTTGGAATTCTGCATTCAGATGCTTATATCTTTCCTTTTCTCCTTTGCTTTTTGCTTCTCTTCTTTTTCACAGCTATTTGTAAGGCCTCCCCAGACAGCTATTTTGCCTTTTTGCATTTCTTTTCCATGGGGATGGTCTTGATCCCTGTCTCCTGTACAATGTCACGAACCTCATTCCATAGTTCATCAGACACTCTATCTATCAGATCTAGTCCCTTAAATCTATTTCTTACTTCCACTGTATAATCATAAGGGATTTGATTTAGGTCATACCTGAATGGTCTAGCAGTTTTCCCTACTTTCTTCAGTTTAGGTCTGAATTTGGCAATAAGGAGTTCATAATCTGAGCCACAGTCAACTCCCGGTCTTGTTCTTCCTGACTGTATAGAGCTTCTCCATCTTTGGCTGCAAAGAATATAATCAATCTGATTTCAGTGTTGACCATCTGGTGATGTCCATGTGTAGAGTCTTCTCTTGTGTTGTTGGAAGAGGGTGTTTGCTATGACCAGTGCATTTTCTTGGCAAAACTCTATTAGTCTTTGCCCTGCTTCATTTTGCATTCCAAGGCAAAATTTGCCTGTTACTCCAGGTGTTTCTTGACTTCCTACTTTTGCATTCCAGTCCCCTATAATGAAAAGGACATCTTTTTTAGGTGTTAGTTCTAAAAGGTCTTGTACGTCTTCACAGAACCATTCAACTTCAGCTTCTTCAGCGTTACTGGTTGGGGCATAGACTTGGATTACTGTGATATTGAATGGTTTGCCTTGCAGACGAACAGAGATCATTCTGTCGTTTTTAAGATTGCATCCAAGTACTGCACTTCAGACTCTTGTTGACCATGATGGCTATTCCATTTCTTCTGAGGGATTCCTGCCCGCAGTAGTAGATATAATGGTCATCTGAGTTAAATTCACCCATTCCAGTCCATTTTAGTTCGCTGATTCCTAGAATGTCGACGTTCACTCTTGCCATCTCTTGTTTCACCACTTCCAATTTGCCTTGATTCATAGACCTGACATTCCAGGTTCCTATGCAATATTGCTCTTTACAGCATCGAACCTTGCTTCTATCACCAGTCACATCCACAGCTGGGTATTGTTTTTGCTTTGGCTCCATCCCTTCATTCTATCTAGAGTTATTTCTCCACTGATCTCCAGTAGCATATTGGGCACCTATTGACCTGGGGAGTTCCTCTTTCAGTATCCTAT
>SJYQ01000317.1:60673-83407 GCA_006410935.1 Redunca redunca
ATGGCATCTGGTCCCATCACTTCATGGGAAATAGATGGGGAAACAGTGGAAACAGTGTCAGACTTTATTTTGGGGGGCTCCAAAATCACTGCAGATGGTGACTGCAGCCATGAAATTAAAAGACGCTTACTCCTTGGAAGGAAAGTTATGACCAACCTAGATAGTATATTCAAAAGCAGAGACATTACTTTGCCGACTAAGGTCGTCTAGTCAAGGCTATGGTTTTTCCTGTGGTCATGTATGGATGTGAGAATTGGACTGTGAAGAAGGCTGAGCGCCGAAGAATTGATGCTTTTGAACTGTGATGTTGGAGAAGACTCTTGAGAGTCTCTTGGATTGCAAGGAGATCCAACCAGTCCATTCTGAAGGAGATCAACCCTGGGATTTCTTTGGGAGGACTGATGCTAAAGATGAAACACCAGTACTTTGGCCACCTCATGTGAAGAGTTGACTCATTGGAAAAGACTCTGATGTTGGGAGGGATTGGGGGCAGGAGGAGAAGGGGACGACCAAGGATGAGATGGCTGGATGGCATCACGGACTCGATGTACGTGAGTCTGAGTGAACTCTGGGAGATGGTGATGGACAGGGAGGCCTGGCATGCTGCGATTCATGGGGTCGCAAAGAGTCAGACACAACTGAGTGACTGAACTGAACTGAAGGCAGGAATTATCTCTCTATCATTAAGTCAAAATTTTTCAGGCTGTAGATTCTCTCTACCATTAGACTGGAAGCTCTGGGGGACAGTCAGTTACTCCCCCGTCTGGCAAAAGAGGCTTTTGAGGGGGCAAGGCTGCCCCCAAAGGTTTGGAGGTCTACCAGTCAGACACATTGATCCCAACATAAAACTTTATTGTTGATACACGGTACTTGGCCCCACCGGCCTCATCTTTCTCCTCTTGGTACTTGGGCCCACTTAGACCCCATGTAGTTCTGGTCTAGCAGGGGACCAGGGATGCCCATCCTGAGGGCAAATCCTGGCTGCCTTGGCCAGCAGCCCCTTGTGGGCTCATCCTTGCTGTAAGGCTCCCACTCTCATCCACCATCCTTCTCCATCCATGCTCCTCTGGACCTGGGGGCTCACAGGCCCAAGTCCTAGAGATACTGCCCCCTTCCATCCCCAGGCATCTGCCCAGGTGTAAGGCAGAGGATGGGCTCAGGCCAGGACGTGCCACATCATGCTAGCGATGCAGGAAGATGCAGCAGCTGGGTGTGTGCTCATGCCCATTGGCTCTTGTAGTGCCCTCTCAGCGGCTGGCCTTGTGTTTGTTAATATTCGTGCTGGATTCCTGAACCTGCAAAGCAAGAGGTCTTCTTGTCAGTCTGCCACCCCTGACATGGCAGATGCCCCCTTACTCCCCTCCTCCAGCTCAACAGTGGCTCATTCAGGCTTCCCAGGGAAGTCCTTCCTGTCTCTTAGTCTCCTCTCTGACCGTGGAGCTCTCCTCTCAGGCCATAGACACCCACAAGGCTCCCAGGTCACATGGGATGGGAAGCAGAGAAGGAAACAAAATGTGTGGGTATGTGCTTTGTTCTATGGGGCTTCCCAGGTGGCGCCAGGGGCAAAGAACCCGCCTGCCAATGCAGGAGACGTGGGTTCGATCCCTGGCTCAGGAAGATCCCCTGGAAGGGGGCATGGCCTTTTTCTCCCTAGAATTTTCCTCCCTCAGGAGGCTGCTCCTCTTACGTACCTGACAAGACCTGGGGGGTCCTATGCCCCCCTGGTGGACCTAAGCATCTGCCACTCAGCAGGAACTGAGCCACTCAAGTCCCCTTAAGAGGAAGCCTGAGGGCGCTGAAGACCAAGATGGCTCAGGGTGCAGAGCCCTAGAGGAGGGGCAGGGCCTCCCAGAAAAGCTGGACTCTAACCAGATGGGCGGTGACTGCTGGGGTGCCTGGGCCAGACCTTGAAAGAGTCAGAAACCTTGACTAAGGGGGTGGTGGCTGGGCTGGGTGAGGTGGTGGGGTGAGCACTGATTGGGTAGGAGAGGGAAGCTGAGAAGCTGCACCTTTTTCCTGTTGACGAGCGCAGTGATCAGGTCTTGCTCGCGCGCCATCTCACGGACGCCCACAGAGGACCTGCTCTCCAACACAGAGGACGCGTTCCACGACAGGTGCCTCTGCATCAGCTCCTCCTCCTGCTCCTGGTTGAAGCGGATGGAGCGGACCTCGTCCACTATGCTGAAGGTGGAAGGGTGAGTGCGTTCCGAGGGAGGGGGTCGGAGGGCGGCCCTTCCATCTCTTTCCAGGGGCCCAGCCCCCTGCACCCTCCCCGCCTTGACTCTGATAGAGACCTAGGCCAAGGCTCAAGGCCCTTTGTGCAGCCTGTCCTGCACAGACAGGCTGAGGGGGAGCCTGGGCAAGTCACTTAACCGCTCTGGGTCCCAGGGTCCCCATTATCAATGAGGGCATGAGGCCAGAAGAATCTGAGGGTCTACAGAGCCCTGACTCACGAGACTCGGGGGTTACCCCCAGTACCCGCCCTACGTGTTGAGCTCATCGCGGATCTCCTTGTATTGCATCAGGTTCTCCTGTATCGCCTCGAGCACCAGGCAAAAGTTGTCACATGTTCTTTCCGAGAGGTTTGTCAGGGGGCCCCCCATAAATGGCTCTTGGGGGACGCCAGACATCTCCGAACGGGCGACTGCACAGTGCACCAGCGGCAGCTTGTTACTCCCATTTCCCCTCTTGTCGTCCACCTGGGGAAGGGAGAATGGAGGGGGAAGGATAACTCAGCCGGCACCTCCTCCCCTGGCGCCTTCCTGCTTGACTTCAGGGGAGACGAGTCTCAGGACGCCAGGGTTCTCACACCCCTCATTTCAGCTCCAACCACTCTTAGCCTCCCTCCTTTACTGTGGGAGCTCAACTTGAAATGCAGAAGTCTGTCCCTCACCTCTGAACATTCTCACCCCTTTTCACAACTTAGTGCTTCCCCTACCTCCTGATAAATCCTACCCAGCAAACTTCTGAAACCCTAACTGCTCTCAGGCCACAGGCCACAGCCCTCAGCACTTTAAACAATACTCCCCACCTTTCAGAAGCTCTATCCCCGGATGAGTAATACTATAGCTAATGTTCATCGAGTTCTTACTATGTGTCAAGTACTGTTCATTGACCCATGAAATCCTCATAATAGCCCTATGAAATAAACATAATTATTATCACTTCCATTTTATAGAAGAAGAAATTGAGGTTTAGATTGGTTTAAATGCCCTAAGGTCACCCAGCTGCTCACTTTCAAGTTGTCACAGAGAAAGATATCAAGGAACTCCACACGCTCAGAAGCCCCAGTTAGTGAGTTGGCGCTCAAAGTGGGGATTGCTGCCTTCAGGCCTCAGGCTTGGCTTTCTTTAGGCCCTCGAGTGTGTGAGCACACAAATACACACACACACACACACTCACACACACACTCAAGTTAGCACTCATATACACTGTCCCCTTCCCCCCTCTGCCCTCCCTACCTCACTCACCTCACTGAAGGCTATTTGATGCTGCTGCCCCTGTTCTGCCTTCATCATTTGCTCCAGATTGGTGGTCACCACGACGACCAACAGGTTGATGCCAATGAAGGCACCGATGGTGATGAAGATGGCAAAGTAGATGGCGCCCCCAATCTCCACTCCGTACGCCCCTGTCTCCATCCTGGAGATGGCAGTCAGGGGCCCTATCACCTCCCTGGCACTTTGGGCCTCAGTTTCTCCTCATCTACGAGATGGAGAAATTATCTCAAAGCCTACTGGGACTTCTGCCGCCTCACTGCTGCTGTGCAAATCTAAGGCCCGACTTCTGATTGTCTCCACAGCTGCTCTTGAATGAGCACCCGCTGCTCTGCCAGACAGTGGGCTGCCCTCAAGCCAGCCCTGCAAGGTGAGCATTCATACACCAGCATTATCAAATTTAATCTACTGGCTGTAATTTTATCATGTCATTCTTATTATAACTCAGGTTTGTTATAGAAAAATCAGAGGGAAAATATATAGGAAAAAAAATCCCACCACTGTTAATACCTATTGCAAACCTCCCATAAAATATTTTCCCAAATAATAGCTTTCGTTCTCTTGCTACACATGTGTGTGTGTGCTTGCACACAATGTCAGTCTCTACTAATCCTCAGAGCAACCCATGACATGGCTACACGTCATCTTATGATCTCCAGTTGGCACATGAGGAAACTGAGGCTTTGCATGGCTAGAACAGTGGGGCAAAAACTCAAAAGCCCAGGCCACCTTCATTTCACGTTCCATGACTTGTCCACTGCCTATAATGTAACGGGTAATGAGGGTAGAAGCCCCTTTACCAACTGGGCTTCTACTCTCACACAAGGAAGATAAAAGGAAATCAGTCAGTGGGACCCAGCCCCTGAAATGGCCTGGAACAAGTAGGATTTGGGCTAAATGGAAAGAGGTAAAGAACAGAACCCAGGCAGCCCTCTGCGGCCAAACATGACCTTGGACAGTGGGTCTCAAAATGAATAAAATGAGACCTTACGTTCCCAGGAGTCAAGGCAGTCTGGTGGGCTCCAGTATGGACTGGGAGCTGCCTTGGGATCCTAGGTGCACCCAGACCTGCTGCCTGGCCCAAGGCCAAGCTGTCCAACTGCTGAGCATGAAGGGAGACTGCAGTCCATGAACAAGACTGCAGTGGGACTTTGAATACATGGAGTTTCATAGGGACAAGGCTTCAAGTAGATTACAAAGCTAGAGGCCCCAGCCCCAGGAGTCTGCTTTTCTCCAGTTTAAAGCCCCAGGCACCATGCCCACCTCCTGCCACCCTCACCCCAAGTCCTGGAGCCCCACTCCCATCTGAGACCCCTTCTCCCTCCTCAGGTGGTTTTTTTTTGCCCCTGGATGCCCCAGTCCCTCCCCGCCTAGCTCAGCTGGACTGGGGGCCCGGAAGCCCCATGGGCACTCACTGAAAGTCACTGTAGATGTCCACCCAGCCATCCTGGGTGATGCAGATGAAGAGGGTATACAGGGCAACCTGCATGTTCTGGAAATGCATGGGCACGACCACACCAAAGAGAGTGACCCCAAACACGGAGAACACCTGCCGGAGAGATGGGAGACCCACCTTGGATTTCACCCATGGGCCTGGGACACAGGACATGCAAAGGAGCTGCCAGGGGAATCACAGGGAGGCCAGAGGGAGGCCTCTCCTCCTCTCATCCCCAAATCCTCCTCCTCTCCGCTCCAGACACCCCGTGTCCCCAGTGACCCAGGGGCCTGTTCAGGAAAGGGGGGGTGGCTGGGGCAGGGGAGGGCGCTGACCAGCATGAAGAAGAGGATGAGGACCATGATGTTGGCCATGTCGGGCACCGACTGCAGGATGACGCGAATGATCCGGGCCAGGGGCTCCACCGCCATGCACACATGCAGCAGACAAAGTGCCCTGCGGCAGAGCCTCTCAGGGGTGCCCCCCGGCCCTTCCCAGACCCCTCCTCCTCACCATCACCCCACTTGCCCAGAAAGGCAGAGCTGATGCCCACCTGCAACAATCCCCTCCCCTCTCTCCCGGGATCCAGACGGGTCCCTTCTTCGCTCCGAGTCCCCAGCTTACCTGAGGGTGTAGGTGATAGCCACGGCACTGAGTTCATTAACGAAAAACCCCAGGAGCAAGATAAAGATGATAAGGAAGTTGAGGATGTTCCAGCCGTCCTGGGGGGGTGGGCCAGCCCCAGCAGGGTCTGTCAGGCCCAGCCCATGGGTTCATCCTGGGTCTGCCCTCCCCACAGCCTCAGGATGGGGGACTCCTGGTGCTCTCAGAACAGAGCCAGTCACGTGCCACGCACTGTGGTCCTGCTGTCGCCCCCCCAAACATGCCACCAAACACCCACGCACTCGCTGTCTCATACATGTATCCACAGCTAAGTGCAGTGTTTGAACACACAATCGAGTCCCTCGTATATGCCAGTTCCTAAGCTGAGCACCCACCTTGGCTAGTGTGCTGCTGACAAAGGCCTTGCCCTGCAGTTAGGTGACCTGAGAATGTTTGGAGGCTCCAGCTTTGTGGGACACACACTACAGTTAATAAAATGAAAATAAATGAAAACACTAAGGAACAGGGCTTCAATAGCCATGTCAGAGGTGAACTAACTCTCACCATAGAAGAAAGGCACAGTTGGCAATGCCCATGTCCAACAGGGCACAAAGTCCTTTAGAGTACGAATGGAGGAAGGAAGCTTACATGTATGACAAATTCAAGGACAACCGCTACGGGGGAAATTTTCTCTAATAAACAGCCTGCATTTTCCTTTGACCAGTGGTCCCACTTCTAGAAATCCATCCCACACAAACTCTGGTACAACTACAAAATGACATTTGTAGAAGGCTGAAAATAACTAAAGTGTCCAGCAATTATAATAGAACACTGGCTGGCTAAACTACGCGTTCATTCAGTGGAGTACAGAACAATGGGAAAGGTCTCCCATTCAGCAGCATTTACACTATGCTACTGTACGGCAAGGGAGGACTAAAAATATACACATATTTGCTTATGATTGTAAAATAAACACTAGGCGGATAAACAAGAGATTATAAATAACAAAGATTATCTGAAGAGGGTGGGGGAAGGGGACAGGGATGGAGGGACAGAGTAGAAACAAGAATTTTGTATGCTCCTTTCAGTATAGTTTTGACTAATATGTAGCTGCATTAAATATTCAAAAAGAAAATAATTTTTTTTTCCTTTTTGAAAAAATATTATTTTGCTGCAACAGGTCTTCGTTCCAGCATGTGGGATCTAGTTTCCTGACCAGGGATTGAACCTGGGTTTCCTGCATTGGGAGCATGGAGTCTTAGCCACTGGACCACCAGGGAAGTTCCAAAAAGAAAACTACTTTATTTTGAAAAAATTACTTTAATGGGAAAAAAGTTCTTAAATTTATTGGGCAGTCCAATAAACACAAGACTTCCTGGTATGTCACATTCAGAGTGTTGGTGCCTAAATATACACCAGGAGACACAAGGCTACCTGTCTACAGATCCATTCAATATTAAGCTCCTACTCTATGCCACTATGGACTGCAAGGAGATCCAACCAGTCCATTCTGAAGGAGATCAGCCCTGGGATTTCTTTGGAAGGAATGATGCTAAAGCTGAAACTCCAGTACTTTGGCCACCTCATGCGAAGAGTTGACTCATTGGAAAAGACTTTGATGCTGGGAGGGATTGGGGGCAGGAGGAGAAGGGGACAACAGAGGATGAGATGGCTGGATGGCATCACTGACTCGATGGACGTGAGTCTGAGTGAACTCTGGGAGATGGTGATGGACAGGGAGGCCTGGCGTGCTGCGATTCATGGGGTCGCAAAGAGTCAGACACGACTGAGCGACTGAACTGAACTGAACTCTATGCCACACCTCAAATCAGATCCTGAAGATACAGGATTTCTGCCCTGCTGAGCTCATAGGCTATTTTGAGGGAGGTGGACAAACAGTAAATTTTAACTCCTGGTGAGAGACTCCAGGAGTTGGTGATGGACAGGGAGGCCTGGCATGCTGCAGTTCATGGGGTCACAAAGAGTCAGACATGACTGAGTGACTGAACAGAATTGAACGAAGAGGTGAGTACACAGTGTTAGGGAGACAGGGCAACAACTAACCTAGCTTAGGAGAAACAGGAAGACTTCCTGGAAAAGAAGACATCTGAATGAGTCTTCAACTGTAAGTAGGAGAAAAGCAAGTGAGTAAGTGGTAAGGAGCTTTCATAGACTAGATGTCAGCATGGACAAAGGCATGAAAGTGAGCAGGAGCAGTGTGTGTATGTATGTGTATGTGTGTGTGTGCACACGTGTAAGTGTGTCACTACAAGCAGCTTGATGTACCTGGAACACCCAAGGGTGAGGTGAGGAGTGATAAGGCTGCAAAAGCAGACAGGAGCCATTTCATGGAAAGCCTTAAGCACCTCTGAGACGGGCTGGGACCTGGCACTCCGCAGCAGTGTGGCACTGCTTGCGTACCTCTACTGGAGCAACAAAACACAAAGAAACTGTATGGGACTAAAAATAACTAAGTGCATGTGCAGATGGGACAAATTCGGGATAAAAGATACAACAAGACCAAAAAATTCAACTGCCACTTCTAAACAGCCAGGAGCAAAAACAGGATGTTGGAAGCAAAATCAGGGTATTGCACATGCCCTGGGGAGAAGGCAATGGCACCCCACTCCAGCACTCTCGCCTGGGAAATCCCATGGGCGGAGGAGCCTGGTAGGCTGCAGTCCATGGGGTCGCTAAGAGTAACAACTGAGTAACTTCACTTTCATGCATTGGAGAAGGAAATGGCAACCCACTCCAACGTTCTTGCCTGGAGAATCCCAGGGACGGGGGAGCCTGGTGGGCTGCTGTCTACGGGGTTGCACAGAGTCAGACATGACTGAAGTGACTTAGCAGCAGCACATGCCCCGTGCACACAACACTACCTAAGGGATGGGCAAACCACCTAAGACACCCGTTCAGTCTGACTCCAGACATACCCCTACCCCCACCCCATGTAAGGAACAACCTTGCCTCATAGGTCAGGGATTAAGGGAACAAAACAATCTGTTACTTGTTCTCCTTCCCCTCTTCTGCAGCAGGGGCCCTAAAAAGCCTTGCCTGAATCTCTTGTCTGGCCTCTAGTCAGTTTCCGTTGATTGGAGAAGGCCGAGAACCCTGGTCGGTATCACAATGAGGCATTTAGGCCTGATCCTATAAACAATTGCGGGGCCACTGGAATGTTTAAGGGTACTCTGTCTTGGGCTTTGGGGAAACTATTTTGATGGCAGGTGGGGTAGCCACAGCAACACCCTGGTGAGAGAAGACAAGACAGGAACTAGAAAGGGGTACCAGAGCTGCAGAGGTGACAAGAAAATTGAGAGCATCTTAGGTGGTAAAATAGTAATTAGTAGAGTGTGGAGGTAAGGAGACAAGAGCCACATGGGCACTGTAGAAAATGGGGCATTGGGGGCAAAACTGGGGATCCCCATGCGGCTGGATAATATTTGAGATATTAACTTGCAGATTTTCCTCCCTCCCCTGTCTTCTCCCTTTCCATCCACCCATTCAGTGCAGAGTAGTCCTTGTACACTGGGATCAGGAGAGGGGCTGGGTGTGGGGAAGAAGACAGCAGAGGGTCTCTAACAAGCCCTGGCTTTTGGCACTGGGAGGTTGGCCCCAGATAAGGGTTAGGGCTCGGGACATTCATTTTCAGCCATTAGTTCTGGAAGGCGGTTTTGCCTTTCAGAGGACATTTGGCAATGTCTGGAGATACCCTTGATTGTCACAGCTAGGAAGATGTTTATGGTATCTAACGGGTAGAGGCCAAGAATGCTGGTAAACATTCTACAATGCACAGGACAGTCCCCTCCCAATGAAGAATTATCTGGGCCAATTATGTCAACAGTGCCAAGGCTGAGAAATCTTGTCCTTGAGGAGATATGCAGAGTGGCTGGGAGGAACACAAAATTCGCTCCCGTTCTCTTGTGCTAATGAAACGCTAGAGTTTAGCCTTGAAAGTGCAGGTCCTCCTAACTGCTGCTACAAATGAGACAGGCTGGAACCTGGGACCCTTTGCCACAGTGCTTGCACCTGGACAAACTTCCTCAAGCAAGAAAATACAAGTAAACTGTAAGAGACTAAAAATAACTGCTTGCAAGAGCAGTTGGGGCAAATTATGGACAACAAGATACAAAAAGACCAAATGCCACTTCTGAAGAGCATGGAGCAAAAGCAGGGGGTTGAGAGCAACCGCAAGGGGTCCAAAGCAGTAAGCAAAAGCAGTACTTGCACACGCCTCCTGCACACACCACCAAAAGGGCAGGCAAACCACCCAAACCACCCCTCCAGTCCGCCCCTTGGCCACACCACTACCCTCACCTCATCTCAATCAGGGAGAGATGAGCAAAGGAAACTGTTATTGTTCTCACTGCCCACTGTAAGGCCGGACCCGGGGGCCATGACGGCCGCCCCTCCTCTCCCTCCCGCTGGCGGGGGAAGTCCCTAACGGAAGGCACCTCCCAGATCCCGGGGACCCATGACAGCACACTTCACCAGCTAAAGCCGCCCCACCCCAGCCACCTAGAAGGACCTGTCAGCCCGCGACGCCTGGGCCTGGCGACCTATCCGAAGCCCCGTCCCTCTAGCCTGACCATCCCTCGCAAAGAACGTATAAAAACTATAAAAACCACCCCCAACACGGTCTGGGCGAGGACTTCCTCGACCTGCCTCGTTCGGGTCCGGAACCCCGCCTGGGAGCACTTCCCATTAAAAAGCCTGTTAGACACTCGTGGTGTCCTGGTCTTTTACCTAACACCCACTGCCACTGCAGAGGCCCCAACAAAGCCCTGCCTGCATTTCTTTTCTAGCCTCTGAACAATTTCTATGGGCAACAAAAGAAATCTCAGGACTACTTTCACATAAGAAATGCTCTCTCTTAGGGAACAAATATCTGCCTGTATCCTGAAGAGCGGTACATTGAAATATTCACAAAATCATGGTACCTATTCTCCCCTCAAGCTGGTTTTAGAAAAGGCAGAGGAACCAGAGATCAAATTGTCAACATCTGCTGGATCATGGAAAAAGCAAGAGAGTTCCAGAAAAACATCTATTTCTGCTTTATTGACTATGCCAAAGCCTTTGACTATGTGGATCACAATCAACTGTGGAAAGTTCTGAGAGAGATGGGAATACCAGACCACCTGACCTGCCTCTTGAGAAATCTGTATGCAGGTCAGGAAGCAACAGTTCGAACTGGACATGGAACAACAAACTGGTTCCAAATAGGAAAAGGATTATGTCAAGGCTGTATATTGTCACCCTGCTTATTTAACTTCTATGCAGAGTACATCATGAGAAACGCTGGGCTGGAAGAAGCACAAGCCGGATTCAAGATTGCCGGGAGAAATATCAATAACCTCAGATATGCAGATGACACCACCCTTATGGCAGAAGGTGAAGAGGAACTAAAAAGCCTCTTGATGAAAGTGAAAGAGGAGAGTGAAAAAGTTGGCTTAAAGCTCAACATTCAGAAAACNCTTGACTCCAGAAATCCTTTGACTCTAGAAGTCCTATTTAAACAAAGAATTTGAGTCTTTGTTTCATTTTATGTAATGTTAAGATCTGTTCCTACCCAGATATCTTTTTGATACTCTCCCAAATAGGAGTCAGCAAACTATAGCTCAAGGCCAAATCTGACCAGCAGTCTCTTTTTTTTAAGACCCATGGGTTTAGAATGATTTTTATATTTTTAAATGGTTTGGGAGAAAGCAAAAGGAAAATAATATTTTGTGACATGTAAAATTTAAAGTTCAAATGTCAGTATACACAAATAAAATTTATCTGGAACATAGCCATGCTCATTTGTCTATATACTGTCTATGGCTGCTTTGTGCTTTTACAGCAGAGATGAGTGTTTGCAACAGAGACTATATGGCCCACAAAAAAAATATTTACCTGGCCCTTGAGAAAATTGGCTTATTCTTATCTCATGGCTCAGACGGTAAAGCGTCTGCTTACAATTCAGGAGACCTGGGTTCGATCCCTGAGTCGGGAAGGTCCTCTGGAGAAGGAAATGGCAATCCACTCCAGTACTCTTGCCTGGAAAATCCCATGGATGGAGGAGCGTGGTAGGCTACAGTTCATGGGGTCGCATAGAGTCGGACATGGCTGAGCAACTTCACTTTTGAGAAAATTAGAGGGAAACCTCTCTGCAATGCAATCGGATGGCCAAAAGGGGGAGTTCTCGTGTAGTACCACTAGATTACTAGTCCATTACAGAAGAATTGTCAATTACAGACTCAACAGAATAATCACCAACTGGGAAAGAATCATCAATTATAGGCCCCACAGGAAAAGAGGTACATAGCATCTCCTGCAAGAAATCTAATAGTCCAGCAACTCAGCTAATAAGACCATTTCACCCTGCACTCTCACTTTTCTCCAGCAGGTTTTGGTTCAAATCAACTTCTCCTAACTGCCTCCTTTTTCTCCATAAAATAATGTTCCTCTCCATTTTTGGACTTGCTGTGGCTTTTGCTATAGCTTGCTAGTCCTGAATTGCAAATCCTCTTCTATTCCCAAATAAACCCCCCATTTTGTTTTGCTGGTAAAATAACTGACTTAATTATCTTTAAGGTCAACACCCTTTACAGAAAATCTCTGCTGACCCCTCTGCTCTTGAACCCTGTGAATTAATGTGTGTGTGTGTGCTAAGTTACTGCAGTCGTGTCTGACTCTGCAACCCTATGGACTGTAGCCTACCAGGCTCCTCTGTCCATGGGATTCTTCAGGCAAGAATACTGGAGTGGGTTGCCATGCCCTCCTCTAGGGGATCTTTCTAACCCAGGGATAAATTAAGGTGGATACTCTCAATTGCATTTCTCTGATAAGGAAATCAAGGTTTTCCCAAGAGCACAGAACTAGGGAAAGCTGGGTCAGGCACGGGGACCCAGAAAGGCTGCACTTCCAGTACAAATTACTTTCTGCCACATCACAGACATCTCAGAAGTCAGTCTTTCTTTCTTCATGCATGCGCATGAACATACACACGCACTCACACACACACACATACACACACACACACACTCTTCAGGTTTCAGGGCCAGGTGCACAGTGGTGGGGACAGGATGGGATGCCAACCCTGAGGAGGAGTAGAGGTGATGGCAGGGAGGGCCCAGGATCTCACCTTCCAGAAAATCCAGAAACCATTTAACCAGCTGAGAAGAAGTTCACAGATAAGGGTGGTCAGCACAATGTCATCTATGGTAGAGAACAACTCATAGTGTTCCTACATGGAAGACAGAAAAAGAAGGGTAGAAAGGTCAGCGGAGCGGGGCCTTGGCAAGACCAGGGACAGAGGATGTCTGTAGGGAAGGGGAGGCCCAGATTCTTACTGCTTTCCAGCCTCAGCATCTTTGTGGCGCCCTTTAGAGTAACCCTTGCACATATGTGCCAGGCACCGTTCTTAAGACCACAAATTTATTTCACGTTACCACTACCATCATCCTGCAAAGTCGGTTTTATTCCCATCTTGCGCTTGAGGAATCAGAGAAGTGCCCAAGGTCAAACAGTTAGTGGTAAAGATTGTTGTCTGACTACTAACCTTTGTCCATAAACTCTAGAGTAGGAGAAGGGAGGTGGAGAAAGGCAGAACAGACTCCAGGATCAGGAGGAAAAGCCCTGGCCCTTGAGATGGAGGACACCAAGTCCCATCCTTGCTTCTTTGGTTGTCTCCACCACTCCAGCTGCACGGGCTCCCAAATCCCCAGGCTTGGCTTGACCAAACTCCTGAGTAGCCCCCTACTCACAGGTCCAAGACATGCTCCTGGGGTGGATGGATTGATGGATGGGTGACTCCATGATTCTGAATTCTGTTTAGAACAACTCACTTTCACACCATTTCCTGTTAAGCTGTGACACTGCTGTTGTTTGTGACATGAACAGCCCCCAGCCCCCTGACTCCACTTTGCCAGTTACAAAAGTCACCCGACTCCCCCTTTTCTTTACCTCCGTGGCACATAGACTCAGGGCTTCATGCCTCCTGCTCCCCACACCTTGCCACCAGCTCCACCCGCCAGCCAGTGTGAGGCTGGACAGAGTTTCTTCTTTTTCTCTCAGCCATGTAGCACAGCATGTGGGGTCTTACTTCCCTAACCAGGGACTGAACCCATGCCCCCTGCAGTGGAAGCGTGGAGTCTTAACCACTGGACCACCAGGGAACTCCCTGGGCAGAGCTTCTTAAGTTCAGATGGGAGCTGAAGTTTATGGGCTCCCAGTCTGTTCCAAATTCCCAAAGGGCAACACGGGCCAGAGGTGTCTACCTAAAGAAAGGAAAGGCTTTTTCCTTCCCTTCATCTTTCCCTTCAGCTCTACCCCACTGGCCACGGATGGCAATAGCCTCTCCTTTCTATTTATTGAAAGAGCTTCCTGAACCGTTGCCCTGCCTTCTCCAAGTCAGGAGCATCAGTGGTTAAATCAGAGTTGCATTCTTTACCCACAAACCTTCCAAGACTCACTATGGCCTGCAGGGTGAGGTACAAAACCAGTCTGGCATTCACAGGTCACTATGTGCTTCACAGTACATATCCTCTACCAGGCTTTTTTAGCATTTTTGACTTGGACTCAAAGAAATATATTTTACTCCATAATGCTTTCTCCCTCTGGCTTCTCCCCTCCCTCTCTCTTCCCCACCACAGTTGCTACTTCATTCTTTTTCATTTTGTTTGATTCTACATCAAAAGCTACCTGAATTCTGAATTGTTTTCATGATCCATTGATGGGTTTTGATCTGCCCTCCAATCACTCTTTCTGCAAACCCTGGCAAGTGGGTTTCTGCCTCCACCACATAAGAGTTAGCTCCTGTCAAGGTCACAAGGGCAAGATCCAAGGGGTGTTTCAGAGTCCTTTTCTGGCCTCGTGTCCTAGCCACATCTGATCTGTGCTTTCTCCCGGGGATCCTCTCACTCCACTGGCTGCTCCTCCTTACTACCCTTTTGCATCTCCTCTTCTATTTTCTGCCCTGTACTTAGAGGCTCTTCTCAGAGACCTCTGTCTTGGTCCCCTTCTCACTCGGTACGCTCTCCCAGGCAACCTCATCCATTCCTTGAGCTTTGGCAACCAGTTCCCTGGATGCCAGTCACTCTCACATTGCCGTACGTTAAACCCTGGCTTGCCTGGAAAAACATCAAAGTCCTACTGTATAGCACAGGGGACTATAGTAATATCCTATGACAAACCATAACGGAAAAGAATATAAAAAAGAATATATATATGCATACGTAACTGAATCACTGTTGTAGAGCAGAAATTAACACAACACTGTAAATCAACGATACTTCGATTTAAGAATAAAAGTAAAAAATAAACAAATAAACCTTGGCTTGTGGTTCATGAGGTCGCAGAGTCAGACACGACTGAGCGACTGAACTGAACTTCCAAAGACAGCCTCCTTAATACAACTTGCAGATGCTGTGTGATCTGGCTGTTGACCGCCTCTCTGAACTTACCAGTCACCACATAGGAACATTTTAGAAACACTGGCTTTCAATAGGACAATTTGCTTATGTGGTGGACTCCTTGTAAGAAATTAAAACCTCGAGGGTAAGACCCAAGTCATAGGGGACTTCACCAGAACTCACTTCCATGCTGTTTCTTCTGCCCAAAACATTCTTCTCCACCTCTTTCTGCCTGGCCAACACCTACTCATTCTTTATTCTCCACTTAAATGCCCCTTTCTCCAGGAAGCCTCCTGACCCCAAGATCAGGTCCAACTCCTCCTTTGAGCCTCCACACACTCTCTGACACCCAGGCACTTGCAATAACACGTTTGTTGTGTCTGTCATAGTCATACCTGGCACAGAGCCCGGTATCTGGTGCAGAGTGATTCTCGCTCAGTGATTATTGATTAAAATGGGATACCCTTCCCCACAAGACACCCATTGGCCTGCCTCTGCTCACACTATTTTCCTCCTGTCCTTCCTCTGCAAATCCAATGCATTTCTCAAAGCTGGGGCCCCTCCACCACAAAGTCGTCCTTGATCTCAGTGCTGAAAGGCCCTTCAAAAGCATCCAACCCAACCATCATGAACAGATGAGGAGTCTGAGGCCCAGGGAGGGAGGTGCCTTTCCTCGGCCCTTATGAAATGAGTGAGAGCGGGGGTCAGGCTGGAGTCCCACCTGGCCAAGCATGGAGTTGGTGCGGAGAGCGACGGTGATGGCGTTGACCACCAGCAACACGGCCAGCAGCGCCTTGGAGGCCGGGTGTCGCAGAAGCTGCTTGACATACATGCGCGTGATGAACTCCTGCATGTCCCAGGCATCCTGGGAGAGGAGGGGGGAACTTCCTTTAGGCAGGTGTCACCATAGGAGGCCTCTGCCTGGAAGTTTGCTCTCAGTGAATAGGGACCCATGGGGGCCACTTTTTGGGGGGAGAAGTTGCCTGAGAGGGGATCATGGAATCAGGGGCATCAGTGTAGAGGTCACTACTTAGTCACTAAAAGCGGGTCACTCTTGGGGGTGGTCTTTGTTGGGGTCATTGCAAGGGAGACTCTTTGGGGGTCTCTGCTGGGGAGTGGCTTTCATTATAGAGGGGCTCCTGTGAGGGTCACAGCCAGGAGGTTACTAATATATCATGGCTGGGGAGCAGGTCACTGCAGGGATCCCTACTGGGACGTTTAGAAGCAGAAGGGGCAGTTATCCTGAGGGCCTGTGGCCCCATGGATACCGCGGCAGAGGGGTCACTGTGGGGGTGAGGATGGCTGCAAGCCCCCGGCAGGCCGTACGCCAGCCTCAGCCTTACCTTCCTGCTGGTGATGTCTCGGCGGTTGATGAGCACTTGCTCCTCTCGCCGGTAGGGCTCTTGAGCAGCTCTCTGCAAGGGTGAGGAGGGCGCCCATCAGGGTAGCCCGTGCCCCTCCAGACCCAGTCCAGTCCTCTCATGCCCCACCTCACCCCGGGATGCCCAGCTTGGGCAGTGCAGCCAGGCAGGGTCCGCCTACCAAGCGGTTCAAAGGTTTGATGTAGCTGGTGTCGGTCCACTGCTGCCACCAGTTCCTTTGGTTATCTGCCATATTTCTCAGTCTCCCCCCTCACTCCTCAAAGAAATGTCACTCCAAGTGCGCCTGCCTGCCCCTCGTGGTGATATCACAGAGGCCTCTGTGACCCCCCCAGCTGTCCGCATTCCAAGGAACTCCTGTAGCAAGAGAAGCTCCTCCCACTGACTCCCCTGGGTGTGCCACAGAGGAGGCCAGGCACACGGGGCAGGTCACAAGTCGGAGGCTGGTGAGAGCAGGTCAGGTCTTTTGTGCAGCCTGGATGGAGACACAGGGGCAGGTCCCTGCTCTGTGTCCAGGAGCTGGAGGTGAGACCCAGCTAAGGAAAGAGAAGAAGAGAAAGGTGTTTCGTTCTGGGGTCCTCCTCCGAGCAGACTTCATCCTGAATCCCTGCCCACCAGCTATCCCATCCAACCACCCCAGTCTCCAGGGCTGCCCTCCTGCCCACCTTTCCATGGGAGGTATGTTTCCCCATCTGTAGAGGAAAAGGTTGGTCTCTGTTTCTCCCCTGTTCCCCCCTGGAGATGGGGCAGGACAACACCATCAGGTCTCTGAAGGGCTGGGGAGAGACGGGCGTTAAGGAGAAGCCACCACCATCCTGGTAGGGATGGGGCTTCAGCTAGAGACCCCACAGGTGGGCTGTGCAATGGGCTACTTACCAAGAGCATTCACCCCCGTCTGACAGCTTTTCATCCCCGTCCCCTCCCAGAAGCAGATTCCAGATTCTAATACAGAAGTCAAAGGCACATGCAGATTCATGTTAAAGAAACTGACTTTATTTAGTAGAAAATATCTACCGGTTCAAGTGAAGAGCTTCTGTTCAGACTGGCTTGGGGAATGGAGGTGTGCTGAGGGGTGGAGGGGGCATGGGTAGAGCACAGAGTAAGAAAGAGCTCTTTCCCCCTGCCTCTCGCTCCTTCCTTCCATTCCACTGAGTCAGTATGCCGGGCTGGAGAAGGCAGTGACAACCCACTCACTTTACCCCGTTCCAGAGTGGGCAGAGGAGCAGAAACGGTGGAAGGTGGAGCAGAGGTGGTCAGCTGGGGGCAGAACCACCGACAAGCACTGCCTCCAACTCGGAACAGCATGCAGGGGTGCTCTGTCCCAGACGTGTCAGAGGTGGTCCTCAAGGCCGGAGGTCGGGAACTTAGGGTACTGGCCAAGGTTAGAGGTCAGGAGGTCGGGGGTCACTCTCTGGGGTCAGGGGGCAGGGAGGGGAGCGCTCCTCGGGGTCAGAGGGTGGCGGGTGGGAAGACGGTTCCTTGGGGTCAGAGTTCAGGACTCGGGAGGCGCCCTCGGCCCGCCCCCCTCCCCAGGCCCCCAGGCCCTCCGAGTAGAGCTCCTGGTTCTGCTCCTTCCACCGGCGGAACTTCTCTCCGGTGAGCTCGGGGTCGCCCAGCACTTCCTCCAGAGCCTGCAGCTCCTGCAGCTTTGCCTGGAGGAGGTGTCAGGGTTAAGGGGCCAGGATCACGCCAGGAAGGGGCAGAGCCCGAGCCCAGAGCTAGCTCTCGGGCCCAGCGCCCAGATCCCAGCCAGCGCCAGCCCCCATCCTCAAAATCGAGACCCTGGTTCCGGGAACCCAGAACTCGACCCGGTCCGCAGCCGAGCCCGAGGGCTAGACATCTGACACCTGGCCCAGCACCCAGCCCCCTGTGCGCCCCCTGCTGACCTTGAGCGTGCTCTGCAGTGCGCGCACGCGGTGCACTCGCTCATTGAGCTGGGGGTCTCGGTTGCGCCTCATGAAAGAGCTTCGCCATTGCTCCTGAGTGAGAGGCTGCTGCTTGCCCAGCAGGGACACGCCACCCAGCCTCAGCCCCCGGACCATTCCTTCGAGGGCCCCTTCGCTGCTGTCTGTGGGAGAGGCGAGCAGAGTGAGGGTGTGCCCGCCCCCCTGCCCCCAGCCCTGTCTCAGCTCCGGGCCCCCACTAAGCCCCCCACCCCCTGCTCTGCTCCGCACCTGTCCCGGGACTGAAGGAGGTCTGCGAGCTGCCCTGCGGGGTGGCTGCAGGTGATGGATCTCCATGGAGCGAACTCCTGGCTTGGGCCTGGCTGGGCTGTGGGCAGGGTGGAAGGAGAGGAGGGTTATCAGTCTGAGCTCTACCCCTGCTCTTTACCCCACGCCCCCTCCACCAGCCCCCGACTCACTGAGGCTGAGCAGGATCCAGCCTCGTCGTCAGGATCTTCGGCTTCCGTCTCGCTGTAGCAGTCTGGGGTGGACAGGAGCCGTTGGGGGAACCCACTGAAGCTTCACAGGGTTGGGTAAGCCAGGGGGTGGGCTTGGGGAACTGGATTCCCAGCCCCCACCCCAGGAAAGCAGAGGCTCAGGCGAGATTCGATGGGATCCAGCCCTGTGAGACACCTACCTTCCTCTCGGGGCAGGGAGGCCCGACCTGGAGACTGGTACTTGGAAATGCAGGTAATGAGATGACGTACCCACCTGTGGAGGGGCAAATGGGTCTCAGAGAGATTCCACTGAGTCAGTATGCCGGGCTGGAGAAGGCAGTGACAACCCACTCCAGTACTTTTGCCTGGAAAATCCCATGGACGGAGGAGCCTGGTGGGCTGTAGTCGATGGGGTCACACATAGTCGGACATGACTGAAGTGATTTAGCAGCAGCAGCAGCAGTATGCTGGGTGTCAGTCAGTCAGTTCAGTTGCTCAGTTGTGACTGACTCTTTGCCACCCCATGGACTGCAGCTCGCCAGGCCTCCCTGCCCATCACCAACTCCCAGAGTTCACTCAAACTCATGTCCATTGAGTCGGTGATGCCATCCAACCATCTCATCCTCTGTCCTCCCCTTCTCCTCCCGCCTTCAGTCTTTCCCAGCATCAGGGTCTTTTCAAATGAGTCAGTTCTTCACATCAGGTGGCCAAAGGATTGGAGTTTCAGCTTCAGCATCAGTCCTTCCAATGAATATTCAGGACTGATCTCCTTTAGGATGGACTAGTTGGATCTCCTTGCAGTCCAAGGGACTCTCAAGAGTGCTGGGTGGGGCTTTCACTTATATCATCTTCTAACTTAATCCTCAGAGCCAATCTGAGAGATAGGAATTCTTATTAGTCCATTTTATAGAAGGTGAAACTGAGGCTTAGAGAAGGGAGTGTCTTGAGCAGCCCTCTCAGAGAGCTGGGATCTGAATCCAGGCTCCTGAGCCCAGGCCCTGAGCACTCACATGCAAGCTGTGGAGGGGTGAGAGTGGCACTCACATGCTCAGATCCGTCAGGGTATCAGCAGCGAAGATGAAGGGTTTGTAGACGTTGTGGGTGAGCTGGAACACACTGCCGGGGAGCAGAGGGGCCTCACTCACCTGGGGGTGCCCATCCCAAACCCAGAGAGGCTGGCCTGGGAATCCCAGCCACCTGCTGCCCCCACCCCGCCCCTCCTGTCACCTGCCTCTCCCTTTGTCTCCCCACCCCCGGCCTGTCATAGCCCAGGACTTAACTATTTTTTCTTCTGATCTTGTCCACTTTCCAGACTGTAGTTGGAGACATTGATGAGGCCCTCGGCCTTCTCATCCTGGGGGATCACAGTGTGAGGGTCAGCTTGGAGCTCCAACACCCTTGAGGCCCAGGCAGGCTCCTAAGGGCAGGGGTAGGGGTGGGGAGGGCATCTCCTGGGCTGTCTAACTGCTCATCTGTCAATGCCCAGGGCTCAGGGCAGGAAGCTAGGGTAGGGTTGTGACCAAGGGGTGTCTCTGTGCCTGGAAATGGGGGGCAAGCTATCCAGAGAAACAGCCAGGGCAGAGGAGCCCGCTCACACATCTGCTCTGTCTCAGACACAGACGAAGCTGCTCTGCGGAATGCTCTGCTCCCTGCCTGCTCTTCTTTCACCCTTCCGTCTAACCAACCTGCAGGCACGAGCTTCTCAGGAAGCCTCCGCCACTCTTCAGGTGCACTGGTCACCTTTGCAGGGGTCCCACCCACCCTGGGCTCTTCCTCCATCACACTATATGTTCCCGTATTGTCCCTGTATATTTATCCCTGTCCCCACTGGCCTGAGAAACAGAAAAGGTCCAGTGCTCCCCCATGTCCCAGGGCCCAGCCCAGAGCTGGGTATACAGTAGGCACCTTGAATGTTAGTGGAATGAGCAGACAATGCTTTAGCACCCATCACTGGATGAACAGATTCACAGAAGGGGAAGGAAAGGCGGGCAGAATCAGTGATCCTACATGGCCTGTGATACCTTTTCCAAACTGCTTTGGCACACACCTCAGTTCTCTCCGAAGAGTGTTCCCATTTTACAGATGGGAATGCTGAGGCCCATGGGTGACCACTGATGGGCCTGGACGGTGGAGGAGGAACAGGAGCTGTGGCTCTGAGGTGACTCACGTGTGTGTGTGTGTGTGGGGTCTCACCTGGGGCTGCCGGTACCAGTAGAGTGTGTGTCCCTTGAGCACGAACCAGCAGCGGCGCCAGCGCGGGCCCATGAAGCCCCCGGGCACCTTGCGGAGCAAGAGCCAGCCATCACAGTCGGGCGGGCCCAGCTCCCGACACGACACCCGCCGGCGCGTCGCCACGCCTGCGGCAGTATGACACAAGGGTCAGTGAGGGGTTGGCGGGGCACCCCAGACCCCCAAAGCTGCTCCCTGGCCCCCCATGAGCACCCCGAGCTGATGCTTCTGAACCCCTGCCCTGCGTTTGGATTGTAGCAAGTGTCAGTTCTGCACAGGGGGTGACTCTTCTCATTTTAAGAGATGAGGAAGGTGAAGATCAGAGGACGAGCTGTTTGCCCAGAAATTGCAGAGCTGGTGAGAGGCTTGGGAGCACAGGTCTGTCTGACCCCAGAAACAGAACCGTGTCCGGGAGAGAAGTGTGCGACGTGTGTGCTGGGAGGGTGGTCTTGCCCAGCCTTGTAAAGACTTCTAAGAGTGCCTCAGAGCAGAGGAAACCCCCACAACCTACCCAGTCAGGTGCATTTCATACCTTTTGATTTCCTGCAGCCAGGGACTGGACTCTGAAAGGAACACAGGCAATTAGAGAAGAGTCTGCATCCAGAGCCACACACCCCTCCCTGCTGAGCCCCTGAACTTACCCTATGAGGGTGTTCTGGGGGCTCTGGAGTGTCTGCTACCTCTGCCGGGTGTGTGGCTGGGGTTGCAGGGGGGCTGGGCAGGGGCTTGGGGCCAAGGGAGGTTGAGTCTGTCAAGGAGGGAGAAGAGAGAGAGGCTCCATGAGCCTCAGACCCAAGCACAGTGGTAGGCGGTGGGTGTAAGAGCCCAGGGTCAGAGTCAGACACCCCACATGCCTTGTCTAGGACACCTGCTAACACATGGGGCTTTGATATTACCTGTCCAGGCAGGAGGGCTGGGTCCAGGACTTGGGTTTGAAGACAGGTTGAAGTCGAAGATGTCTTTAGACGGGGTCCTGGAGTGATGGGGGAGAGATAAAGTGAGCCGTGGCTCACCCTCCAAGACCCACCCGGGGCCCGAGCCTGTTACCTGGGAGACACCGAGGCTGGAGCCGGTAATGGGCTCACTGGGCATGGTGAGCCCAGGGGCTGAGGAGGGGTCTAAGGAGCAACGAGAAACAGGTGATGGAGCTGGGCACCACACCCAGGTCTGAAAGCAGTCGGGGGCGGGGAGGGTGGCAGGTACCTGTCGTGGGGTCTCTGGCACCGGGACCTTCTTCAGCACTAAGCTGACCCTGTCCGGCTCCCGCAGCAGCTCCCTCACCACGTTTTTGTGGGGCCAGCCCACCTAGGGGATGGGGACACAGGGTTGCACCCACCTGGACGGGAGCCTCCGGGGCAACCCAACAGCCCTCCCCTCAGATCACTCTCTCAGCCTCGCACTCAGCCTCCGCTCGCCCTCCTCCAGGAAGCCTCCTGGAGCCCCTCAGACCCACATGAGCTGGCTGAACTCACGGCAAGCAGCTCACCACCATGGTCTCCTGAAAGAAGGGAACCTCTCCACCCACCAACCTGGGTTCTACTCAGGAACACTTTCCTCCCACCATGCCCTTCCCCTCACTCACCACCACCTGCTCATTGACCTGGACAATCTCGTCTCCGGGCAGGACCTGCAGCTGGGAGTCGGTGGGGACCTGGTGTTGGAGGGTGGGGTTCAGAGGGGTGCACCCTCACGGGGCTTGGCCGGCAGGTAAACAGGACCATGGGGCTGGGTGGCTGAGAAAGATGGAGGGCTCTCACCTGGGCGCCCACTCGAGACACGAAGTGCAGGCAGTTGCTGGTGGTGTGGATTTCCAGGCCCT
>SJYQ01000318.1:3523-20200 GCA_006410935.1 Redunca redunca
ATATTTTAAAAAATTGAAAAAAAATTGAATGTAGAAATTGCACTTTAGATCAAAATATCTACAAAGAAACTGAAATGGCCTTGTATTTTAAAATAAAAGTATCACATTATTTTTTCTATTCTTTAAATTGTCAGATTTTTAAAACAACTTTTACACAAAGGTTTTAGAGACTGTTGCAAAGCAAAACATAAGGACAGATACCTTAAGACTTTTATTATTATGGAAAATTATAGTATATCTTGGAGAACTCAAAACATATAGAATTAATATTAAAATGTATCTAGATTTTAAAAATATCTATAAAAATTGTTGACCTACAAAAAACTACCAGGTATTTTTCCAGCAAGGATGGGCGTATTTGGGACCATCAGAGAATTATAATTTGGAGTCTGCAACCATGGTGACCCACATACAAGCCTACTGACAGCTCCGCTGAATGAGAACACTTTATAAAAGAGGGAAAGGAAGCTGAGAGGCCTGTGGTCAACAAGGTGTCCCTAGCTTTCCATCGGCTGAGTCTTGCTGGGACAGAAGAGGACTCTTTCTTCTTCCTGTTGGCCTCTGCTCTCACTGCAGGGCAGGAGAGCTTCCTCTTCTTGTCTCTTCACTCTATTTAACTGAAGTTTCTGTTTATTAATTTTCCACAGGTTTTCTAGTTACGATGCCTTTTCCCCCATCCGTGCCAAGAGGGACATTCCTGGATGCATTGTTTCATGTTCAAGGAAAAGTGCACAGATTGGAAACTTATTGAATCTCATATGAGTAACTAGGAGGGCCAGTAGGAAGAACTCTCAGCACTTTTTAATCTAAACTCCTTCCATTTTATGTAGATCATGGACATTGGAGATCGTCTTAAGTGTTTTGTCATCATCAAAGGCTTGAAGGCAAACTTCCAACAGGGCTGGACTGGAAAACTTTGGAAAGCTGTCCCCTCAGATGTTGCCTTCTCCAGTTCTGGGAAATATCTACTTTTAGGTCTCCAGATGGTGTGTGGGTCTAGTCAACGTTCGGCACTCTTTTAGATGTGTCACCTGAATCCAAAAGTCTGTTCCCTGGCCTTTGCTGGCATGAGATTTAGAAATACTTGATAGGGGCCTTTCTAGTGAGATTGAAGAGAGTGCCTGAGGCATATTTTCCAGTAGGCGATATCTCCAGGCTGCAAGGTGTAAGTCTTCACCTCCCAAAAGTGTACTGTGTTAAGGTTGTCCTACCAAAACATCATTATTTTTGATCAAGAAATTAGACCTTTGCAATACAGGAGGATCTCTTTTATCAGTTTTGGATAAAAGGAAGCAGGATCCAAGTGCTTCTGGTGTCCTGTGACTATCTCAGAGGGTGAGAGTTTAAGAGTTCCCAAAGAGATGGATATGAGCTTTAAAAGGATCAACAACAGTGCTTTTGACCAAACTATGTGAAGAACCTCTGTAAACTTTTCCAAATGAGTCTTAATAATGCCATTACTGTGTTTGACTAAACCAGAGGATTGAATATAATAAGTTAAGTGAAAGTATTGTAAAACCAGACAGTGATGACTTCTCAAAGTAACCTGGCCAGTAATATGGGTTTATTGATCAATGTGAGGTTCAAGAAACGTTTCCCAAATTGGTGCACTATTTTCCAAAAGGGCTTTAGCCACAGAAGAGGGAGTGGCCTGTCTGCAATGGAAGGCTTCAATCTAGTGGGAAAATATAGAGACCATGACTAAAACATATTTTATTTATGATATGGTGTAAGACATATGAAATCTATTTGTCAGACCTCCAATGGTCTATTAAGCAGCTTAAAATGTCCAGGAAAAGTGCAAAAATAGGCTTCCCTGTGTTTTACTTCTGACAACTGAAATAAGTGAAGTACGCACTTTTCACAGCCTAATGGTTAATGTTTCCCTGCCAATGTTGATTCATGAATGTTATCATTTTGTTAGAAGATCAGTGATTTAATGCATCTAAAATACAAAGGAATAGAAATTTTACAGTCTTCATTAAGACTAAGCTGTTATTTGTTACAAACCAGAGCTTTCTCTTTTTGTCAGCACTTATTGAGTTTCCAATCTTGTTTTTCCTTTTCTGAGGCCAGTTGTTGGGTTTCTCTACCCAATTTTTAATTATAGTTTGGGTCAATATTCCTTTGGACCATAAATAAGGTTTGGCTGCTATAAGCTTCTTTAAGGGCAGCATTTCTTACAAAAATATCAGCAAGGTGCCTTCCTTTAGCTTCCAGATAGTCAAATTTACCATGTTCCAAAATCTTAAAAATAGCTAAAGTGGTGGGTAAAAGCGTTACATACAATAATTACTGAATATTTAATTTTATTTATAACTGATAGTAAGGAAGCTATGTATAGACCACAGCATCCCAAAATCATGAGCTACTCCAAAAGTGTATCTACTATCAGTATAAATACTGGCAGTTTAATACTTTTATAAGTACAAGCCTGTGTAAGAGGGTATAATTCAGCTTGTTGGGCTGAAGTAGCCATAGATAAAGATGCAACCTCAATAACATCAAAAACAGTTGCAATCATACTCAGAACATTGTCACCTTTTAAATAAGCACTATCAGTGAACCATGCAAGGCAGCGTTACCTAGAGAAATTTCTTGCAGATCATTACTAGGATTCCAGAGGTTGTCTGTGAGCATCAGTCACAAGAGACTTCTTTGGTGATAGAAGGAAGAAAAGTAGCAGGATTAACGTTAATAACAATGTATAAGAGTTACATGATGGGCAGTTAAGAGAAAGACTTCATAGACTGAGGTAGGTGAGGTGAGGTAGCAGACTTAGAAATACTGTGTGATGAGTCAAGGGAGCTCCTACTGTATGGTGCTCAAAAAGGTTTAAAGAGGATCCCACAATGATTATCTTAGCAACCTTAACCAAGAAGGCAGCAGTAGTATTGGCTCTAAGGCAAGGGGAGTACCCTGGAGCCACAGGGTAAAGTTGCTGGCTATAATACCCTGTATGGGTCCCTGGTGGTCCCTGTGTTCTTGGGTGAGTACCCCCAAGGGAATTCCTTTTCTTTTCATATGCATGAAGGAAAAAAAGGAATCCGATCATTGGGATGCCCAAGGGCAGGTGAGTTCATCAAAACTCTAGTGAAGCCATGAAAATTATATTATCTGATTTTTACCATAAAACTCGTTTGGTTGTTATTGCCTAGTAAAACATACAGAGATTGGGCCACAAGAGAAAACTTGGAATCTAATTTCAACAATAATCAACTAGGCTGAGAAAACCTCATGGTTAATGCTTAGCTTTGGGTTTCAGGAAATTTAGACCACTATCTATCTGGATTTAGGCTTAGGCTTTGTTCTTATTTTAGATGCCCTAAACATCAAACCTAGGTTTGGGCCAGCTGCAATTTTTCTTTGGTGAACTTCTGTTACTTTAAAGCTAAAAACAAGCTGTCAAATCATCCACATATTGCAGCGAAGTAGAACCTCTAGGGAACGTTATAGCAGCCTTTAGGATTTGCAGGAAATAAGGGCTCTCAAAAAAAAAAAAAAAAAAAAAAANCCCCGAAGCATTACTGTCCAGGTGAATTGATTCCTCCCAAATGAAGGCAAAAAGATACTGTTTAGCTTCATCAACTAGAATACTAAAGAATGCACTGTGTAAATTAACTATAGTAAAGAATTTGTTTCCTGTAGGAATGGATGTTAATAAAGGTATGGGAGTTCAGTTCAGTTGCTCAGTGGTATCCGACTCTTTGCGACCCCATGAATCACAGCACGCCAGGCCTCCCTGTCCATCACCACATCCCAGAGTTCCCCCAAACTCATGTGCGTCAACTCGATGATGACATCCAGCCATCTCATCCTCTGCTGTCCCCTTCTCCTCCTCCCCCCAATCCCTCTGAGCATCAGGGTCTTTTCCAATGAGTCAACTCTTCGCATGAGGTGGCCAAAGTATTGGAGTTTCAGCCTCAGCATCAGTCCTTCCAATGAACACCCAGGACTGGTCTCCTTTAGGATGGACTGGTTGGATCTCCTTGCAGTCCAAGGGACTCTCAAGAGTCTTCTCCAACACCACAGTTAGGAGCAACAAGTTTTGAGGGATAGGAGTATTTTTTATTGTTTGCAGGTTCTGGGCAAACTTTTACCCTTGGCTTTTAGGATTTCTTATTGGTTCAAAATGAGAGTGTTAGAGGAGATAGCACAGAGCATAATGATGCCCTTATAATCTGTTATGGGATTTATGCCTTGAAAGCTTTTTATATGAGACTGATTAATTCTGGGAAGCAGTTTCAAGGAGTCTTTTGAAACTTGATAGGAGATGTATGATGAATTTCGCTGATATCAGTTGAAGATTTTGTCCATAAGGAAGGTGGTTGCTAATTCAAAAGAAACAAGACCAAAGGCTTTTTCAGCTAGTTTCTTCTCCAAAAGGCTGAACTGGACAGTTTTAGTGAAAGCAGCCCCTGTTCTTCTTCCTTTTTTTTTTTTTTTTTTGGTAGCCCCTGTTCTTGAAAGAATGGGACAAAGCCTAACCGGCTTCAATTGAAAGAATCTTATATCAAAATTAGGCCAAAGTGCCAAACAAGTACTTGCATCCAGAACAAGGCATTAACCAGAAAGAACAAAATCTTAAAACAGATCCGGAATAAAGTCTGGAGAGTTTCAAATGCAAGGAGGTCGTGAGCTCAAATTCAGAAGTAAAGTGTGCCGTCCATCCCTGGGCTCAGCAAGAAAAGCAGCGAGGGAAAACAGGCTCAAGTACTGGTACTGCATCTGTTTGCTCACCAGCCCTGGGACCTTTGGGAGTCTTCTCTGGTCCTCAAACAGGCCGCCAAAGTGTTGACCTACAACAAATTTCCAGACATTTCTCCAGCAAAAATGGTTTTATTCAGGATCATCAGAGAAGTGGAATTTGGGGTTTGCAAAGAGTGAACCTTGTTCAAGTTCTCCCCCGACCTTCCCCGATGGCAAGGGAAGAACGTTTTTGAAGACGGGGAAAGGAAGTTGAGAGGGCAATAGTAAAGAAAGTCCGTGGCTTTTCACTGAGGGAGTCCCTGCCAGGAAAGAAACATCTTCCTTCTTCCTGTTGAGTTTTGCTGTCATCACATGACGTGCGAGCTCCCCCTTCTGGCCTCTCAATTCCGTTTGCTTGAGATTTCTGTCTATTATTATTATTATTTTTTTTTTTTTTACAAAATATTTTCACTTTTAGAATGTCAAATTAGAAGAGTTTTCTTTTATTCCTTGGAAATCCTCTATTTGATTTTACATATCTTATCAGTTGAGGAACAAAAATAGGATTAAATGATGTATATTATTTAGGTGATAGATATTGATCCAGTAAAGAAAATGGTATGGTAATAATTAGAGCTAAATAAAAATCTAAATTTCACTTTATGATGTCACGAATCTTATTCACAAAGAAAGGACTTTACTACCTGATTGAACTAACGTCATCAGATTTGCATTATAGTCAGATAGGTTGAGATCGTGGAGAATAATTTGGTATATAGAGGAGATGATAGGAAAATCATGTAGGGGTTGTAGTAACAGGTTTTTCTTGACAGTTACACATGTGAGGTACAAAGGAGTGAATTATATTTGGGGCTGGGTTAAAAAATACACTTAACGTGAGTTTTCTAAGAGGAGTAGGTGTTACATCTTGAAAAACAGGGATTGGGTGATAGAAGTTGAAATTCCAGGCAGAATGGAAAGAATAGCAAAAAGCACATGGAAATCACATCTTTATCACTAACTAATGCTTTCTGGCTAAGGTGTAAGACCACAATAGTAAAGGTCAGAGATAAAACTGGCAGTCTTATCTCTTAAGAGTGATAAAAAACAGCAGCCTAAAAACCATTAATAACAGGAACCTGGAGTGATTCTGAACGGTGAATATAACAGAGGAATTTTGTACTAATGTGAAGATGTACCATTATGATGTTGTGATGAGTATGAGAGGAAATTTTTTGCATTTTACAAAAAATATTATATAATTTACTATAGTATAATATAATGTAATATAGTCAATATTTTTTGTTGGCTTCTTAGATCTAGAAGCTATGTAATTTAATCTAATTACATAGTAAACTCATGGTACAAAAGAATATAATATAGAAAGAAAACCTATACACTTAATTTATACAGTCTAGAAATTGAGCTTCATATGAGCGTGTGTGTGTGTGTGTGTGTGTGTCTGCATCTGTGCTCTCTCAGTGTCTCCAACTCTTTGAGGCTCCATGAACTATAGCCCGCCAAGCTCCTCTGCCCATGGAGTTTTCCAGACAAGAATACTGGAGTGGGTTGCCATTTACTATGCCAAGGGTATGTTTCAACAATTCGAGGAGTCCAAGAGTGAAGTGGGCTGGCTAGTCCAGCACCATCCAGTCTAGGGAGCCAGCTTGCATATAGATGCTATGAGACATCATGTGCATTGAGTCATCAGGGTGCTGATGCATCAGCTTGCATCAAGATGCTATGAAACATCAGGGCAATGATGTGTCATCCAGCTGTGTTATGGTTGCTCCCTGAAGCAGAGACAGTGCTGTTTAGTACTAATATTTCATTCTGTGAAAAGTATTGGAAAAGAAAGTTCAGGCTAACCAGAAAGATTCAACATTATCTTTTTCTCTGAGGGGTGAATTTGAACTGAGTATGGACAATAAGAAAATTCTCATAAAATACATTACATATTTCATGTTACCCAGGGAAAGCTAAACCAATCTTTCCTCACAGAACCAATTTCTCCTTCATAACTTGTTTATACAGTTCTAGCTTCATTTTTCCTTTGATTTCTCTAAGAGGTTTTCAGTGAAAGTATCTTCAATGGAAATTTAATATAGGGCTTTATTTTGCCTGGAGTTAAGTTAAATTTGTTGTTTTATTTCTAAAAGCTGAACATAAGATGTACACAGAGAAGAAAAATGGAACTTATGAGATTTATTATTACAAAATGCAGTTAAATATATTTTTTAAAAATAATTTGGTTGTGGCATCTAGTAGCAGTTATTTGAAAATATATCTGTTAAAAGGCACGTTAAACTATAAAATGTCAGATTGCTATGTCTCTTACATATATGAAACACTCCCCAATTATCTTATTGAAAATTCACTCCTTGACAAGGTGGTTTATTCCAGTGTTATTCATTAGAAAAGACATCCATATTTTCAGCCAAAGTTGAATTATATCCCACACTCCAACTTCTCATATCCTAATTCCTCAGGAAAAAAATGTTCGTATTGTCATCAATTTAATATATATGGGCTTCCCTGGTAGCTCAGCTGGTAAATAATCCACTTGCAATGAAGGAGACCCTGGTTCAATCCCTGTGTCAGGAAGACCCCCTGGAAAAGGGATAGGCTACCCACTCCAGTATTCTTGCCTGGAAAACTCCATGGACAAAGGAACTAGGCAGGCTACAGTCCATGGGGTTGCGAAGAGTCGGACATGACTGAGCAACTTTCACTTCAGTAACATGTATGTAGTGTGTAAGTGTGTGTGTGTGTGCGCATGCACACGCTCACACACACAGTTGTGTCCACCTCTTTGCAGCCCCATGGACTGTAACCTGTCAGACTCTTCTGTCCATGGAATTTTGAGGCAAGAATACTGGAGTGGGTTACTATTATCTACTCTAGGAATCTGCCTGACCCAGGGATCAGACCAACACCTCTTGTATCTCCTGCATTGGCAGACAGATTCCTTACCACTAGTGCAACCTGGAAATATGCCTAACATCAAACCTACCATCCCAGGCATACTTTCTTCCACTCTCAGCCCCATTCCCCAGAAGAAAAACCTCTACCCTACACTTGTTTGTTATTCTTTTCCCTGACATATTCAAATCCTCTAATAAAATGCATATCTATGTTGTATTTTTATCATTTTTTGGATAACGCCTGCCTTTCGTCCACTAGGGATTTATATCTACCCTAGAAATTTAGATTCTCATTCTCATTTTTGTTTCTTCAACTACTGTTATTGTCTTTTGACTCTCCTCTTTACAATGATATTCCCTTCCTTTCTTCAGCTCTCCCTTCCCCTGAGTCTCACAACCTCTGCTATCTATAGTTCCATTTTTGCTTTGCTTATATTGATAGCATTACATACTCTTTTAACACTGTTCTCTTCTACTATCCCTTGCAAAAAGATTGATTATAACTGTTGAAAATTAATACACAAATTAGCTTAATGCAAGTTACATACTGTAGTCAATGACCGTTTCATTTTTCTTTCTGTACAGCTATGCTTTTCTTGAATTTGCTTTCTATTTTTTCTCTCTCTTTTTTTTAACATTGTATGTGAGTTTGATGTTTCAGCTCAAACTTTTTATTTTTTAATTCCACATGCTTTTATTTTAGGGCCCCTCCTCCTCCTGTTCCAATCCAGGATAGATTCTATGCCTGATGCACAAGTGATAATGTATAAATTCCCTTTCTTTATTTCCTGATTTTGAAGCTACTCTCCCTCAGTTTAGTTCAGTCGCTCAGTCGTGTCCGACTCTTTGCGACCCCATGAATCGCAGCACGCCAGGCCTCCCTGTCCATCACCAACTCCCAGAGTTCACTCAGACTCAAGTCCATCGAATCAGTGATGCCATCCAGCCATCTCATCCTCTGTCGTCCTCTTCTCCTCCTGCCCCTAATCCCTCCCAGCATTAGAGTCTTTTCCAATGAGTCAACTCTTCGCATGAGGTGGCCAAAGTACTGGAGTTTCAGCTTTAGCATCATTCCTTCCAAAGAAATCCCAGGGCTGATCTCCTTCAGAATGGACTGGTTGGATCTCCTTGCAGTCCAAGGGACTCTCAAGAGTCTTCTCCAACACCACAGTTCAAAAGCATCAATTCTTTGGTGCTCAGCCTTCTTCACAGTCCAACTCTCACATCCATACATGACCACAGGAAAAACCATAGCCTCGACTAGACGGACCTTAGTCGGCAAAGTAATGTCTCTGCTCTTGAATATGCTATCCAGGCTGATCATAAGTTGATGTACCCTTTACTCAAGCTCAATCCCCTGGAAGACAAATTCTGAGATATAGATTAGAATGTAAGAGGTTTTTTGGAGTGTTCTCAACGCCTACAAAATAAAAGGAAACAGAAAGGAGAAATTGAGTGAAAATACAGTCTTACTGAAGGTTCTGATGGGATGATCCTTCAGGAATTTGTACCTCTAAACCCTACTTCCATTTGGCTCTTTGTTTTCAACTGTCTGATGAGTTTCTTCCTCTGTTTATTCACATAGTTCTGATTTGCCACTAGAACCTTTAACACATTAATCACTATGAATTGCCTAAGTATGTTTTTTGTGTTTACTCTGTTTGTTCGAGCATGTTTCTGTGTCCTTTTTTGTGTGTCATTTGGGTTACTCTGAGCTTTTCAACCTGTGGATTGATATTTTATTGAAATTTGGGAAAATATTATTTCTACAATTTTTGCCCCAATTCTATCAATGTTAAATGGCTGGACTTTGTCCCATGAGTCTCTGAATATCGGTTTCACTCTGTTTTTCAGTTGGAATGTTTCCATTTCCAGGGCTTCGTGCACACTGATTTTATTCTTTGTGGTTTCTAATCTGATGTTAAAGCCACCATATATATGAAAGAAATGAAAGTGTGAGTTGCTCAGTAGTGTCTACTAACTCACTAGGCTTCTCTGTCCATGGGCTTCTCCAGACAAGAATATTGGAGTTGGTTGCTATTTCCTCTCCAGGGGATCTTCCCAATGCAGGAATCAAACCTGGGTCTCCCGAATTGCAGGCAGATTCTTTACCACATGTATATACCATGTGTGTATATACACACTCACACACACACACAAAACATGTATTGAATGTTAAATTGATTAATTATTCCTTTCATCTTGAAATCTGATTCTAATTATTGAGTTTTCTTCTGGTCTACGAGAGTCACGTCCGACTCTTTGTGACCCCATGGACTGTAGCCTACCAGTGGCTCCTTCCTCCATGGGATTCTTCAGGCAAGAGTACTTGAGTGGGTTGCCATTTCCATCTCAAGGGAATCTTCCCCACCCAGGAGTCGAACCCGGGTCTCCCGCATTCCAGGCAGACGCTTTAACCTCTGAGCCATGAAGAAATCACAGGGCTTCCCTGCTGGCTCAGATGGTAAAGCATCTGTCTACAGTGTGGGAGACCTGGGTTCGATCCCTGGGTCGGAAAGATCTGCTGGAGAAGGAAATGGCAATCCACTCCAGTACTATCGTCTGGAAAATCCCATGGACAGAGGAGCCTGATAGATTACAGTCCATGGGGTCGCAAAGAGTCGGATGCGACTGCGCGACTTCACTTTCACCAGAGTCACATTTTCCTATTTCTTCTAGTAACTCCATGATTGCATGATATATATTTTGAGCCACTACTTTTTTTTCTTATCTTTTTCTTAGAAGTGTTGAAGTCTGTGTCAAGGAGTTCATTTATTTTAAAATCAGCCTGATGCTTTCAAAGCTTATTTTTAAAATTTGCTGCTGCTGCTCCTGCTGCTAAGTCGCTTCAGTCGTGTCCGACTCTGTGCGACCCGAGACGGCAGCCCACCCGGCTCCCCCATCCCTGGGATTCTCCAGGCAAGAACACTGGAGTGGGTTGCCATTTCCTTCTCCAGTGCATGAAAGTGAAAAGTGAAAGTGAAGTTAAAATCGGCTAGTGTGTCTAAACCGGAGAAGGCAATGGCACCCCACTCCAGTACTCTTGCCTGGAATATCCCATGGACGGAGGAACCTGGTAGGCTGCAGTCCATGAGGTCACTGAGGGTCAGACACGACTGAGCAACTTCCCTTTCACACATTGGAGAAGGAAATGGCAACTCACTCCAGTGTGATTGCTTTGCGAATCCCAGGGACGGGGGAGCCTGGTGGGCTGCTGCCTATAGGGTCGCACAGAGTCAGACACGACTGAAGCGACTTAGCAGCAGCAGTGTGTCTAAAAGTAGTCTTTATTTTAGAAATAGTGTAACTCCTGTCTTAAGGTTTATTCTTTCCTATATTTTTATTAGATGTCCTAATAATAGTCAGTTTGTATCCTAAACATCTCCCAGTCCTGTGTCACCTAAGAGTTGTTCAGTTTCTTGTCCTCAGTTGTTACTTTCCATAGTAGTTGTTCTTTATCTCTGAGCATCTCAAGTGCAGAATTCTGGAGCTTTTTAACTATATAGCTGTTTTATGCGTGATAATTTATCTTCAGCTTCCCTGAATTCTAATTTGTTTTCCAGACTTAACAAGGCTGCCATATTTATTTTGACCCCTTTCTTATGCCACCTTCTTGGTTGGACTTCCAGGCAGAAAGAACACACAGAGAGGTCAACTCATTTATTATTTTATTTTTTCAGGGATCAAAGAATGAATGAATTCCATTAGTCAAATGTTTGAAAACTACTGTTTTATATATTACATGTTGTTTTATAGCTATTTACTGAGTAAGGCTGAAATTAGTGAACATTTTGGCTTACTTCTAGTTGTTGGCGATTTCAAATAAAAATGTATGTGAATTCATGTGCACATCTTTCTGCAGACATATACTTTCATTTCTTTTAAGTAAAGTCTTAGGAATACAATGGCTAAATTAAAAGACAGGTAGATGTATGTTTAAAGTTTTAAGAAACTTCCAATAATTTCACAAAATGTGTGAGAGTCTTCCAGTGTCGCCATATCCCACTCTGCACCTGGTATGATCTTTTCTTTGCTTTCTCTTTTCTACTTTTCTTCTTTCCTCCTTTTCTTTCCTTCCTCTCTCCTTTCTTTCGTAGTTAAAAAAAATAACATGAGATCTCCCCTCTTGACAAAATTTTAAGTGTATAGTACAGTACTGTTAACTCTCAGGACAATATGTGCAACAGATCTCTAGAAGCTTTTTATTTTTCATGACAGAAACTAAGATGTAACTTTCAGTCCTGCAAGGTGGACTTTCTTTTTAAATTTAGAAATTTTACTAGCTGTGCAGTTTCTATGGACTGCATTGTGTTCCCTGAAAATGTACATGTTAAAACCCTAATCAACGTGACGCTCCTTGAAGATGGATCCTTTGGAAAATAATTCAATTTAGATGGAGTCCTAAGGGTGGGGCCCTCATAATTACAATTAAGTATGAAAACTCTATAGTTTTATTGCCATTGTAAATGGAGTTTGATAAATCGCTTTATAATAGTTACTAAATTTATCTTTTGATTTCAACTAAGAAATTCTTCCTTGAGAGTTTTACAGGTATCTCTACTTATCATTTCTTTTAAAATGCTATTCAGTTATATCAATGAAATTCTTATATTTTTATTGGAATGTTTTAAAATTGCCTTCTTAAATATCAAAGTCTGATGCCATTTAAACTGCCTTCTTGACTATCAGGGATTCTAGAAGACTAGTCTTATCTTTCTCAAACTTTTTCAGAGTTTTAAATCTTATCATCTCTGTCGAATATTTACTTTATAATTTCCAAGGATATCACAACATCATTGGATAACACTTGTTGCTGGTGAAAGAAGAGAGAGTAAACAGAGAAAAAATTTTAAGATATTCATAAATATTCTTTATAAACCAATAGCTTGAAAACAAAATAAAATAACTATAATTTTTCTTATTTTTTGAATCAGGCAGATTTTGGGAGATTATATGAATTAAACACGGTGGTTTTCACATAATGGAGATCAAATAGCTTTAGATTTAGTATTTTTCTCTGATTTCAACTGTAGGATTCTTATTCTATTTCTTATGTCTCGCTTCTTTATCTTCTATTTTCATCAGCTCTACTCTGTGCTGTTAAAATGTCCTACAAACTTCATTCTTTTGTGCTAAGCTTTAAAGGATCTCTACAAGAAACAGAGGGTGAATGGAGTCAAAGGATAGAAAAAGATAATGTGAGAAATCTGAGGGGGTGGTACTATATTGCTTCCTGAAATAATAAATATAGGAAATGTTTGTCCCTTTCCAGTGAATACAGAGCAAGAAAACATAGGCCTACATGAGAACAACTATGGTTTGGTTTAATTCATTGAAGCAGAAGTGATTTATTTAGTTACTTCAACTGGAATTAAATCCAAATACTACTTTGGTCCGTACAATTTCAACAATGATTTAAACTTGTTTCACATTTGTGCATCCCATTTCACGGTGCTGGCTCTTCTTCCATATATATTGTAAATCATTTGGAAAGTGTTTTTAGAAACACATAAGCTTTCCCTTTTTGTTTCTAGCATTTATCACCAGCCAAGATATTATTCCTAATAATCTTGGTCATTAGGACCTAGTTATCTTTATCATATTAGTTTCCTTGCTAAGATGTAATTTAGTTAACCTGCTGCAGCTGCTAACTCGCTTCAGTCGTGTCTGACTCTGTGTGACCCCATAGATGGCAGCCCACCAGGCTCCCCCGTCCCTGGGATTCTCCAGGCAAGAACACTGGAGTGGGTTGCCATTTCCTTCTCCAGTGCATAAAAGGGAAAAGTGAAAGCAAAGTCACTCAGTCGTGTCCAACTCCTAGCTACCCGATGGACTGCAGCCTACCAGGCTCCTCCATCCATGGGATTTTCCAGGCAAGAGTACTGGAGTGGGTTGCCTACAAAACCATATTGCCCCATCTTTCCAAATAAGCTCTGTTCTTAGTTGACTGCATAGTTTTTGTAAGTTCGTGAAAGACTAATTAATTTTTTTTTCTCCTGGATTTTCTCATTTATAAAAATGTGATTTGTTCTGCTTTTGGTTAAATGTCTTAGAGGTATTATGCTGCCTTCTGCTAATCATTACTTGTCTACACTTGAGTTACAGCATATACTGCAGCTATTAGAAAATGATTTACATAATATCTTTTAGTAAGCAGATTATGATACTTATGCCTAAAGTCACAGATTTCATGATCTTGAAAACAGGACCATGACATTTTAATAGCGGTACAATTTGTCTCTGTACAATTTGTTTTTCCACAGTTCTGACCTAAGCTGTGAGATTTCATTATAAGTCTACATGAGTTAGGTGCTGCATCTGTAAATGCCCTCCATAATTTCTCAGGGACTATTTAGAGGAAACCAGTAAGAAATTATAGCTTATTTGGAACTTAATTTATTATACTTTGAATTGCTGTAATTTCATAAATATTGTTTACCTCATAATAGAAGCAAAGAAGATATCCAGTGTTATGTTTCACTAATTGTGGATTATCATAGACATTAGCCATTACTCTAAATCTATTAAAGCATGCCAATTAAGTTAATATAGAACCACATTGTTATATATCAAAACAATCCAGGAAATTCTCAATATCTAAGAAAAAATATGGCATGTGAAAGACCCTAAATACTTTGCTTGGAACCAAGGAGTTCCAACCCTCGTGGATTAACTTTAGATTTGCCACTGAAGGACACTCTTTGCCATCTCAACTCTTCCACATAATGATAGTTGATGGGCTTACCCAGGTTCAGTGGACACGACTTTAGAAATACTATTAATAACTTGTGATCATTCCAACTAAAATTTTTAGATTCTTTGCACTTCATGTAAAATGAGTTTACCATGTATGAATTGAAATATTAAAATATAAAATATTCTTTGAATTGTATATGTATATTTTTTCTGGAGAATGTGCCTGTACCATATGCTAGGCATTATATGATGTATCTATATCATATTACACCATTCAATCAGAACAATACTGCAAGGCCATTATTATAATCATTTCATAGAAGAGTGAAACAGGCTAAGAAGAGTTAAGTATTTGCCCAAGTGGCAGAATTGGAATTTGAATAAGATTTGTATGAGTACATCACAGCTTTGCTTTCACAGTATTTGCATGAGAAAACTGAAGTGAACAAGCAAGTGTGTTTAAAAAAAAAAAAGTGATAGCATTACAAGGGACTTGCTATTCACACTCTCCAGATTTGGGGTGTAGAGTCATGCCTGGTTCTAAAAGCAATTGCTTCCCATTTCTCTTAACTCTTTTAAATGGTCAGTTTTTGCTGCACTTTTCATTTGACACTGCATGTTTTAGAAAGAGGAGGAGGGGTTTGTAAAGGGCAGGGGAAAGACTAGGTAAGCAGCAATAAAACACCCTGATAAGCAGAATAATTTTCAGGGCCTAGTATAAAATGAACTTGTGGGACTCGTTAAGTAGGGAGAAAAAGTCTTTTCTTCTGTGGTTTCTCTTGAATTGTCATGGAGATTTTTATCTTCTACCTAATCCCATGTCCCTCAAAATGGGGCTACTCTCAGGATGAGCAAAGTGGCTCACTGGCATGTGGAGTCAGTCCCGTGATGCAGCCCCTAAATTTACACGGCTCAGCCAATCCATGGGTCAGGAAGATCCACTGGAGGAGGGAATGACAGCCCACTTCAGTATTCTTGCCTGAAAACTCCCATAACCGGAGGAGCCTGGAAGGCTATAGTCCAAAGGGTAGCAGAGTTGTACACTACTGAGCATGCACACACGTGCATGTGCACACACACACACATATATGTGTATATACAAATGTATATATGTAGGGGGTGTAGCTGGGTAAGAGAAAGATAAAACTATTCTTAAAATTTTGACATCTTCTAGAGTCTATTGATTAGTATCCAAGGTGGCACAGTGATATAAAGGATGCCCCTGCCAATGCAGAAGCACAGGTTCAATCCCTAGGTCAGGAATATCCCCTGGAGAAGGAAATGGCAACCCACTCCAGTATTCTTGTCTGGAAAATTCCATGAACAGAGAAGCCTGGCAGGATACACTCCAAATGGTCAAAAAGAGTTGGATGCAACTGGGTGACTGAGCATGCACACACTAGTGGGGTCTCTTCTAATTTGAGCAGTTTACTAAACAGCAATAAAGTCACTCGGAAAAAAGATGAATGATACAGGCATTTCTTAATAATTTTGCCCCTAGGTTTTTATTGATTCCAAGGAAGTTTCAGCACTGTAGCCACTGACTTAGAAAACTTTCTTTTGTCATTTACTGGCCTGGACTTCCCCGGTGGCTCAGATGGTAAAGCATCTGTCTACAATGTGAGAGACCTGAGTTCGATCCCTGGGTCGGGAAGATCCGCTGGAGAAGGAAATGGCAACCCACTCCAGTACTATTGCCTGGAAAATCCCATGGACAGAGGAGCCTGGTAGGTTACAGTCCATGGGGTCGCAAAGAGTCAGACAAGACTGAGTGACTTCATTTACTTACGTACTTATTTATCTAAAGATCCAACACCATGACCAAGTGGGCTTTATCCCAGGGATGCAAGGATTCTTCAATATCTGCAAATCAATCAATGTAATTCACCACATTAACAAATTGAAAAATAAAAGCCATATGATTATCTCAATAGATGCAGAGAAGGCCTTTGACAAAATTCAACATCCATTTATGATAAAAAACTCTCAGGAAAGCAGGAATAGAAGGAACATACCTCAACATAATAAAAGCTATATATTACAAACACACAGCAAACATTACCCTCAATGGTGAAAAATTGAAAACATTTCCCCTAAAGTCAGAAACAAGACAAGGGTGCCCACTCTCACCACCACTATTCAACATAGTTCTGGAAGTTCTGGCCACAACAATCAGAGCAGAAAAAGAAATAAAAGGAATCCACATTGGAAAAGAAGAAGTAAAACTCTCACTGTTTGCAGATGACATGGACATGATCCTCTACATAGAAAACCCTAAAGACTCCACCAGAAAATTACTAGAGCTAATCAATGAATATAGTCAAGTTGCAGGATATAAAATCAGCACACAGAAATCCCTTGCATTCCT
>SJYQ01000318.1:20808-31837 GCA_006410935.1 Redunca redunca
CTCCTGGGCATACACACCGAGGAAACCAGAATAGAAAGAGACACATGTACCCCAGTGTTCATCGCAGCACTGTTTATAATAGCCAGAACATGGAAACAACCTAGATGTCCATCAGCAGATGAATGGATAAGAAAGCTGTGTTACATATGCACAATGGAGTATTACTCAGCCATTAAAAATAATACATTTGAATCAGTTCTAAGGAGATGGATGGAACTGGAGCCGATTATATAGAGTGAAGTAAGCCAGAAAGAAAAACACCAATACAGTATACTAACGCATATATATGGAATTTAGAAAGATGGTGATGATGACCCTGTATGCGAGACAACAAAAGAAACTCAGATGTGTAGAGTGAACTTTTGGACTCTGGGAGAGAGGGAGAGGGTGGGATGAGATGGGAGAATGGCATTGAAACATGTATACTATCATGTAAGAAACGAATCACCAGTCTATGTCCAATGCAGGATGCAAGATGCTTGGGGCTGGTGCATGGAGAGGACCCAGAGAGATGTTCTGGGGTGGGAGGTGGGAGGGGATTCATGTTTGGGAATGCATGTACACCCGTGGTGGATTCATGTCAATGTATGGCAAAACCAATACAGTATTGTAAAATAAACTAAAGTTAAAATAAAAATAAAAAATAAAATAAAATAAAGATCCAGTTACTCGGTGTCAGTGAGCTATCTGAGTATGCTTCACTGATCCAGGTTGTTGTTCAGTCCTGCACACATTGGCAGGGCCACACCATAAACAAAGGTCAAAATACTTATTTGCTTCAATTTTGGATTTAGTTCAGTCAGTCGCTCAGTGGTGTGCAACTTTTTGTGACCACATGGACTGCAGCATGCCAGGCTTCCCTGTCCATCACCAGTTTCCAGAGCTTACTCAAACTCATGTCCATGAAGTCAATATGCCATACAACCATCTAATCCTCTGTCATCCCCTTCTCCTCCCACCCTCAATCTTTCCCAGCATCAGGGTCTTTTCAAGTGAGTCAGTTCTTCTAATCAGGTGGCCAAAGTATCAGAGTTTCAGCTTCAGCATCAGTCCTTCCAATGAATACTCAGTACCAATTTCTTTTAGGATAGAATGGTTGGATTTCCTTGCAGTCCAAGGGACTCTCAAGAGTCTTCTCGAACACAACAGTTCAAAAGCATCAATTCTTTGGTGATCAGCTTTCTTTATAGTCCAACTCTCACATCCATACATGACTACTGGAAAAACCATAGACTTGACTAGACGGACCTTTGTTGGCAAAGTAATGTCTCTCCTTTTTAATATCCTGTCTAGGTTGGTCATATCTTTTCTTCCAAGGAGCAAGCATCTTTTAATTTCACGGCTGCAGTCACCATCTGCAGTGATCTTGGAGCCCCAAAAAATAAAGTCTGACACTACTCCCCGATCTATTTGCCATGAAGTGATGAGACTGGATGCCATGATCTTAGTTTTCTGAAAATTGAGCTTTAAGCCAACTTTTTCACTCTCCTCTTTCACTTTCATCAAGAGGCTCTTTAGTTCTTCTTCACTTTCTGGATAAGGGTGGTGTCATCTGCATATCTGAGGTTATTGATATTTCTCCTGGCAATCTTGATTCCAGCTTGTGCTTCATCCAGTCCATCATGTCTCATGATGTACTCTGCATGAAAGTTGAAGGGTGACAATATACAGCCTTGACATATTCCTTTCCCTCTTTGGAACCAGTCTGTTGTTCCATGTCCAGTTCTAACTGTTGCTTCTCTACCTGCATACAGATTTCTCAGGAGGCAGGCCAGGTGGTCTGGTATTCCCTTCTCTTTAAGAATTTTCCACAGTTTGTTGTGATCCACACAGTCAAAGGCTTTGGCATAGCCAGCAAAGCAGAATTAGTTGTTTTTTGGGAATTCTCTTGCTTTTTCAATGATCCAACAGATGTTGGCAATTTGATCTCTGGTTCCTCTGACTTTTCTAAATCCAGCTTGAACATCAGGAAGTTCATGCTTCATGTACTGTTGAAGCCTGTCTTGGAGAATTTTGAGCATTACTTTGCTAGTTTGTGAGATGAGGGCAATTGTGGATAGTTTGAGCATTCTTTGGCATTGCCTTTCTTTGGGATTGGAATGAAAACTGACTTTTTCCAGTCCTGTGGCCACTGCTGAGTTTTCCAAATTTGCTGACATATCAAGTGCAACACTTTAACAGAATCATCTTTTAGGATTTGAAATAGCTCAACTGGAATTGAGGATTTGGGATTAGGAGGCAATTTAAAGAGTTGGGATAATATGGTAGTTGTCCTAATACAATTCTAGCAGCTGACTGAGCACTTTTGGATTGAACTGGATCTAATAATATTATGGAAGCACAATTAGTATTAATATATCATTGATTTCACTTTTAATTATTAAGTCAAATACTAATCCTAAACAGTCTCTTCAAAGAATATAATGTTCTACTTACAGTCAGTTCAGAATTCCACTGTGACTTTAGATAAGTCTTTTCTCCTTGAAGTCCTCTTTGAAAAAAGTATAAGTAAGGATAAAAATCAAATGTCACAAACTTATTTTGAATGTCAAATAAAAGAATGACCATAAAATACCTAGCACAGTGTATTAACAAAAATAGGTTCATACTAAACATTAGTACAAAAGAATTAACCCTTAAAGATTTCTGTATTTGATTTAAACAGAAGAAAATGCCTCTGTGTTTAGTTCTCAGATTTTTTATGTTTTGCCATCCTGCTTCTTTGTTAAATGGTTTATTTATTAAAATCACAACCATCATCATTAGGCTGTTACATGACCAAGCAAGAAATCAAGCTTTTCTTTTTGCCAAAAAAAAAAAAAAAACTTTNAAAAAAAAAAAAAAAAAAAAAACTTTTTTTATTCCTGTTCCCCAGATCTCTAAGTGAAAGTGAAGTGGCTATTAGTCTCATAAGCCTTTATAGATTTATATAGATTCAAATTTTTCAGCAATTATATTTAGAGAGAAATTAGATATGGAAACTCTAAACACAATAACGGTAAGGCTGCTATTTTCTTTGTATTTTCTCTCTAAATGTATCTGGCACAAAATAGGAATTTAGACATTTTTTGAATAAGTACAATAAACAAGAAAAAATTTATATGTTTTTAAAAGTAAGATTTTCAAACATGCTGAAAAAAAGGAATGAACTTTATAGTACCCCTCCCAGGTGGCACTAGTGGTAAAAACCTACCTGCCAATACAGGAGACCTAAGAGACGTGGGTTCAATCCCTGGGTGTGGAAGATCACCTAGAGGAGGAAATGGCAGCCCACTCCAATATTGCCTGAAGAATCCTCATGGACAGAGGAGCTTGGTGGGCTACAGTCCATGGGGGTCACAGAGTTGGACACACTGAGGCAACTGAGCATGCATGCATGCCCATATGAACACACCCACTGTTAATATGTTACTATACTTCATTTATCAGTTATCCCTCCATCTACCTATAGTTCAATCCTTTCTTTTATTTATTTCAAAAAAAATATCAGGTATACATACTCCTAAAAACCTTAACATATATATAATCATTTAAAGGTCAATTATTTGTTAACTAGTGGCACAGTGGTGGAGAATCCACCTGCCAAGGCAGGAGATGCAGGAGACTTGATTCAGTCCCTTGGCCCTGGAGGAGGACAGGGCACCTCACCCCAGTACTCTTGCGTGGAAAATCCAATGGACAGACGATCCTGATTGGCTACAGTCCATGGGCTTGCAAAGAATCGGACGTGACTGAGCAAAGGTCATTTTTTGTGAATTTATTTTAAAATAAAATGTCTGTGTGATAAACTACACAAATCTTAAGTGTATTAACAGCTGTGCACAATGTTGCAATCCAATTGACTATCAAGGTACAGGACATTATCATTATGCAATAAAAGTCCTCATGCTTTTTATGGCCAGATTCCTTCCCCATCAAACCCCAGATGTAACCACAAACCTGACTAATTTCACTTATTTTAGAACTTTATATAAACGAAGCCATTCTACATATACTTTCTTGTATAAACTTCATTTTCATCTCGAGATTTATATATGCTATTGTGTATATTGATAATACCTTCATTTATATTGCTGAGAAGTTTTCCATCATATAAATATGACTTACTTTTTAAAATCCAGTTTGTTGTTGGCAACTTAGGAACTTACCAGTTTTTCTTAAATCTATATGAACTTTCTTGACAAACTGGTGTGGACATCTGCTTTTACTGCTCTTCAGTAAATATGTGTGCATCTTAGTCACTCAGTCGTGTCCAACTTTTTGCAACTCCACAGACTGTACCCATCAGGCTCTTCTGTCCTTGAGATTCTCTGGGCAAGAATATTGGAGTGGGTTGTCATTTCCTTCTGCAGGGGATCTTCCCAACCTAGTGATCAAACTTGGTCTCCTGCATTGCAGGCAGATTCTTTACTGTCTGAGCCACTGTGAGTGAATAAATATCTAGGAGTACCGCTGTGGGATCATATGACAGAAGTAGCTTTCAGGTCAGTTCAGTCGCTCAGTCGTGTCCAACTCTTTGCGACCCCATGAATTGCAGCACGGCAGGCCTCCCTGTCCATCACCAACTCCCAGAGTTCACTCAGACTCACGTCCATCGAGTCAGTGATGCCATCCGGCCATCTCATCCGCTGTCGTCCCCTTCTCCTCCTGCCCCCAATCCCTCCCAGCATCAGAGTCTTTCCTAATGAGTCAACTCTTCGCATGAGGTGGCCAAAGTACTGGAGTTTCAGCTTTAGCATCATTCCTTCCAAAGAANTAATTTCATGGCTGCAGTCACAATCTGCAGTGATTTTGGAGCCCCCCCAAAAAAAGTCTGACACTGTTTCCACTGCTTCCTCATCTATATCCCATGAAGTGATGGGACCGGATGCCATGATCTTCATTTTCTGAATGTTAAGCTTCAAACCAACTTTTTCACTCTCCTCTTTCACTTTCATCAAGAGGCTTTTGAGTTCCTCTTCACTTTCTGCCATAAGACTGGTGTCATCTGCATATCTGAGGTTATTGATATTTCTCCCAGCAATCTTGATTCCAGTTTGTGCTTCATTCAACCCAGCCTTTCTCATGATGTACTCTGCAGAGAAGTTAAATAAACGGGGTGACAATATACTGCCTTGACATACTCCTTTTCCTATTTGGAACTAGTCTATTGTTCCATGTCCAGTTCTAACTGTTGCCTCCTGACCTGCATACAGATTTCTCAAGAGGCAGGTCAGGTGGTCTGGTATGCCCATTTCTTGAAGAATTTTCCACAGTTTATTGTGATCCACACAGTCAAAGGCTTTGGCATAGTCAATAAAGCAGAAATAGATGTTTTTCTGTAACTCTCTTGCTTTTTCCATGATCTAGCAGATGCTGGCAATTTGATCTCTGGTTTTTCTGCCTTTTCTAAAATCAGCTTGAACATCAGGGATTTCACGGTTCATGTATTGCTGAAGCCTGGCTTGGAGAATTTTGAGCATTGCTTTACTAGCATGTGAGATGAGTGCAATTGTGCGGTAGTTTGAGCATTCTTTGGCATTGCCTTCCTTTGGGATTAGAATGAAAACTGATCTTTTCGAGTCCTCTGGCCACTGCTGAGTTTTCCAAATTTGCTAGCATATTGGGTGCAGCATTTTCAGAGCATCATCTTTCAGGATTTGAAATAGCTCAACTGGAATTTCATCACCTCCACTAGCTTTGTTCATAGTGATGCTTTCTAAGGCCCACTTGACTTCACATTCCAGGATGTCTGGTTCTAGGTGAGTGATCACACCATCATGATTATCTGGGTCGTGAAGATCTTTTTTGTACAGTTCTTCTGTGTATTCTTGCCACCTCTTCTTAATATCTTCTGTTTCTGTCAGGTCCATACCATTTCTGTCCTATATTGAGCCCATCTTTGCATGAAATATTCTCTTGGTATCTCTAATTTTCTTGAAGAGATCTCTAGTCTTTCCCATTCTGTTACTTTCCTCTATTTCTTTGCATTAATCGTTGAGGAAGGCTTTCTTTTCTCTTCATGCTATTCTTTGGAACTCTGCATTCAGGTGCTTATATCTTTCCTTTTCCCCTTTGCTTTTCACTTTTCTTTTCACAGCTATTCCCCAGACAGCCATTTTGCTTTTTTGCATTTCTTTCCATGGGGATGGTCTTGATCCCTGTCTCCTGTACAATGTCACAAACCTCATTCCATAGTTCATCATGCACTCTGTCTATCAGATCTAGGCCCTTAAATCTATTTCTCACTTCCACTGTATAATCATAAGGGATTTGATTTAGGTCATACCTGAATGGTCTAGCGGTTTTCCCTACTTTCTTCAATTTCAGTCTGAATTTGGTAATAAGGAGTTCATGGTCTGAGCCACAGTCAGCCCCTGGTCTTGTTTTTGTTGACTGTATAGAGCTTCTCCATCTTTGGCTGCAAAGAATATAATCAATCTGATTTCGGTGTTGACCATCTGGTGATGTCCATATGTAGAGCCTTCTCTTGTGTTGTTGGAAGAGGGTGTTTGCTATGACCAGTGCATTTTCTTGGCAAAACTCGATTAGTCTTTGCCCTGCTTCATTCTGCATTCCAAGGCCAAATTTGCCTGTTACTCCTGGTGTTTCTTGAGTTCCTACCTTTGCATTCCAGTCCCCTGTAATGAAAAGGACATCTTTTTTGGGTGTTAGTTCTAAAAGGTCTTGTAGGTCTTCATAGAACCGTTCAACTTCAGCTTTTCAGTGTTACTGGTTGGGTCATAGAGTTGAATTACCATGATATTGAGTGGTTTGCCTTGGAGATGAACAGAAATCTTTCTGTCGTTTCTGAGATTGCATCCAAGTACTGCATTTCGGACTCTTGTATTGACCATGATGACTACTCCATTTCTTCTGAGGGATTCCTGCTGCAGTAGTAAATATAATTGTCATCTGAGTTAAATTTACCCATTCCAGTCCATTTTATTTCGCTGATTTCTAGAATGTCGACGTTCACTCTTACCATCTCTTGTTTGACCACTTCCAATTTGTCTTGATTCATGGACCTCACATTCCAGGTTCCTATGCAATATTGTTCTTTACAGCGTTGGACTTTGCTTCTATCACCAGTCACACCCACAGCTGGGTATCATTTTAGCTTTGGCTCCATCCCTTCATTCTTTCTGGAGTTATTTCTCCACTGATCTCCAGTAGCATATTGGGCACCTACTGACCTGGGGAGTTCCTCTTTCAGTATCCTATCATTTTGCCTTTTCATACTGTTCATGGGGTTCTCAAGGCAAGAATACTGAAGTGGTTTGCCATTCCCTTCTCCAGTGGACCACATTCTGTCAGACTTCTCCACCATGACCTGCCCTTCTTCAGTTGTCCCTTGGGCATGGCTTAGTTTCATTGAGTTAGACAAGGCTGTGGTCCTAGTGTGATTAGATTGACTAGTTTTCTATGTGTATAGTTTCAGTGTGTCTGCCCTCTGATGCCCTCTTGCAACACCTACCATCTTACTTGGGTTTCTCTTTCCTTGGATAAAGGGTATCTCCTTGCCACCGCCCTTCCTGACCTTCAACATGGGATGGCTCCTCTAGGCCCTCCTGTGCCCATGCAGCCACGCTCCTTGAATGTGGGGTTGCTCCTCCCGGCCACCACCCCTGACCTTGGACACAGGGTAGCTCCTCTTGGCTGAGCTTAGTGAGCTGGTTACACCTGCCTGCAGGGTCAACTCAGTAAATCTTTAATCCAATTTTCTGTGGATGGGTGGAGTTGTGTTCCCTCCCAACTATTTACCTGGGGCCAAACTATGGTGGAGGTAATGAAGATAAAGGTAATTTCTTTCAAAAGATCCCATGCTTGTACTATTACACTCAGAGCCCCCAACCCTGCAGCAGGTCACCAAAAACCCACACCTCTGCTGGAGACTCCTGGACACTCACAGGTAAATCTGGGTCAGTATCTTGTGGTGTCATTGCTCCTTTCTCCTGGAGATAACTCCACAAAGAATGAAGAGACAGAGCCAAAGAAAATACAACACCCAGTTGTGGATGTGACTAGTTTTGGAAGCAAGGTCAGATGCTGCAAAGAGCAATATTGCACAGGAACCTGGAATGTTAGGTCCATGAATCAAGGCAAATTGCAAGTGGTCAAACAGGAGATGGCAAGAGTGAATATCAATGTTTTAGGAATTAGCAAACTACAATAGATGGGAAAGGATGAATTTAACTCACATGACAATTATACTTCTACTGTGGGCAAGAATCCCTTAGAAGAAATGGAATAGGCCACATAGTCCACAAGAGTCCAAAATGCGGTACTTGGATGCAATCTCAAAAATGACAGAATGATCTCTGTTCATTTCCAAGGCAAACCATTCAATATCACAGAAATCCAAGTCTATGCCCTGACCAATAACGCTGAAGAAGCTGAAGTTGAATGGTTCTATGAAGACCTACAAAACTTTTTAGAACTAACACCCCCAAAAGATGTCCTTTTCATTATAGGGGGCTTGAATGCAAAAGTAGAAAGTCAAGAAACACCTGGAGTAACAAGCAAATGAAACAAGGCAAAGGCTAATAGAGTTTTGCCAAGAAAACACACTGGTCATAGCAAACACCCACTTCCAACAACACAAGAGAAGACTACACGTGGACATCACCAGATGGTCAACACCAAAATCATACTGATTATATTCTTTGCAGCCAAAGATGGAGAAGAGCTATACAGTCAACAAAAACAAGACCAGGAGCTGACTGTAGCTCAGACCATGAACTCCTTATTGCCAAATTCAGACTTAAATTGAAGAAAGTAGGGAAAACCAGTAGACCATTCAGGTATGACCTAAATCCTTAAGATTATACAATGGAAGTGAGAAATAGATTTAAGGGACTAGATAAACAGAATGCCTGAAGAACTATGGAATGAGGTTTGTGACATTGTACAGGAGACAGGGATCAAGACCATCCCCAATATAAAGAAATGCAAAAAAGCAAAATGGCTGTATGAGGAGCCCTTACAAATAGCTGTGAAAAGAAGAGAAGTGAAAACAAAGGCAAAAAGGAAAGATATACCCATTTCAATGCAGGGTTCCAAAGAATAACAAGGAGAGATAAGAAAGACTTCCTCAGTGATCAATGCAGGGAAATAGAGGAAAACGATAGAATGGGTAAGACTAGAGATCTCTTCAAGAAAATTAGAGATATCAAGGTAACATTTCATGCAAAGATGGGCTCAATACAGGACAGAAATTATATGGACCTAATAGAAGCAGAAGATATTAAGAAGAGGTGACAACATTACACAGAACTATACAAAAAAATTCTTCATGACCCATTAATCATGATGATATGATCACTCACCTAGAGCCAGACATCCTGGAATGTGAATTCAAGTGGGCCTTAGAAAGCATCACTATGAACAAAGCTAGTGGAGGTGATGGAATTCCAGTTGAGCTATTTCAAATTGCTGAAGATGATGCTGTGAAAGTGCTGCACTCAATATGCCAGCAAATCTGGAAAACTCAGCAGTTGCCACAGGAATGGAAAAGGTCCGTTTTCATTCCAATCTCAAACAAGGACAATGCCAAGGAATGCTCAAACTATCACACAATTGCACTCATCTCACACGCTAGTAAAGTAATGCTCATAATTCTCCAAGCCAGACTTCAACAATATGTGAATCATGAACTTCCAGACGTTAAAGCTGGATTTAGAACAGGTGGAGGAACCAGAGATCAAATTGCCCAACATCTGCTGGATCATTGAAAAAGCAAGAGAGTTCCAGAAAAACATCTATTTCTGCTTTATTGACTATGCCAAATCCTTTGACTGTGTGGGTCACATTAAACTGTGGAAAATTCTGAATGACATGGGGATACCAGACCACCTACCTGCCTCAGGGGAAATCTGTATGAAGGTTAGGAAGCAACAGTTAGAACTAGACATGGAATACAGACTGGTTCCAAATAGAAAAAGGAGTACATCAAGGCTGTATATTGTCACCCTTCTTATTTAACTTATAGGCAGAGTACATCATGAGGAATGCTGGGTTGAATGAAGCACAAGCTGGAATCAAGATTGTCAGGGGAAATATCAATAACCTCAGATATGCAGATGACACCACCCTTATGGCACAAAGCGAAGAACTAAAGAGCCTCTTGATGAAAGTGAAAGAGGAGAGTAAAACACTTGGCTTAAAGCTCAACATTCAGAAAACTAAGATCATGGCATCCAGTTCCTAAACTTCATGGCAAATAGATGGGTAAACCATGGAAACAGTGACAGACTGTTTTTTGGGGCTCCAAAATCACTGTAGATGGTGAGTGCAGCCATGAAATTAAAAGATGGTTACTCCAGGAAAGTTATGACTAACCTAGACAGCATATTAAAAAGCAGAGCTATTACTTTGCCAACAAAGTCCATCTGGTCAAAGCTATGGTTTTTCCAGTAGTCATATATGGATGTGAAGGTTGGACTATAAAGAAAGTTGAGCACTGAAGAATTGATGCTTTTGAACTGTGGTGTTGGAGGAGATTCTTGAGAGTCCCATGGACTGCAAAGAGATCCAACCAGTCCATCCTAAAGGAGATCAGTCCTGGGTGTTCGTTGGAAGGACTGATGTTGAAACTGAAACTCCAGTACTTTGGCCACCTGATGTGAAGAAACGACTCATTGGAAAAGACCCTGATGCTGGGAAAAATTGAAAACAGGAGGAGAAGTGGACAACAGAAGATGAGATGGTTGGATGGCATCACCAACTCAATGAACATGAGTTTGAGTAAACTCCCAAAGTTGATGATATACAGGCAGGCCTGGCATGCTGCAGTCCATGGGGTTGCAAAGAGCCAGACAGGACTGAACGATTGAACTGAACTGAACTGAACTCATTCCCTGGTAAAAGAGAAGTGGACATTAAGTATAAGGCATTGCACAGCAGGATGACCGTGTCAGTAAACCAGTCCTTTTAAAGATGTATAAAGATGGAAAAAATATAACTTTATGAAAAGAGAATGTCTCTTATTTTTAAAATTTATTTCATTTCAAGTCACTCTGTGGAATATTCTAGATTCTTATTAAAAATA
>SJYQ01000318.1:31863-56097 GCA_006410935.1 Redunca redunca
ATATAAAGAAAATAATCAAAATACTATTTTTATTATAATCATAACATCATTTATTTTGATACATTCAATTAAGTGCTGGATATCTTCATGTATTCTTTTGAGCCAAACCTAATTTAGACCATAATTGAAATTACATTTCTTTTTAATATAGACCCAGTAGCATATATCAGTTTTCTAGAGTTGCTTCAGTTCAGCTCAGTTCAGTCACTCAGTCATGTCTGATTCTTTGTGACCCCATGAACCACAGCACTCCAAGCCTCCCTGTCCATCACCAACTCCCAGAGTTCACTCAGACTCACGTCCATCGAGTCAGTGATGCCATCCAGCCATCTCATCCTCTGTTGTCCCCTTCTCCTCCTGCCCCCAATCCCTCCCAGCATCAGAGTCTTTTCAAATGAGTCAGCTCTTCTCATCAGGTGGCCAAAGTATTGGAGTTTCAGCTTCAACATCAGTCCATCCAATGAACACCCAGGACTGATCTTTAGGATAGACTGGTTGGATCTCCTTGCAGTCCAAGGGACTTGGAATAGTCTTCTCCAACACCACAATTCAAAAGCATCAATTCTTCGGCACTCAGCTTTCTTCACAGCTTTTCTTCTCACATCCATACATGACTACTGGAAAAGCCATAGCCTTGACTAGATGGACCTTTGTTGGCAAAGTAATATCTTTGCTTTTTAATATGCTGTCTAAGTTGATCATAACTTTCCTTGCAAGGAGTAAGTGCCTTTTACTTTTATGGCTGCAGTCACCATCTGCAGTGATTTTGGAACCCAGAAAAATAAAGTCAGCCACTGTTTCAACTGTTTCCCCATCTATTTGCCAGGAAGTGATGGGACCAGGTGCCATGACCTTAGTTTTCTAAATGTTGAGCTTTAAGCCAACTTTTTCACTCTCCTCTTTCACTTTCATCAAGAGGCTCTTTAGTTCTTCTTCACTTTCTGCCATAAGGGTGGTGTCATCTGCATATCTGCGGTTATTGATATTTCTCTCAGCAATCTTGATTCCAGCTTGTGCTTCCTCCAGCCCAGACCGAACTGCTATAACCTATGTAATTTGAAACAACACAAATACATTTGCTTACAGTTCTGAACCCTCAGAAATTGGAAATCAAACATGTCCTGACCTGCTCTTTCTGACCTGTAGGGGAAAAATCTTCCTCTTCTATCTTTTTCTGGTGGTTTGATAGCAGTCCTCAGCATCCTTTGGATTGCAGCTTAAGCACTTCAATCTCTACCTCCACTTCACATGGTACACTCTCCTTACATGCCCGTGTCTCTACTCTTGTAAGAACACCAGTCCTATTGTTTTATGGCTTACCCTAATGACCTCATCTTAACTTGATTATATTTTCAAAAACTTTATTCCAATAAGGTCACCCTCATGGGCACCAGTGGTTAAGAATTCACTGTATCTGTTTAGGGATCACAATTCAATTCATACCATAGACCACATATTTAATTTATTTCCCATTGTGAGTGTAGTGTGATATGGTGGCAACATTTAAATGTTAGTCATTTCCTTCTTGAATATATCAGGATGTTTGATCATGCAGGAATGATGTGACTGTTGGAATAAGTATGTATTTTGGATTTTGCTAGCAGTTTTATTTTTAAATTTTATCTTCCTTGTCTAATAGTTTTAGAAACAATCATATAGAGTGCAGATTATGGAAACAACTGTTTCCTTCAACTTATTACATAAAAACACCAAACAATAACAGTTCATTTCACAAAATCAGCAAAACATTACTGACTGGAAAAAAACAGCTTAAAGAGTGAGCTTGTACAACTCTGCATCAAGAAAGCCTATTTGCAACCAAAAAATATTTGGGATAAGTGAAAAATAATGTTTTAAAAATAATGTGCTTATTAGTTATAGTTCTAGCAAAGCCATTGTTTTTTTTTTCTCTTGCTTTGCACTAATGGAAGTTTCAAATTAAGTAGATTCAAAATCTCCTAAAAATACTTAAATTTCATAAAGAAATAGAAAACCTCACCTCATGTCATTTTGAGAGATTAACCTGTTATAAACTCGTTTTATTTGCAATGCTTACCATCTATTCTAATAGAAAAAAGAAAAAGACAGACATAGAGGTGAAGAGAGAAAAAGAAAGAAGAGATTGATTTCAAACAATGTAATGAAGGAGAAACTACAAAGTGTCATAGATATATAAACCTTTGAAAATAAATATGTTCTAGCAAAAGTAAAAAAAAATAAAAAATGAAACATACTAATTAGCTATGAATTTTGGACAACGTTTTAAGTCCAAGACAGAATACTTTTGTATGTTCTGTATACAGAAGTGAAAAGTGTAATAGCCTGCCTTACTGTACACAGAAATGGAAGGTCAGCATTACCTAAGTTGGCACAATTAGATGAGGCTAGAGACCCTGAATTTGACTGACTTTTTTTTTTTTAACTCTAAAGGTTAGTAAATTTACTTGAAAAAAATCTTACTTTAACCATTCTCCAGGGTTTAATTGCGGTTTGATTTTAAGTCCCAGCTGTAGAAGAAACTAAGTCAAAGTAGACAGATAAAGTGAGTTCTATCGTAAGATTCTGATTTCATCTGCGCCTATGGGCGCACTCAGCTAATGGTGTCCTTCAAAAAATTATTGGTTTATAAATGTGGGTAGGTAATTCCATCAGATTCTAAGTCTTGTGTTTCAGTTAATAAATTCAGAGAAGCCAGCATGGTTTGGAGGATGAAAGATCAGCATACCGACATAATCAATAAATACTAAAAACAACTTAGAACAGTTACTTTAAAAAGAATAGGTCTGTATGTTTAAATTAAATTGTAAATTCTTTGGCCTTCATTTTTATTAGAGTAATATAACTGAAATTAGTTCCACAAAACAAGATGATTAAAATGTTAGGAATTACAACGATAGTACTGGAAATAGATGTGAGCAAAAAAAAGGGGGGGGAGTAAAATTATTATCAGAAAACTAAGGGAAAAAATTTGAAGCTCTGCTCTATGAGCTGATGGCAAAAACTTGCACCTTCACAGCATTAAAGGAATTAAGCCATCAGATCCTTTCCTCAGAGTAAAATTTGTCATTGCTTCTCAGAATCTTGACCTCTTAGCTTTCATTTGGCACAGCACGATCCCTCAGTCCAAACAGAGAGAGTGAAAATGTGTCCACTTTTGAGATCACTGGTTGATGTGGAGTCTAATTTCCTAATAATTTTAAGGCAGAGAATAGATCAGCTTTGAAAAGTAAATAGCTAAACAAATGAACAACAACAAAAAAAGATGGCAGCTATTGCCTCTGTTTCACTGACAGTTCCCTACAAAACATAAATCCTCGTACAGCAGAGGCAATCAAATTATCCTAAAGTTTATTTGCAATTTGACTTTTTAAAAAAATGTTCAGCTATTTAATCAGATGTGTCAGTTTATATTTGTTTGAAGCATTTTAGAAAACCTACATTTATTGCCTTATTTCTATTATAAGAAAGTTTAAATCCATGTTTAATTACACATTGGAACAAAATATCAATTCAGGAAAAAATAATTCCAATGAATATTAAAGCTACATTGAGACTGAAACAAGCAACTTTTTATTCAGGTATGGATTAACCCTAAACTTTCATAAGTGAATAAAATAGATTAATGAAATATTTTAATAATACAAAACATAGATCATTTTCTTTTTGGAAAGTGACAGGAGTTGCTGCTGCCTATTCAGCTAGTGGTAAATAGGTAAATATTCTTGTAAATACTGTATCATAATCAATTCTAAGATTCTACCAGTCATAGGGTATATTATAAACCTTGACTAGTGGGCTGCCGTCTATGGGGTCGCATAGAGTCGGACATGACAGAAGCGACTTAGTAGTAGTACCTTTTGTGTGGAAAGTTGCACCAGTGCACACAGCAATTTATAATGAAGCTTGATTGGAGAAATATTAAAATGAGAAAACAATATTTTCACAAGAAAAGAAATATCATGTGACTTTTTAGAATCCATTTCTTTATTTTTTATTTATTAAAGTGGAAACACTTTGTACCAGGATGAGGGACAGTCATCTTGTGGTATAGCATTCCATCCATCAACACAGGAAAAACTAATGAAATTGGAGATAATGTCTTTCAAAAAATGAAAGAAAAAGCCATGCAAATGCTGTGCCATACATTTGGTGGGAGAGTACATAAATGTAAAAGAAAAAAAAAAAAACCCTTCTGTTCTGAGAAACACATCACTCATTAAATAGAATGTATCCTAAGTTATGCTAATTTGTAATTCATAATAAACGCCATATATTGACTGAAACTTACTTTCTACACTCTAAAAGATAAAAGGTTTTCTAAGCAAGTTGATAATGTAAACAAGGAAATCATTTATCCTCCTTAAGAGTGAGAGTAAGGAAATTTTTCGAAGTTTGGCAACAGTATTGTTAAAAAATAAATGAGCTCATGATAAATCTTATGTGAAAAAGTATTGACCAGACTGCCTGAGATACAAAGCACAGCTAACCATGACCTGTTTCCTTCCCTAATGCTTTGAGCTGATCACACTTTTCAGTTTGTGAAGCCTCCAGTGTGGATGAGTTAATAAGGACCTAACATTGAGCTACTACTGCTTGATAAAACGTAAAGGGCTGAGAAGTGGAATGAAAGAGTTACTCTCTCTCAGGGCTCCCCCTTGCCCTTGCCAGATTAGATCTGCTGTCTCTCCCGTCCCTTGGGTCTTCCCTTTGTGGCTCAGCTGGTAAAGAATCCTCCTGCAATGCAGGAGACCTGAGTCTGATTCATAGATCAGAAGATCTCCTGGAGAAGGGAAAGGCTACCACCTCCAGTATTCTGACCTAGAGAATTCCATGGACTACAGTCCATGGGATCTCAAAGAGTTAGACACGACTGAGCAACTTTCATTCTTTCACTCTCACTTCCTGAGTACCAGTATCACAAGCAAATATTTCATGTAGATCACCTGGCCCACTGTTTTGAATTAATTTAATCATTATTAGACCTCTCTTTTAGACTGTAAATTTCTTTATTTGAGGATTATATTTAGCATAACTTTTATATCCTAAAGGCTGATGATTGCCTAGAATATTGCAAGTGCTTAAGAAGTGTTGAAATGACTTAAATAAGTGTTATTTTGATGTTTTTTTTATGAAAGTATCCCTCCAGAGAAGTTTCAGGTGAATTTTGGAAAAAAAAAACAACAACAGATGACTCATTTGAGGTTCATGTCTTTTTTGTAGTCGCTGAGTCATGTCCTACTCTTTGTGGCCCCACAGACTGCACGCAGCATGCCAGCNTGCTAATTTGTAATTCATAATAAACACCATATATTGACTGAAACTTACTTTCTACACTCTAAAAGATAAAAGGTTTTCTAAGCAAGTTGATAATGTAAACAAGGAAATCATTTATCCTACTTAAGAGTGAGAGTAAGGAAATTTTTCGAAGTTTGGCAACAGTATTGTTAAAAAATAAATGAGCTCATGATAAATCTTATGTGAAAAAGTATTGACCAGACTGCCTGAGATACAAAGCACAGCTAACCATGACCTGTTTCCTTCCCTAATGCTTTGAGCTGATCACACTTTTCAGTTTGTGAAGCCTCCAGTGTGGATGAGTTAATAAGGACCTAACATTGAGCTACTACTGCTTGATAAAATGTAAAGGGCTGAGAAGTGGAATGAAAGAGTTACTCTCTCTCAGGGCTCCCCCTTGCCCTTGCCAGATTAGATCTGCTGTCTCTCCCGTCCCTTGGGTCTTCCCTTTGTGGCTCAGCTGGTAAAGAATCCTCCTGCAATGCAGGAGACCTGAGTCTGATTCATAGATCAGAAGATCTCCTGGAGAAGGGAAAGGCTACCACCTCCAGTATTCTGACCTAGAGAATTCCATGGACTACAGTCCATGGGATCTCAAAGAGTTAGACACGACTGAGCAACTTTCATTCTTTCACTCTCACTTCCTGAGTACCAGTATCACAAGCAAATATTTCATGTAGATCACCTGGCCCACTGTTTTGAATTAATTTAATCATTATTAGACCTCTCTTTTAGACTGTAAATTTCTTTATTTGAGGATTATATTTAGCATAACTTTTATATCCTAAAGGCTGATGATTGCCTAGAATATTGCAAGTGCTTAAGAAGTGTTGAAATGACTTAAATAAGTGTTATTTTGATGTTTTTTTATGAAAGTATCCCTCCAGAGAAGTTTCAGGTGAATTTTGGAAAAAAAAAAACAACAACAGATGACTCATTTGAGGTTCATGTCTTTTTTGTAGTCGCTGAGTCATGTCCTACTCTTTGTGGCCCCACAGACTGCACGCAGCATGCCAGCCTTCCTTGTCCTTCACTCCAGAGTTTGCTCAAATCCATGTCCATTGAATTGGTGATGTCATCCAACCATCTCGTTCTGTCACCCCCTTTTCCTCCTGTCCTCAATCTTTCCCAGCATCAGGGTCTTTACAAATGAGTCAGCTCTTTGCTTCAGGTAGGGAAAGTGTTGGAGATTCAGCTTCAGCATCAGTCCTTCCACTGAATATTCAGGGTTGATTTCCTTTAGAATTGAATGGTTTGATATCTTTGTTCTACAAGGGATTCTCAAGAATCTTTAACACCACAGTTCAAAAGCATTAATTCTTTGCACTCAACTTTCTTTATGGTCCAACTCTCACATCCATACATGACTACTGGAACCACCATAGCTTTGACTACACCAACTTTATTTGCAAAGTGATGTCTCTGCTTTTTAACATTCTATCTAGGTTTGTTACAGCTTTTCTTCTAAGGAGAAAGTGTCTTTTAATTTCATGGCTTCAGTCACTATCTGCAGTGATTTTGGAACCCAAGAAAATAAAATCTGTCACTGTTTCCACATTTTCCCCATCTGTTTGCCATGAAGTTATGGAACTGATTGTGATGATCTTTGTTTTTTGAATGTTGAGTTTTAAGCCAGCTGTTTTACTCTCCTCTTTCAACTTCAGCAAGAGGCTCTTTAATTCCTCTTCACTTTCTGCCATTAGAGTGGTATTATCTTTACTGGCTTTAAGGTAAATTAAAATTATGAAATAAAATTAACAGAAAATAGTAGCATTTTTAAAGATCAGGTCTTTTTCTTGATTTGGAGGAATGTATTCAATTTTATATTATTAAAACAAGATACATGTTTTAAAATAACACAAAAGTTTGATCTACTTGTGTCTTTCTCATGCAGAAGCAGTTAATAGCTCTATTCAGTTCTAGACATGGAGGGGAAGTGAGTTCTTCTGCATCCTGCCTCTGTGTTCCTCTGCCTGAAATTTCCAACTTTGCCCAGAGGGACCTCAAGTATCGTTTGCTCCAGGACTTTACTGAGATCTCAGCGTTCTGGATGGAGACAGTATAATCTCCCAGTCAACTTGATAGTGTTATGCAGTGCACATTTATTTTATACTCAGTGCATGAAATGAAAGTACAGCTGAGTTTTCATAGGAATTCAGACAGGGAGAGAGAGGGGGCAATTGCTCCACGGCAGTTTATACTAATAAAACCATAAATGCACACTGATGTTTTTCGATAACAGCATGTTGACAAGCTGATTATATATGGAATTTGAGGATGTGCAGTAGCTCTGTCACTTCTTGGATAAAAAAATCACTCCAAATATGTGCTTATAATAAAAGAACAACTGTTCTCAGTCATTCCCAACTCATTTTTAAATTCACACTCTATAGATGTAGACAGAGTTTGATCAATTTCTGGTCAACTGATATAAATTGCCATCTTCAATTTCATTATTTTAAGAGACAGTGGAGTTTCTAAAATATATGTACTTTTAAAATCTCAGGACCATGTCTTGATGGTCAGGAGCAGACAACTAGTTTCTGCTATAATTTACTTTCTAATAGAATACAGTATGTTTTCCTTCTGTGATAGGTATTTTTGATGACTTTCATCTCTGTGTGAGGCTCCTATCACTTCTTAACTAACAACAAAGAAAAAGAATAGGGGGAAAAAATGCACAGGGAATAAAATGCCGTTTCACACTGGGTGCTTTGTAAATGTGAGCCAACTCTCAGAAATCCTTTAGGCATCAGTAGACATGGGGCTGAGCCAGAAGAGAAGAAAACATGTCCAAACAGAGAAAGTTTGTTGAGCAAATTGAAATTCACACCTAAAACTGAAAACTTTGAGTTAAACCTATTTAAAGGGTAGGTTTACTTTACTTTCTTCTTATTATTTTTTTACTAATTTTTACCTTAGTTTAATTTTAATTTTACTTTACTCATTTTTTTTCCTAAAATGCAAATTTATTAAATATTGATTTTGTTACAAATTCTTTGCATAATTTCAGTTTCTTCTTCCACTTAATCTTTCAACATAGTAATTATCACACAGGTAAATGGGAATAAAAACATAANTCATGACCAATTAAGTGGAAGTATGATTAATAATGATTTGGATTTTCACTTCTTGTCTCACTGAGAGCCAGCTATAACATAGTGATTTTAGACTTTGCATCTTGAAACCAAACCTTTCCAAGGCTACATACTGACTAGCAATGTATGAAAATTATCTTTTCTTCACATCCTCACAATATTTGATTCTGTTGAAATTTCTAATTTTTTTATACCAGTGAGTTTGCCTTCAAAGTCACTTGTTCAGATTTCTTTTTTATACCCTTTGTCCATTTTTTATTTTCTTCCTATTTCTGTTTCATTTACTATTGTTTTTGTTCAGTTGTTAAGTCATATTTGACTTTTTGTGATGCCATGGACTGCAGCACGCCAGGCTCCTTTGTCCTCCAGTATCTCCTGAAGTTTGCTCAAATTCATGCCCATTGAGTCAGTGATGCAATCCTACCATATCATGCTCATCTTCTCATTTTACCTTCAATCTTCGCAGCATCAGGGTCTTTTCCAGTGAGGTGGCTCTTTGCATCAGGCGGCCAAAGGATTGGAGCTTCAGCTTCAACCTCAGTTCTTCTAATGAATCTTCAGGGTTGATTTCCTTTAGCATGGACTGCTTTGATATCCTTGCAATCCATGGGACTCTCAAGAGTCTTCTCCAGCACAACAATTCAAAAGCTTCAATTTTTTGGTGCTCAACCTTCTTTATGATCCAGTTCTCACATCTGTACTTGACTTCTGGAAAAATCATAGCTTTGGCATTTCAGACATTTGTTGGCAAAATAATGTCTCTGCTTTTTAATATGCAATCTAAGTTTGTTATAGCTTTCCTTCCAAGGAACAAAAGTCTTTTAATTTCATGGCTGCAGTCACCACCCACAGTGATTTTGGTGCCCAAGAAAATAAAATCTGACACTGTTTCCTGTATTTCCCCTTCTATTTGTCATGAAGTGATATGACTGGATGCCATGATCTTTTGTCTTTAATGCTGAGTTTCAAGCCAGCTTTTTCATTCTCTCCTTTCACCCTCTCAAGAGACTCTTTAGTACCTCTTTTCTGTTTACCATTAGAGTAATATCATCTGTGTATCTAAGATTTTTTTATATTTCTCCCAGCCATCTTGATTCCTGCTTATGATTCACCTAGCTTCGCATTTCACATGATGTACTCTGCATATATAAGTTAAATAAGCAGGGTGACAAGATATAGCCTCATTGTACTCTTTTCCCAATTTGGAACCAGTTGTTCCATGTCTGGTTCTAACTGTTGCTTCTTGACCTGCCTATGGGTTTCCCAGGAGGCAGGTAACTGGTCTTGTATTCCTATCTCTTTAAAAATTTTCCAGAGTTTCTTGTGATCCACAGAATCAAAGGCTTTAGCATACTCAATGAAGTAAAAGTAGATATCTTTCTGGAACATCCTTGCTTTCTCCATGATCCATTGAATGTTAGCTATTTGAACTCTGGTTCCTCTGCCTCTTTGAAACCCAGCTTGTACATCTGGAAGTTTTCAGTTCCATAGTACTGAAGCCTTGCTTGAAGAATTTTGAGCATAACCTTACTAGCGTGTGAATTGAATGCAATCACATGGTAGTTTGAACATTCTTTGGCATTGCCCTTCTTTGGAATTGGAATGAAAATTGACCTTTTCCAGTCCTGTGGCTAATGCTGAGTTTTCCAATTTTGCTAACATATTGAGTTCAGGACTTTAACTTCATCATCTTTTACTAGGATTTTATATAGCTCAGATGGAATCCATCCCTTTCGGTCACTTTGTTTCTGGTAATACTTCCTAAAGTCCATTTGAGTTCACACCTGAGATGTCCAGTTCTCGGTGAACCACCATTTTGTGATTGTCCAAGTCATTAAGACCTTTCTTGTATAATGCTTTTGTGTGTTCACGCCACATCTTCTTAATCTCTTCATTTATTAGAGATAGTCCATTGTTTTAGATAAAGGTTAGGGCAAAGGTAACTGAGTTCTTCCAAGAGAATGCACTAGTCATAGCAAATACCCTTTTTCAACAACACAAGTGACAAATTTACATATAGACAAAACCAAATCACATTATCCAAATCACTACAGATGGTAATTGCAGCCATGAAATTAAAAGACGCTTACTCCTTCGAAGGAACGTTATGACCAACCTAGGCAGCATATTAAAAAGCAGAGACATTACTTTGTCAGCAAAGGTCCATCTAGTCAAGGCTATGGTTTTTCAGGTAGTCATGTATGGATGTGAGAGTTGGACTGTGAAGAAAGCTGAGTGGAGAAGAATTTATGCTTTTGAATTGTGGTGTTGGAGAAGACTCTTGAGAGTTCCTTGGAGGGACTGCAAGGAGGTCCAACCAGTCCATCCTAAAGGATAACAGTCCTGGGTGTTCATTGGAAGGACTGATGCTAAAGCTGAAACTCCAGTACTTTGGCCACCTCATGTGAAGAGTTGACTCATTGGAAAAGACTCTGATGGTGGGAGGGATTGGGAGCAGGAGGAGAAGGGGATGACAGAGGATGAGATTGTTGGATGGCATCACTGACTCAATGGAGATGAGTTTGGGTAAACTCTGGGAGTTAGTGATGGACAGGGAGACCTGGCATGCTGTAGTTCATGGGGTCACAAATAGTCAGACATGACTGAGTGACTGAACTGAACTGATAACCAAATGGTCAATACTGAAATGAAATTGATCACAATCTTTGTAGCTAAAGATGAAAAAGCTGTATACAGTCAGCAAAAACAAGACCTGGAGCTGACTGTGGCTCAGATCATCAGCTTCTCATAGCAAATTTCAGGTTTAAACTAAAAAAACTGGGAAAAAACACTAGGCCAGCCAGGTGTGACTTAAATCAAAGTCCATATGAATTTTCAATAGAGGTAATGAATAGATTCAAGGGACTGACTCTAGTTAACAGTGTACTTGAAGAACTATGGACAGAGGTTCATAATATTGTACAGGAGGCATGAATAAAGCCATCCCAAAGAAAAAGAAAACAAGAAGGCAAAGTGGTTATCTGAAGAGGCTTTACAATAATGGAAGAATGAAGAGAAGTGAAAAGCAAGGGAGATAAGGAAAGGTACATCAATTAAATGCAGAATTCCAAAGAACAGCTAGAAGAGACAGGAAGGCCTTCTTCAATGAACAGTGCTTAATAATAGAAGAAAACAACAAAAGGGGAAAGACTAGAAATCTCTTCAGGAAAACTGGAAACATCAAGGGAGCATTCTCCCCAAAGATGGGCACAATAAAGGATAAAAATGGTAAAGGCCTAGCAGATTAAGAAGAGATGGAAAGAATACACAGAAGAATTGAATAGAAAAGATCTTAATAAACCAGATTACTATGATAGTGTGGTTAGTCACCCAGAGCCAGACATTTTGGAGTGTAAAATCAGGTAGGCCTTAAGAAACACTGCTGTTGATAAAGCTAGTGGATGCAATGAAATTCCAGCAGAACTATTCAAATCCCTAAAGGATGATGCCATCAGAGTTTTTCAATCATTATGTCAGCAAATCTGGAAGACCCAGCAGTGGCCACAGGACTGGAAAAAGGCAGTCCTCATCCCAATTCCCAAGAAGGGTAATACCAAAGAATGTGCTAATCCTCAGACAATTGCACTCATCTTTCTTGCTAGTAAGGCCAAGCTTAAAATCTTGCATGCTAGGCTTCAGCATTATACAAACCAAGAACTTCCAGATGTTCAAGCTGGGTTTAGAAAAGGAAGGAGCTAGACTTCAAATTGCCAACATATGCTGGATTATAGAGATAGCAAGGGAATTTCAGAAAAACATCTACCTTTGTTTCATTGACTACACTAGAGCCTTTGACTGTGTAGATCATAACAAACTATGGAAAGCTCTTAGAGAGATGGGAATACCACACCATCTTATCTGTCTCCTGAGAAACATGTATGTGAGTCAAGAAGTAACAGTTAGAACCTGGTATGGAGCAACTGATTGATTCAAGATTGAGAAAGGAGTATGACAGAGCTGTTTGCTCTCACCCTGTTTGTTTAACCTATACACTGAGGACATCATGAGAAATAATGGGATGGATGAGTTGCAAGCCAGAATCAAAATAGACAGGAGAAACTTCAACAACCTCAGATATGCTGATGATACTACTCTAATGGCAAAAAATGAAGAATTAAGCAGCCTCTTGATGAGGGTAAAGGAGGAGAGTGAAAGAGCCGGCTTAAGATTAAATATTTTTTTTCTTCTTATTTTTTTTATTTTGTAATATAAATTTATTTATTTTAATTGGAGGTTAATTACTTTACAATATTGTATTGGTTTTGCCACACATCAACATGAATCCACCACGAGTGTATACATGTTCCCCATCCTGAACCCCCCTCCCACCTCCCTCCCCATAGCATCCCTCTGGGTCATCCCAGTGCACCAGACCCAGGCATCCTGTATCCTGCATCGAATCTGGACTGGCAATTCATTTCATTTATGATATTATACATGTTTCAGTGCTATTGTCCCAATTCATCCCACCCTCTCCTCCCACAGAGCCCAATAGACTGTTCTATACATCTGTGTCTCTTTAGCTGTCTTGCATACAGGGTTATCATTACCATCTTTCTAAATTCCATATATATGCGTTGCTGCTGCTGCTAAGTCGCTTCAGTCGTTTCTGACTCTGTGTGACACTATAGACAGCAGGCCATCAGGCTCTCCCGTCCCTGGGATTCTCAACAAATGGGACCTAATTAAAATTAAAAGCTTCTGCACAACAAAGAAAACTAAAAGCAAAGTGAAAAGACAGTCTTCAGAATGGGAGAAAATAATAGCAAACGAAGCAATGGACAAAGAATTAATCTCAAAAATATACAAGCAACTTCAACAGCTCAACTCCAGAAAAATAAACGACCCAATCATAAAATGGGCCAAAGAACTAAACAGACATTTCTCCAAAGAAGACATACAGATGGCTAACAAACACATGAAAAGATGCTCAACATCACTCATTATCAGAGAAAGGCAAATCAAAACCACAATGAGGTACCATTTTACACCAGTCAGAATGGCTGTGATCTAAAAGTCTACAAGCAATAAATGCTGGAGAGGGTGTGGAGAAAAGGGAACCCTCTTACACTGTTGGTGGGAATGCAAACTACTACAGCCACTATGAGGAACAGTGTGGAGATTCCTTAAAAAACTGGAAATAGAACTGCCTTGCTGCTGCTGCGTTGCTTCAGTCGTGTCCAACTCTGTGCAACCCCAGAGATGGCAGCCCACCAGGCTCTGCTGTCCCCGGGATTCTCCAGGCAAGAACACTGGAGAGGATTTCCATTTCCTTCTCCAATGCATGAAAGTGAAAAGTGCAAGTGAAGTGGCTCAGTCTTGTCCAACTCTTCGTGACCCCATGGACTGCAGCCTACCAGGCTCCTCCATCCATGGGATTCTCCAGGCAAGAGCACTGGCGTGGGTTTCCATTGCCTTCTTATGACCCAGCAATCCCACTGCTGGGCATACACACCAAGGAAACCGTATTGAAAGAGACACATGTACCCCAATGTTCATCACAGCACTGTTTATAATAGCCAGGACATGGAAGCAACCTAGATGCCCATCAGCAGAAGAATGGATAAGAAAGCTGTGGTACATATACACAATGGAGTATTACTCAGCTATTAAAAAGAATACATTTGAATCAGTTCTAATGAGGTCAATGAAACTGGAACCTATTATACAGAGTGAAGTAAGCCAGAAAGAAAAACACCGATACAGTATACTAATGCATATATATGGAATTTAGAAAGACTAAATATTAAAAACACTAAGCTCATGGCACCTGGCCACATTACTACATGGCAAATAGAAGGGGAAAGGTGGAAGCAATGGCAGATTTCCTCTTCTTGGTCTCCAAAATCACTGAGGATGGTGACTTCAGGAAAGCAATGACAAACCTAGACAGTGTGTTGAAAAGCAGAGACCATTACTCTGCTAAAAAAAAAAAGGTCCGTATCGTCAAGGCTATGATCTTCCCAGTGATTACTTATGGTTGTGAGAGCTGGACCTTTAAAAAGGTAGAATGTCAAAGAATTGATGCCTTCCAATTGTGGTGCTGGAGAAGACTCCTGAAAGTCCCTTGGACAGCAAGGAGATCAAACCAGTCAATTTTAAGGGAGATCAACCCTGAATATTCACTGGAAGGACTGATGCTGAGGCTGAAGCTCCAGTAATTTGATCATCTGATGCGAACAGACAACACACTGGAAAAGTCTCTGATGCTGGGAAAGGCTGGGGGCAGTAGAAGAGGGCATCAGAGGATGAGATGTCTGGGTGGCATCACTGATGCGATAAACATGAACTTGGGCAAACTCCGGAAGATGGTGAGGGACAGGGAAGCCTGGAGTGCTCTAGTCCATGGGGTCACAAAAAGTGAACATGACTTAACAACTGAACAGTAATAACACTGTTTTAGGTGTTAAACTGGTAAGACCAGTTTTGTGCTGCAAATGTGTCTTCACGTAATTTTGTCCCTCAGTGAATAGAAATCAGTGTTTTGATATACTTATCTGATCTCTCTTTGTCTGTAACGTTTTTCACTCATTTGGATTCTATAGATTCTCCAAACCATGACCATAAATATGCTGCCCTACATGCTCTTCTATTACTTGTATTATATGTTTATGTATGTATGCAAGTATGTATCTATTTATCTATTACTTCCATGATTTATCTATTGTTCTTTTATATTTTTCTCCACAAAGTGAAGCATTGTTTTCTAATATCCTTTACTTTAAAATTAATTATTCTCCATTGAACTTTGGTGCTACATTTATCATGGATCAAGTTCTCATATTTACATGGCCTCCCTGTCTGCTATTTCATTTATCTGCATTAGTAGCACAATTTTGTATTCATATGACTTTATAATATGTCTAGATAGGATGCTGCTGCTGCTGCTGCTAGGTCGCTTCAGTCGTGTCCTACTCCGTGCGACCCCATAGACGGCAGCCCACCAGGCTCTGCCGTCCCTGGGATTCTCCAGGCAAGAACACTGGAGTGGGTTGCCATTTCCTTCTCCAATGCATGAAAGTGAAAAGTGAAAGTGAAGTCGCTCAGTCGTGTCCAACTCGAGACCCCATGGACTGCAGCCCACCAGGCTCCTCCATCCATGGGATTTTCCAGGCAAGAGTACTGGAGTGGGGTGCCATTGCCTTCTCCCTAGATAGATAGGATGAGGAATTCCAAATTTTTACCTTTCTTTTCTCAAAGCTGAATTAGATTTTCCTAAATCTCCTAAGCTCTTAAATTGAAAAAACATGATCAAGGGAACCACATAATCACAAATCTCATCAGGATCAATTCTGTCTTCTAAAAACAGACCTTTCTTCTAGTTTCTGAGTGGTATTCTATAGAAATCTCATCAGTCCTCCACACACAGATAGTATTATCAGACAGGGATTTAGAAAGTGTTTACACTCAGGCTTTGGGTCCTAACCCTTCTGCAACTAAATTGATTCCACAATTTTCCCCTTAAGTAATATTCATAGATTCAAATGTAGTTTAAATAAAATATCAACAAGTAGATAGAATAAAATTCTAGATAAAATTCATTTTAAATAGTTTCTTTTGATAAAGGTTGGTGTGTATTCAATATATGTATGTATGTACATTTATATATATGTATACACATATTTCCTATCAACTTTGAAATTACAATATTATTGTGCATCAGAAATTTAACTATATACACCCCTGCTTACCCTTTTTTACAGGAATAAACTCCAGGACACAATCATTACAATTGTTAAATATTCACAAGGTAATGTTGTAACTCTTACATATTGATAACTCAGAGCTTCTGTGAGGTATTCAAAAGCCCAGGTCACCTTGTCAATGGTGAAGATATAGTGTACTACTTTGCCTCCCTATGGATATCTTTTCTATTCATTTCATTGAGGTTATGTCTTTTGTCAAGTTTTTCACTGTAGATTTAACCTTTCTTTTTTTTCACTTGGGAAATATTTTCTGGAGAAAATGGAAATCTACAATTTCATTTTGTCTTCATCTGGCTTCTTTACAAGAAAATATTTTAATCCTTGACTGTTATACTTTCATAAAATGGTACAGAATAAAAGTCATCAGAATTATCTGTCTAATTTGAGTTTCTGTGCAATTTGGAAATTGAATTTTAAAAGAATATTCAAATTAGGAAAAAAGGTGAAATATATATCAGCCTACCAGGCTCCTCTGTCCATGGGATTTTTCAGGCAAGAGTACCAGAGTGGGTTGCCACTTCCTTCTCCATCTATTATTTTAATATATTTTAAATAATGTTTAATATTTTAATAAATTATTTATAATCATTTTTCATGGAACTGTAGTACATTTAGGATGAAATTAAGGAATAGATAAGCAGGATGAAACCATGGATAGCAAATAGTTAAGGAATTTTGTACAAGGTTCTTATTATAGGATCATATTTTGTTTTTAAAGGGTCATTCTAACAATGTGGTGAGTTGGTTCAAAGTGAGCAAGACCAATTGAGCAATTTTGAAATGACTGAAGTAAGAGATTTTGTCTCAGGTGTTGCTGCAAGAGAAATGAGACTGATAAGTGGACCGAGATATCTAGGAAGTGTCTTTGATAGTACTTATGGTTGATTTAGTGTTGGGGAAGATGGGTGGGAAAGGAGTACAAACAAATGATGGAAGACTTGCAAGCCTGTGGCTTAAGCAGCAAAATGCTTTGGGATTTCATGTACTAAGATAAGGAAGATGGAAAGCAGTATATTTAGGAGTTAAGATGAGGTCCTCAGTTTCTGACTCTTTGGCTTTATCTGAACACTGCTCACATGAGGTAGCCACTAAGGAGCTGGCAATATGAGCCAGAAAGTAAGTCTAGCATAAAGTTAGAAATATTCAGGAAGTAAAGTCACCATTTTCCCTTACCCGGAGTTCTGCGAAAACCTTCTCTGTGGTCTAACATCTATCTGTCTAGATCTCTTATGTCATCTCATACCTTCTTTCTTTCTTGAGGGTCAAAGACTACTCTAGGCGTTTTTTGTTTGTTTGCCTAAGAACATACCAAATGTTTATACATCTCAGGGTTTTTGCCCTAGCTGCTCCTTCAGTATAGATCTTCCTCACAGAAGACAATTTCTGCCCCTCTTCCTATGTATTTCACCACCTCTATTTACTATAGTTTGTTTACTCATATCACTAGTAATTAGAGAAGTATCTGGACTTAATATACATTTGTTGAATGAAAGAATCTACATCTGAATGTAGGAACAAGCAAGATTAACCAGGGAATGTTGTCAGAGGAAAGAAGCGGGCTCCTTGTAGAACCATCAATAATGTTGTCTATTGGTAGATAGGAAGAAGAAAAGTCTCTGAAAGATTGGAAAGAGGGAAACCTAAATTGGAGGAGAAAACCCATAAATAGGAAACAATCTAAGTTGAAATGTGAATGTATATTAACCTCATAAAAGTTTATTGTATGAAAGGGAATGATAGATAAAAATGTGGTATCTGGGAAGAGGTATCTCTGTGTTTGCTTTTTTGTTTGTTTTATTTATTTTTGTTTGTGTTAAATACTGTACAATCTAGGGTTTATTAAAATCCTGCCCAGGATGAACTGGTTGAGTAGGAGGAGATAACGATTCTAAGTCCAGGATTGACCTTAGTCTTGAGAAAATACAATTATATCTTCCACTGTAATAAAGAAGGAAATGAAAATAGTCTTGGAAGCAGTAAGTTAAGGGAGTTCTTACAAATAAGCATTGGTTATCTGTAAAGTAATGGGCTTCCTCTGGTAGCTCAGTTGGTAAAGAATCTGCCGTCAGTGCAGAAGACCCAGGTTCAGTCCCTGGGTCAGAAAAATTCCCTGGAGAAGGAATTGGCAAACCACTCCAGTATTCTTGCCTGGGACATCCCATGGACAGAGGAACCTGGTGGGCTACAGTCCATGGGATCACAAGAGCCAGACACTATTTAGCAACTGAACCACCAATTATAAAATGATAATCAATGTGTTCAGATTGATACTAAAGGTGAAAGAATCCTAACCTTTAGAAAAGTGACTAATAGAAAGTATTAACTCTTGTTCCCAACATATAGTTAACTATAAACCAAAAATAATGAAACTTTACTGAAATATTTCCCACTGCCTTATAAAGATCATCACAGAGTCCCCTGAAGCCACTTTTTGCAGTCAAGATATTATATCTAGCTTTGGGGGTTGGAGAGGGCCTTCTGGTTCTGCTTTTAGTCCCATACTGGACCTGTTCCTTAGCTTCCCTAACCCAACAGAAATATTATAAGTAAAAATTTGAGAATTTGTCATCTTGCCCAATATGGTAAAAAAAAGAAAGTTAAAACACTTGATTCTGGGAATTGATTAACATGATGGTATGAGGTGTGTCCATTGCACAAAGGGGGCGGGGGGAACAGATTGGAAAGCAGAATAGTAGGATAAAATTAAAAATACCTTTTGCTCCTTTGGTTTTGTTTTTCAGAATATGTAAGCCCTGTGAATATTTGCAGGCAGAGGAATAGGAGTATAGTTGAAGAGGAAGGGTGTGCTAGACAGGAAGAGAATAAATTTGGAAGCAAAGCTCTGGAATGAGAAATGATAAAAATAAGAATTTAGGAAGAAAAAGCAGTTTTAATGAGTGTGAAGAACACTTTTCCCCCTTGTGATAAAGGGGGAAAGATAGGAAAATAGAAATAAGCTTCATGAGATTTGAATTAGAGAAAGCCAGGGGAGGACTGGGATAGGAGATCCAAAGAAAATATTGGCTAGAGTAGGGATTTGACTTGATACTGGTTAGGGCTTCCCAGGTGGCTCAGATGGTAAAGTCTGTCTGCAATGTGGGAGACCCAGGTTCAGTCCCTGGGTTGGGAAGATCCCCTGGAGAAGGAAATGGCAACCCACTCCAGTACTCTTTCCTGGAAAATTCTATGGACAGAGGAGCCTGGTGGGCTGCAATCCATGGGGCTGCAAAGAGTCGGACACGATTGAGCGACTTCACTTTCACTTTGGTTAACTAAATAAAAGGGCTTCCAGAAGAGTCTCAGATACAGTTGGGCTGTATAGTTATTATTATTTTTTTTATTCTTATTTTGTAGTTTCTTTAATACCACATGCCAAGTACACATCTAGGTCCAGGAGTATTTATCTTGGTCCCAGTCTACCCAGGTAGAGTTAACACTCCCTGGTGGGAAAGGCGGTTACCAAGCATCAGAGTTGAAGAATTAAAGAAGAAAAGTGATATGGTACTGTGGTGTGGATTGCTTACCCTTTTTTGCACTGAACTACAAATAATGGACAGTGACTCAGTTGTTAAAAACCTGGTTTAGAGAGTAAGACTGTTTCTCTAATTAAAACAAACAAACAAGGAATAGGTAATGCCACAGGATCCAGAATTCAAAATTCTTCAGTGGAAAGAGATTAAACATTCCTCAACTCCCAAAGAAAGTTCAGGTTCTGAGTTCTAGAGTTTCTATAATTGCAATGAACAGGCCAAAGAATGATGATAAAGGTGAAAGGCACAATGCATTTTAGAATAACCTGCTTATTATCCCCTAGTAGTCAATGATATTAAATATTAAGTTAGTGATATCTATTTTCTTTTCAGCATCCAACTGCCCCCTGCACTCCCCACACACATGAACAATCCATTCAAATCCATGAGCATTGAAGTAATCACATTCCTAAAGAAAATCATTTTCAGTCTTTACATCAAACTAAACATTCAAATAATAAGACCTTAACAGTTTAGCATAAAAATCTTGTTTATTCAGGGTTGCACTAATGTTTAAAACATTTTCAAACATGCTTTTCAATTTGGATCATTTGTGTGTATCTCTAACCTGTCCAACTAATTTTCTCATCTTTTCCTTTGTGTTAAATTACAAACCAATTAGCTTTCATTAATTGTTTGGAGATTAGCCCAAACTCTTTATAACCATTAATAAATTGCTATTTATGATCTGAAAGTCCCAAAGTCTCAGGTTAAAATAGCAAACACTCATTTATTTTACCTTTCTGTTTCCCTAGTAATAATAGATAACTCACAGCAGCTATTTTTTTTTTTTTTTTGTCTGTCAGGAAAGCTGTTCCTACGTGATTAAAATCGCACTCCAAGTTGTGTTATCAATTATAGCAGTTAAGGTCAAATAGAATGGAGCAGTAGTCTTTGGGGAAAACAATATGAGCAATATAAACTGTTATTAATTTAAAGACATCATAGGTACTGATGACAGCTTCTTTCGAAATTGTCATTAATAATCTCTAGACAGTCACCTACAACTACATGTCCAAAATCCACATGTTACTCTGTATTCTTTGAATTGTGGGGAAAATTAGGCCCCAGAGAAATTCAGTGTTTGCCAAAAGGATTAGTTCACTCTTCTGACGTCTTTGCTAAAGCAGGAGTAGTAGGGTTATTTTTGTGTTTTTGTGTTTTTGTGTTTTTTAATAATAGACATGTAATAAGTATGGGAATGTTGCTGTTTTTCCAAAAAAGAAGAAAAATTACCAAGATTTAGCCTCTTTGAAGTAAATTAAAATAATTTTTGCATGTGTATATCCTATAAAATATTTTATATTTATGTTGTTATATTTGCTTGCCTAAAGTATACTATATATTTTTATTTAAAATAATATTTTAATTTCATTATAAGATGAAATTATTTTTGTTACAATGTGTGTCTATACTCAGAGTCGTTAATGCTAACTTACACAGCAGCAAAATGACAACAGTAGTCCGGAAGTCCTAAAGGTTGAATGCAATTAAAGTGTATCTGTTGTTCATTCCTTTCCGAGTGGTTTGCCTGTAAACAGATTTCTACCATCTTTTAATGCCTCCATCTTTGTCTTAAAGAAGTGAAGAAGTGTGGAGGATCAGGTGGGAGATTTAATGGACCAGACTTAGTCATAAAATTCCAAACTGATTGAAATGCAGACTGAACAAAGTAACTCTGCATTCAAGATGCATCAGAAACAGTTTGATAATTCTCTAGCAGTATCTTGCTTGACAGTCTACACTTCTGATTACCAAACATTCCTTTCATACTATCTTCCATATTCTCAACTTTCTCAAATGAATAATCCCAAATCTCACCTGGTCACAGCATCTGGTTTATATTCTGGGGTGTTTGAATGATGACAGTTATCTTCATCAGATTCATGTATGAACCAAAAATGTGGTTCTGAAATCTGAAAGGTAAAAAATCATGCTTTCTGCCCCTGATATTCCATGTACACCTACCACAGACAAAGACAAAATTTTCTCAGCAACTCTCATTTGGAAAATGAGAGAAAAGAAGATACACAAAAGTAATTGATCTATGGCATTTATGGAGTATAACTAGGCAGATATTGCAAAGTCCCACTCTCTGGAGAAAAAATAAAGATTCTCAGTTAGGCACCATTATATTCCCTCAGAAGAATGCCTGTGTTAAGAAGATCAAATTCCTTGAAGGCTGTTTCATCTTATCCTTCGTGGTCATATCTGAAGTAGCTATTGAAGAATATTTCTTTCTTGGCTGCATATAACATACAAAACCCACCTCATGCTTACGGAAATGTAGATGTCTAAAAGTCATTTTAAGGATTGCAGAGTCAAAGACTTCTTAACGTGGACTTGTGGTTGTTAAGCCATATGATTATTTTAAAAACTTGCAAACTATTCGCTTCCAGTCAATTTCGAACACACGAAGCAAGAACTGCCAGATTTTGTTCCCAAATACCTTTCCTTTCTTTGGTGTCTTGCTTATCATCGCTCTCTCCATCTTAACTTAAATTTAGATAATCTTGAACCTGTCAGACTTGAATTGTCAGAACACGTCCTTCATTTGATCTTTGGCACAAATCTGAGTCACTCTGTGTGGCTGAGAAATCTCATTAGGTCTTAGTTCTTCAAGTCTTTTACATACCATCTCTTCTTTTTCTAAACTTTTCTTTTCCCTTTCAATTCTACTTTAAACTTGCCAATTATTTTCTCAGCTTACATCTTTCTTATAATACTTTGCTAAAACCATCCATAATAATACATATATACCGCTAATATCTATTTTCCAAACATCTCTAGAACTACAAGCTCAGTGAGCTTTGGACTGTCTTCTAAACTATCATAGGTGACAGCTTTTAAATGCCTTTTCACTGTAATCACCGATTAACCAACCTGTTTTATTCTACTATTAAATAAAGATGCCCACTCCTAAGCCAGTGTCACATATTCTAATTTTTGTTTATCAGCATCTCACTTGAAGGTACTGTTTTTTTTGTATTAGTCATCATAATTAGTACTATCTGCTACAATAAGTAATCTCAGTCCCTTTGTGCTATTCTCTCATGCAAAGCCCAGTGTGAATGTTCCTGATTGAACAGCTTTCCTAAGAAGTACTTATAGAAAAAGTGATTTAGAGATTCAGCATCCTTGAATCTAGAAATCTCATTATATTTAAGCATATCCTGAAGTGACTCCTCTAAGGGGAAAAAATAAATTGGGCCTGAAAGTTCACTTGTTATTTTCCAGTCATATGTTTTCAATATAAATGCAGAGAAGGCTATGAAATATAGGTTAGGTATGAACCCAGGGGGAAATATCAACAACCTTATATATGCAGACAACACCATGCTAATTGCAGAGGAGAGTGAAAAAGCTGCCTTAAAACTCAACATTCAGAAGACTAAGATGATGACATCTGGTCCCATCAGTTCATGGCAAACAGATGGGGAAAAAGTGGAAACAGTGACAGACTTTATTTTGGGGGGCTCCAAAATCACTGCAGATGGTGATGGCAGCCATGAAATTAAAAGCCACTTGCTCCTTGGAAGAAAAACTATGACAAACTTAGACAGATATTAAAAAGCAGAGATATCACTTTGCCAACTAAGGTCCATCTAGTCATGCTATGGTTTTCCAGTAGTCAAGTATGGATGTGAGAGTTGGACCATAAAGAAAGCTGGGTACTGAAAATTTGTTGCTTTTGAATTATGGTGCTGGAGAAGACTCTTGAGAGTCCCTTGGACAGCAAGATCAAACCAGTCCATCCTAAAGGAAATGAACCTGAATGTTCATTGGAAGGACTGATGATGAGGCTGAAGCTCCAATACTTTGGGCACCTGATGCGAAGAGCCGACTCACAGGAAAGGACCCTGATGCTGGGAACAATTGAGGGCAGAAGAAGGGGAATGACAGAGAATGAGATGGTAGGATGGCATCACTGACTCAATGGATATGAGTTTGAGCAAACTCTGGGAGACAGTATGAAGGACAGGGAAGCAAGGCGTGCTGCAGTTCATGGGATCGGAAAGAGATGGGCACAATTTAACTGAATAGCAACAATGAATCCAGGAAAACAAATGACATCAGTGAATATCTCAAATACAAAAGATAATAAAGCAAACTTTAGTAATCCAATGGAAAATGTTCTTATTTCATTTTCTGTGATTTAACTTCCTTTGGAAAAAGTAACTTTCTACTTGGAAACTATTGTCAAACTTCATGACTAGCCAATTTATAAAGTATTCATGCTTAATAAATATTCAGTTTACTGCCACATTTTAAAATGCAAATACTTGTTAGCATAAAGAATTTTGGCCCATTAGCTGTATTATTTTCTACATCCCAATTCTTGTTTCCCAAACAAGTACAAATATATGCCAATTTTGAAAAACACTTTCATTGAAAGCTTAATGTGGAAATAGTGCATGGCCACTTACTGCTAAAGATAGAGGTTTAATTAGGGTATCTCTAATGTTCTTTTTCCTGCTAACATTTTATCAAATGTGACACCCTTGAATTTAAGCAAAAGGCATGCTAGGCTAGCATTTTAATGTGTATGGAACTTCACAGACTCTGTCCAGCTCACTAAACAATCTAAATAATCAAGATCCGTTT
>SJYQ01000318.1:56198-83378 GCA_006410935.1 Redunca redunca
ATTTGTAAAAAATATGCTCATTACCAAAAAAAAAAAAAGAATAAAAAATTAAACAAAATTTTTCAAAGAACTTATCACACTCTAAACAGATAAGTTATTTCTATTTTATTGTTGCTTCTCTGTTTGTGTTTTATAATAAACATGATCTTCTACATATATAGTTTTCCATTTCCATTAAGTCATTAAAAATATATGATTTAAATGCACTAATAACATTTCACTCTATATATGTCACATTATCAACTTAATCTTCTGTTAGATATTTAGGCAATTTGTAATATGTTTGTTTCCCTGGTGGCTCAGACGGTAAAGCGTCTCCCTACAATGCGGGAGACCCGGGTTCAATTCCTGGGTCGGGAAGAATCCCTGAAGAAGGGAACGGCAATCCACTCCAGCACTCTTGCCTGGAAAATCCCATGGACGGAGGAGCCTGGTAGGCTACAGTCCATGGGGTCGCAAAGAGTCAGACACGACTGAGCAACTTCACTTTCACTTATGGACATGACTATATCTGTAAAACATATCTTGATACATAAATTTTCATATATGTCTCTGAAGAATTTAGGGTATATTAACGTTTCTGAGGCTTCTAAGCAGAACTATAAAATCATGTCCTCTGAATCAGTCTGTACTTCTCCCAGCAATGTACAAGAGTGCTTATTGCCATCATTATTGTTTCAATTATTATTATTGCTTTCTATGCTGTCAGTTTAATAGCTGGATAGTTTTTTAAATGGTTATTTGATTTCCCATGATTTTGTATACTTTGTATGTTGTCTGCAGTCTATGTTTAGATGTGTCGTGTAAACAGCTTGTAGGATCATGGCTTTTCTTCATTCAACCTATGCTGATTTTTCGCTAGTTACAAGGTGTAGTACTATACACTGAAGATGCAGTGGTAAACAAGACAGACAAGATCCCTGTCCTTATAGAGCTTGTAGTTAGCAGGATAAAGGACATTGAATATGTACAAAAAAACTCTCTTAACACATCTCAACATAAATCACTCTCCAACTTAATCAACACCTTCATTCCTTCAGCAAAACATAACTTATAAGAGGCTGAACGCTGTCGTTAGGAAGCTACTGTCTGGCAAGAATGTACATTTCTGCTCCCTTCACTTGAGTTATATGCCTACCAAGACTCAAATGAGTGTGATCACAAATTTCTTCTCCCAAGATCTCCTGGTTATGGTAATTTTGTACTTTAATGAATATATTTATACAAAGAAAATATGAGTACAAAAGAAATACAGTTTTGTTTTTATAAAATTTTGGTCCAGTATTTAGAAAAACTTAATTGCTAAGACTATTAGTTTACATTATATGAAAATGATTTAAAAATAGTGCATGTTTAGAAGGCATNTGCACTTAGGATTTTCTGATTAAATTTTTCTTCCTCCTAAAATGAAAAGAAAGTGGAAGTTATCATATATCACAAAGTATATTTTTAATTGGTAGAGACTGTATGGACCTCTACTCAACAGAGTGTTGCCAAAAGAAAAAGCCTTTAGCTATAAACTGAAGCAAATGAATGAATAAACCTAAAAATTATAATGTATATTTATATGGTTTATGTTACAATAAATGCCTAATACAGACATATATAATTGTTCATGGTTTTGTCTTATTCTACTGTCTACTTGTAATTAATCAAACTGTTTGATAATAAGATTTCTAATGTAATTAAGCAATAATAATCATGAGAGACAAGAGAAAACTATAAAATATTTTCATCTAGGAAGTATGATTTGCTTTCTGGCTTGATTTTTGGCAGATTTCCTCACACTAGTTTAAATTGCAACCTCTAATAAATAGGAAGATCCTGGTCTAGATTTTAGAAATTCGTGAAATCCTGACTACTTAAACAAGTGCCTCTAGATGAGGTTTGCAAGCCACAGTAATTACTTTTTATCTTCTCTAGCAACGTGTGTTACACATTACTTCCCAGGTGGCACCAGTAGTAAAGAACCTGCCTGCCAATGCAGGAGAGGAAAGAGACGATTTGATCCCTGAGTCAGGAAGATCCCCTGGAGGAGGGCATGGCAACCCACTCCAGTATTGTTGCCTGGAGAATCTCATGGACAGTGGAGCCTGGCTGGCTACAGTCCATAGCGTCACAAAGAGTTGGACACAACTGAAGCAACTTACCCACATGCACATATACACACATGTATATCTCCAAATCAGGAAATCAATAGCAATTTTTATTTTTAATTATTATTATTTAAGTATCTCTATCTTCTTTATTTTAAAAAGAGTTTTTATAAAGAACAATCCATTGTATAATTATTGGTTTGTTTCCCAACTCTGGATAATGTATTGGTATGCATCTATGTTGTATTTTACTTAATTATATAAACATTTTTTGGCTCCTTCATCACAGCATTTTGCTTAGTTAATGCAAATACATTTATATTTGAGCTCACTTAAAAAAAGCTTTGTGTTTACCTTTAATTCATCCATAAACTTCAGTGCATCCAGCAATGTTTGTTATAGTGGATTCAGTAGGTACAGAAAGGATCAAATTGTAAACATTTTGAAGCAGCAATGCCTTAGCACAAAGTGTTGGACATGTTTTGAATTCTATACAATGATATACTGTATCTCTACAGAACTGTCAGGGTGAAGAAAGGGAGTATTGCAACAGTTATAAACATATCACATACAGGCATTTATTCAGACAAATAGAGATGTAGCTAGGTGTCATTTTAAACCTCAACTATTTATGATTTTGGCAGATAGTGAAAACAGAATGCATTTATAGCTCAGAAATGTAAAAACAACCAACATTACATCGCCAATGGTTAGTGTATCAGGATTAGCATAAGCACGTGAAACACCGATGGTTCGCATTATTTTTATTTCATATCTAATCATTTTATTCATAAAAGCTAGAACAGCTAAAAAGAAACTAAACTTGTTTCATTGTGACGGTTTTTTAAATTTTTTTTATTCTCTCATTTTCTATCTTATTCTTATAGGAAATATAATCAAATTTTTTAACTGCCAAATTTACCTAGTGTGTTTCAGGGAAGGAAGTCTAATAATTTCCAAAGAAGATAATGGAAATTGACTATATATATATTTATATTTGTATATATTATGAATATATCATATTATACGTATACATATGTGAAACCTGTGAGAAACAGAGATGAACCTCACAAAGTGTCAGTTCTGTGCCTCGTGTAGCTTTCTTGATTGTGGGACAGGATAGGGGGGTGAACTCCGAGTGAGACTGGTGACCTCTCCTTCCTGAGAAACTAAAGACCAGAGTTTGACGATGATGAGGTGATTGGAACTGGTATTGCAGTCTACAGAAACAAAAAGCTTCAGCACTTTCCCTAGGGGTTCTAATTATGTCTTTTGCCAAAGACTGAGCTTTTCTGTACCTGCCCCAGGTAATGTTCTGCAAAGTTCTGCTCAGGAAAAAAAAAAAAAGAACAGCTGGAGAAAATACTAGGTATAACAAATCAGATTTCATCTGAATACGCTAATCATTTCTCTGAGAATCCAGAAAAAAAGACATGATCTAGAATATCTTTTGCAGAAGGATTTCTATTAACCCAAAATAAAGGCTATTCATTCTATAACCACCCTTATAAAAGCTGAAAAACAAGAGTGGAGATAATTACACTGATGTTTCAGTAAATTAGCAGCCTGCCAGAGCAACATGCAATACATCAAAGGAATAGAAATAAATCAGATTTTCAACAATACAAAATTCACAGTGTTCAACATATATATTAGATAGCTGAAGAAATAGAAAAATGTAATTCAAAACTAAGCAATAAAAAATATTCAAAACAAACACAGAAATGGCAGGTCAGAATTAGCTGCTTCAGCATCTTAGACTGCTATTCTAGTAATTGAAAAGAAGGAAAGTCTTACTAAAGAAATGGTAACTACGATAAAAGAGCTAAAAAAAATCTAAAACTGAAAACTATACTATGTCCAAAATGAAAAAAAAAAGCACGCACTGGATGGACAGAAGACAAGATACTGTAAAATATGTTATAAGTTATCTGGAAGATAGAATAAAAATCATTGAAAACAGTACATACAAAAAGTAAATTTTAAAAAATTTAAGAGGCAGTCAATGACCTGTGGGACAATATCAAGCAGTTTAATATAGGTGTCACTGGAATCCCAGAAAGGGAAGGAAAATATATATGAGGTAAATAAATAATGGCTGAGCATTTTTTTTGAATTTGAGAAAAATAATACCAACCTGTAAATTAAAGAATTATAACAAACCACAAACAAGATAAAGTTTTTTAAAAAAGCCACACATAAGCATAATAGAGTAAAACTGGCTAAAAGCCAAATATAAAGAATATTTTTAAACTAGGTGAAAGGGGAAAACATAGTGCCTACTTAGGGAATAATGATAACTAGGACTCTATACATCTCATTAAAAAAAAGAAGTGAAATAACATCATCAAGGGTAATGAATAAAAAAAATTAAAGTATAATTTAAAGTCCAGAAATGTGTCCTTCAAATATCATCCAAAAACAAAAGTAATATAAAGATATTTTCTCATGAACAAAATATCAAGAATTTACCAGTAGCAGATATATAGTATATGAATGGTGGAGTAGGTTAGTTAGGCTAAATGATGATACCTGATGAAAATTAGAATCTATATCCCAAAAAAGGGGGAAGGGTAATATGGTAATTATGTGTCTAGTGTAAAAGTCTTTTTAAAATCAATTTTTTTTAATTTCCCCAAAAGATAATTGATTGTGAAAATAATGAAACCTATAAGGCATTGTTTATAGATGATGGATGCATAGATAGAGGGATTGGCAGGAGGAGGAATGAAATGTATGACAACTGCATAAAGGACTGGAAAGAAAATTGAAGCTCCTTAAATTGTTCATAAAATAACCTTCAAGACAGACTACTGTTTTAAATAGAGGGTGCATATTGTAATTCATATAAGAACTACAAAAACCATGGAAGGACAGAATAAAAAAAAAAGATAAGATAAAATGGAATAATAAAACATAACCCAAATGAAGACAGAAAAGGAATGGGTAAAAAAAAAAAAAAGAAATGATGGAACAAACACAAGATAAATAGTAAGATGGTAGGGATGGTTTTGTTGCTAAGTCGTGCCTGACTTTTGCAACCCCATGGACTATAGTCTCCCAGGCTCCTCTATCCATGGGATTCTCCAGTCAAGCATATTGGAGTGGGTTGCCATTTCCTTCTCCAGAGGATCTTCCTGACCCAGGAATCAAACCCTGGTCTCCTGCATTGCAGGCAGATTCATTACCAACTGAGTACAAGGGAAACCCAAATAGTAAGGTAGTAGACATAAAACTATGTCAATGATTATGTTAAGTGTAAATGAACAAAATAATCTAATTAAAAAACAAAGATTGCCATAGTGGTTGAACAAAGAATGACCCAACCATATGCTGTTTATAAGAGATGCATTAAATATAAAGGCACAGAAAGAATTGAAAATAATAATATATAAAAACACAAATCATAACAAAGCTTGAGTGGTTTTAATAATTTCAGACAAGGTTAACACCACAATTACTTTATTGCAACTCTACAATAAAGAGTATTAACAAAGATTTGTTAAAAGTCATTTCGCAATAATGAAGGGTCAACATATCAAAAAGAATAGAAATCCCAATGTGTAAGTAGTAATTGAGGCTCAAAATGTAAGTAACAGTAATTGACAAAATAGCAAGAGAGAAGTAGGCAAATTTATATAACAAAATCTAAAAGTCATATGATACCACTTATATGTAGAATCTAAAATATGGCAAAAATGAACCGATCAACAAAACAGAAACAGATTCACAGACATGGAGATCAGATTTGTGGTTGCCAAGGAGAAATGTCAGCAGAGGGATGGACTGGGGATTTAGCATTGGTAGATGCAAACTATTTCATTTGGAAGGGATAAACAACAAGGTCCTACTATCACGGGGGACTGTATCCATTCTCCTGGGATAAACCGTAATGGAAAAGAATATTTAAAAAACAATGTATATATGTGTAAAACTAGGTCAGTTTGCTGTACAGCAGCAGAGTGAAATGACATTGTAAGTAAACTATAATTCTATGAAAAAGATTTAAATTTTTAATTAAAAAAATAAATAAAGCTATACATTTGGAAAAAAAGACTAAATATTTTATATAAAAACATTTTTGAAGGAGCATACAGGAATTATCTGTAAATAAAACTTTCTTTCTAGAATAGAGGCCATAGATCCTGAATGGAAAGAGCAGTTTCGATTTTTATTACATGTATTTTTTTTATTTTCAAATACTTTATAACTACAGGTTTTTTCATAATATAAATATAGCTAAAATAAAAATAATTCCTTCCTTTAAAGAAACATATCCCTTATGTAGCACTGACCATGTTTTTTTTTTTCATTTTTCAGTAATAGTATCAGAGCTGATATTTATTATAGAATAATTAAGTGCTGATGTATTTGGTTCCTATTGCTGTCTAAGTTAAAAGGTCTCTTCTTTAACCTTTCAAGTTTTTAAGTTTCCACATAAACTTTAATGGCTTAAAACTGTACAAATTTATTTTTTTATAGCTTTGCATGTCAAAAGTTTAAACTAGGTCAGTACAGCTATTTTTCTTCTGCAGATTCTAGGGGAGAACCCATGTCTTTCCTAGCTTCTGGTGGTGGCCGTGTTGTGTGGCTAATAGCCCTAGGTTACTTCAGCCTCTGCTTTCATCCTGAACTTTCCTTCTCTGACCATGACACTTGCTCATTCCGCTTCTCAGCAACTTTGTCATTACATTGGACTGATCAAGATAATCCAGAATAATGTCTCCATTTCAAGAACCTTGATTTAATGACACTTGGAAATTTCCTTTTGCTAACGTAAGGTAATATTCACAGGTTCCAGCAATTAGGACATAGATCTCTTGGATAGTCATTATCTGACTACCACAGCCAAGCATTGTGCTAATTACCTTCATTCTTTATTTTATTTAATCCTTATACAATTTTATCAGCTGGGCTTTATTCAATAAAGGAAACAATTTTAGAGGGATGAAGTTCTCATGGGAGTGCACAGAAGTTGAGCTGCTGCTGCTGCTGCTGCTGCTGCAAGTCGCTTCAATCATGTAGGACTCTGTGAGACCCCATAGGCGGCAGCCCACCAGGCTCCCCCGTCCCTGGGATTCTCCAGGCAAGAGCAGTGGAGTGGGTTGCCATTTCCTTCTCCAAGAAGTTGAGCTAAGAAACTGGAAGTGAAATGTTTATCTTAATGGCTTCAGAACCTTTACTCTTGACTATTATAATACATACTGTCATTAATATTGGGCTTCCCTGGTGGCTCAGATGGTAAAGAATCTCCCTGCAATGCAGCATACTCAGGTTCAACCCCTGGATCAGGAAATTCCCTGGAGAAGGGAATGGCTACCCACTCCAGCTGGAGTAGTTTGTATTCTTTCCTGGAGAACTCCATGGACAGAGGAATCTTCCCCAAAAGATCAGTCAATAAAGAATCCACCTGCAATATAAGAGACCTGGGTTCAATCCATGGCTCAGAGAAGATCCCCTGGAGAAAGAAATGGCAACCCACTCTGATATTCTTGCCTGTAAAATCCCATGGACAGTAGAGCCTGGTGGGCTATAGTCTCAGTTCAGTTCAGTTGCTCAGTCATGTCTGACTCTGCGACCCTATGAATCGCAGCACGCCAGGCCTCCCTGTCCATCACCAACTCCCGGAGTTCACTCAGACTCACGTCCATTGAGTCCGTGATGCCATCCAGCCATCTCATCCTCTGTTGTCCCCTTCTCCTCCTGCCCCCAATCCCTCCCAGCATCAGAGTCTTTCCCAATGAGTCAACTCTTCACATGAGGTGGCCAAAGTACTGGAGCTTCAGCTTTAGCATCATTCCTTCCAAAGAAATACCAGGGTTGATCTCCTTCAGAATGGACCAGTTGCAAGTCTCCTTGCAGTCCAACGGACTCTCAGGAGTCTTCTCCAACACCACAGTTCAAATGCATCAATTCTTCAGCGCTCAGCCTTCTTCACAGCCCAACTCTCACATCGATACATGACTGTAGGAAAAACCATAGCCTTGACTAGATGGAACTTAGTCAGCAAAGTAATGTCTCTGCTTTTGAATATGCTATCTCTGTTGCTCATAACTTTTCTTCCAAGGAGTAAGTGTCTTTTAATTTCATGGCTGCAGTCACCATCTGCCATGATTTGGGAGCCCTCCAAAATAAAGTCTGACACTGTTTCCACTGTTTCCCCATCTATTTCCCATGAAGCAATGGGACTGGATACCATGATCTTCATTTTCTGAATGTTGAGCTTTAAGCCAACTTTTTCACTCTTCACTTTCACTTTCATCAAGAGGCTTTTTAGTTCCTCTTCACTTTCTGCCATAAGGGTGGTGTCATCTGCATATCTGAGGTTATTGATATTTCTCCTGGCAATCTTGATTCCAGCTTGTGTTTCTTCCAATCCAGTGTTTCTCGTGATGTAATCTGCATGTAAGTTAAATAAGCAAGGTGACAATATACAGCCTTGACTTCTCCTGGCAATCTTGATTCCAGCTTGTGTTTCTTCCAATCCAGTGTTTCTCGTGATGTAATCTGCATGTAAGTTAAATAAGCAAGGTGACAATATACAGCCTTGACGTACTCCTTTTCCTATTTGGAACCAGTTTGTGGTTCCATGTCCAGTTCTAACTGTTGCCTCCTGACCTGCATACAGATTTCTCAAGACGCAGGTCAAGTGGTCTGGTATTCCCATCTCTTGAAGAATTTTCCACAGTTTATTGTGATCCACACAGTCAAAGGCTTTGGCATAGTCAATAAAGCAGAAATAGATGTTTTTCTGGGACTCTCTTGCTTTTTCCATGATCCAGTGGATTTTGGCAATTTGATCTCTGGTTCCTCTGCCTTTTCTAAATCCAACTTGAACATCAGGAAGTTCACGGTTCACGTATCGCTGAAGCCTGGCTTGAGAATTTTGAGCATTACTTGCACGTGAGATGAGTGCAATTGTGTAGTAGTTTGAGCATTCTTTGGCATTGCCTTTCTTTGGAATTGGAATGAAAACTGACCTTTTCCAGTCCTGTGGCCACTGCTGAGTTTTCCAAATTTGCTGGCATACTGAGTGCAGCACTTTCAACAGCATCATCTTTCAGGATTTCAAAGAGCTCAACTGGAATTCCACCACCTCCACTAGCTTTGTTCGTAGTGATGCTTTCTAAGGCCCACTTGACTTCACATTCCAGGATGTCTGACTCTAGATGAGTGATCACACCATCGTGATTATCCCAGTTGTGAAGATCTTTTTTGTACAGTTCTTCTGTGTATTCTTGCCACTTCTTCTTAATATCTTCTGCTTCTGTTAGGTCCATACCATTTCTGTCCTTTATCGAGCCCATCTTTGCATGAAATGTTCCCTTGGTATCTCTAATTTTCTTGAAGAGATCTCTAGTCTTTCCCATTCTGCTGTTTTCCTCTATTTCTTTGCATTGATCGCTCAAGAAGGCTTTCTTATCTCTTCTTGCTATTCTTTGGAACTCTGCATTCAGATGCTTATATCTTCTTTTCTCCTTTGCTTTTCACTTCTCTTCTTTTCACAGCTATTTGTAAGACCTCCCCAGACAGCCATTTTGCTTTTTTGCATTTCTTTTCCATGGGGATGGTCTTGATCCCTGTCTCCTGTACAATGTCATGAACCTCATTCCAAAGTTCATCAGGCACTCTATCTACCAGATCTAGGCCCTTACATCTATTCCTCACTTCCACTGTATAATCATAAGGGATTTGATTTAGGTCATACCTGAATGGTCTAGCAGTTTTCCCTACTTTCTTCAATTTAAGTCTGAATTTGGTAATAAGGCATTCACGATCTGAGCCACAGTCAGCTCCTGGTCTTGTTTTTGTTGACTGTATAGAGCTTCTCCATCTTTGGCTGCAAAGAATATAATCAGTCTGATTTCGGTGTTGACCATNGTCTTGTTTTTGTTGACTGTATAGAGCTTCTCCATCTTTGGCTGCAAAGAATATAATCAATCTGATTTCGGTGTTGACCATCTGGTGATGTCCATGTGTAGACTCTTCTCTTGTGTTGGAAGAGGGTGTTTTCTATGACCAGTGAATTTTCTTGGCAAAACTCTATTAGTCTTTGCCCTGTGGAATGAAGCAGGGCTATAGTCTGTGGAGTCGCAAAGAGTCAAACACGGCTTAGCAACTAAACCACCACCACTCATTAATATTATCATATTGTTTTTAGGCATATATAATTTGTGATACTAGCTATTGATTATCATTTAAACTTTCAAGTGACACTTCTTGCTTGTTCCTCTTTGTGACCCCATGGACTGTAACCTGCAAGGTTCCTCTGTCCATGGAATTCTCCATTCAAGAATACTGTAGTGGGAAGGCATTCCCTTCTCAAGGGGATCTTCCTGACATAGGGATGGAACCTGGGTCTCTTGCATTGCAAGGCAGATTCTTTACCACCTGAACCATCAGGGAAGCCCAAATAATACATGTGGTATTAAATTAAGCTAAGATAAGATAGATGAACTGTTGAGGACAGATTAGTTTTGATTTTCTTGAACAGAACAACCTTATCAACTTCTTCAAACAATTTTAGTACCTTAGAATCCAAGTGACCATACATCTAAATGTCTGTGAGCCCCTTGACATGTTAAACTACACTTCAGCAAATCTGCAATCTCCTGATCCAAGACTTGTCTCTTAAGAGGAATTTTTGTAATTTCGTAGCAGTTCAATTTTCTCACATTCTTCTTTACAGAGAATGGTGTTAACTCTTAGGCAGAGACTGATTTTCAAGTCCACTTATATATTCTGCCCTGACATGTTTGGAGGCAAACAACAGACCCCAATGTTATTTTTCACCTTAATATAATAAAAAGACTCCAGCAAGTCTGGGTATATTATATGGATGGAGGACAGCTAAGCATTCTTATATAAATACGTCCCTGAAAAGTCATATTTGGAATATACCATTTGATACTCTGCCAAGGAATTCTTACATAATTCAATAAACTTTTTATGTCATTATTTGGTGCAAAACCTCAGTAGTCCAAAAGTTTTCAAGGATTAATCTATGACATTCATGTGGGGTCAGGGAAGAAGGATATAGAGAACTATTGTTTAATGGGTACACAGTTTCAGTTGGGGAAGATGAACAAAATTCTGGAGAGGGATGATAGTGATGGTTTTACAACAATGGGAGTGTACTTAACATCACAGAGCTGTTTAACAAAAACATCGTTAAAATAATAAATTTTTATGTTATGTATATTTTACCATAATACAATTCTTACTAAAAGAATAGCTGAATAACACTTTCAAGAAAGATGGAAACAAGGGAGTTTCAAAAGCATGCATAGCAGAACTTTACTGACTTCCAGTGTAGTCCTTTTCCAATCAGTATACTCTAGATTTCATCACCTCTTAGTTCAAATATTCAAGTACTCACCTGCAGTCAGTGAATCTTCAGGAAGGTGAGGTCATTTAGCCTGAAGGATGTAGAGCCCTTTTCAGAGCAGTTCCTCTGAGAAATGAATAGACAAACAAAAATTAATGCAGATATCTAATACAACTGACAACCAGGCCAAAAAGGAGAAAAACTGAATTGGAGAGTTTATAAATGAGTTAATACTGAAAAACTGCCTTTGTCCTAAGTAACACTGACTAAAATGCACTAACAATTACCTTTCGTGATTTAAGTTAGCTGGGATTTTTTTTTTTTTTTTTTACTACTGGCAAGAAATGTCAACAGATCTTAAGGAGCAGATCTAAATTTAAGTGACAATCAGAAAAAAAAAATTAAGAGTGAATGTTATTTAAATATTTGTTGGAAATAAATAGAAATGCTGGAAGGTTGTAATTTCCCCAGTTCTGTCTTGCCGCAGCAAAAATTTGAAGTAGTGGACAGACCAGTGTTACAGCTCAGTTTTATTTGGCAAACAAAGGAAAATACATCCTCCATGCGTGAGGGCATACTGAACCAAAAAATGCAAAGAGAAGAGAGGCCCCTGGCCTCAATTTTACCTCCTCTTTTTATATGTTTTTTCTCCTCCCCCTGAGCCTGCCCTATGTAAATTGGGCTAGCCAGGGGTGCTGTTTGTTTTACTCGAGGGTCTGTCTCTGGTCCTCAGACCTTCCTTTCTTCTATTTTCATGGACTTTTCCCTTCTTTCTTTTTTAGCCACCACCGTTCTGGATTCCTTTTTCCTATTCTAACTACTTACCTAACAGAAATAAATCCTATGTCCCAAAATTAAAATAAAGACAAATTTAAAGATCAGAAATTACCTATACAAAGACATTTAAGTCAATGTTATAAAAATTGTATGCATGTTCTTTCGAAACAGTATGCTATTGCTGCTGCTGCTAAGTCGCTTCAGTCCTGTCCAACTCTGTGCGACCCCATAGACGGCAGCCCGCCAGGCTCCCCTGTCCCTGGGATTCTCCAGGCAAGAATGCTGGAGTAGGTTTGCATTTCCTTCTCCAATGCATGAAAGTGAAAAGTGAAAGTGAAGTCGATCAGTCCTGTCCAACTCTTAGCGACCCTGTGGACTGCAGCCTACCAGGCCCCTCCATCCATGGGATTTTCCAGGCAAGAATACTGGAGTGGGTTGCCATTGCCTTCTCCCTCCAAACAATATATAGTATAAGATACAATATAAGAACTCTGTGCTCTTCTTTACAGTATCTTAACTAATCTTTTTAAGAGCTTGTGATTATCAGCTAAAGTCTCACAACAATTAAGTAAAATGGCATTGAGTGAATAAAAACTTAGCATGTTGTGAGACTGAAAACACATGCATATATATATATATATATATATACACATAAAATGTGTTCCAGGTGTAGGTTGGAAAAGAATTTCCAGACATGATACAGAATGAGAGGGAAATAAAGTTTATTAGAATTGGAGACAGTGTTAGAACAGTGGGCCAGTTCAAGGGAGAATCAACATTGAACAGGAGTTCTTGATTCAGTTTTATACCCTAAGTGTAAGGAGCAGCATAGGGATCTATCCTGTGGGTCATTTGCTGACTGGATGAGGTAGGCTTACTGGATGGGGGATGTGGGGGGTGTTAAGGCAAATACCTTCTCCCTATATGGGAAGGGCTATTTCAAATCAAATCCTGAAAGATGATGCTGTGAAAGTGCTGCACTCAGTATGCCAGCAAATTTGAAAAACTCAGCAGTGGCCACAAGATTGGCCACTCAATTTTCATTCCAATCTGAAAGAAAGACAATGTCAAAGAATGCTCAAACTACTGCACAATTTCACTCATCTCACGTGCTAGTAAAGTAATGCTCAAAATTCTCCAAGCCAGGCTTCAGCAATACATGAACCGTGATCTTCCTGATGTTCAAGCTGGATTTAGAAAAGGCAGAGGAACCAGAGATCAAATTGCCAACATCTGCTGGATCATGGAAAAAGCAAGAGAGTCCCATAAAAACATCTATTTCTGCTTTATTGACTATGCCAAAGCTTTTGACTGTGTGGATCACAATAAACTGTGGAAAATTCTTCAAGAGATGGGAATACCAGACCACCTGACCTGCCTCTTGAGAAATCTGTATGCAGGTCAGGAGGCAACAGTTAGAACTGGACATGGAACAACAGACTGGTTCCAAATAGGAAAAGGAGTACATCAAGGCTGTATATTGTCACCCTGCTTATTTAACTTCTCTGCAGAGTATATCATGAGAAACATTGGACTGGAAGAAACACAAGCTGGAATCAAGATTGCTGGGAGAAATATCAGTAACCTCAGATATGCAGATGACACCAGCCTTATGGCAGAAAGTGAAGAGAAACTAAAAAGCCTCTTGATGAAAGTGAAAGTGAAGAGTGAAAAAGTTGGCTTAAAGCTCAACATTCAGAAAACGAAGATCATGGCATCCAGTCCTATCACTTCATGGGAAATAGATGGGGAAACAGTGTCAGACTTTATTTTGGGGGGCTCTAAAATCACTGCAGATGGTGACTGCAGCCATGAAATTAAAAGACGCTTACTCCTTGGAAGAAAAGTTATGAGCAACAGAGATAGCATATTCAAAAGCAGAGACATTACCTTGCCAACTAAGGTCCGTCTAGTCAAGGCTATGGTTTTTTCTGTGGACATGTATGGATGTGAGAGTTGGACTGTGCAGAAGGCTGAGCGCCGAAGAATTGATGCTTTTGAACTGTGGTGTTGGAGAAGACTCTTGAGAGTCCCTTGGACTGCAAGGAGATCCAACCGGTCCATTCTGAAGGAGATCAGCCCTGGGATTTCTTTGGAAGGAATGATGCTAAAGCTGAAACTCCAGTACTTTGGCCACCTCATGCGAAGAGTTGACTCATTGGAAAAGACTCTGATGCTGGGAGAGATTGGGGGCAGGAGGAGAAGGGGACGACCGAGGATGAGATGGCTGGATGGCATCACTGACTCAATGGACATGAGTCTGTGTGAATTTTGGGAGTTGGTGATGCTCCCGGAGGACAGGGCGGCCTGGTGTGCTGCGATTCATGGGGTCACAAAGAGTCGGACACGACTGAGAGACTGAACTGACTAAAATGACACAGGAAGGAGGAGAGACATATACTGGTCAGGAGGACATGGAATTCATTAATAGACATGGAATTCATTAACAGTTACAACATTAAGGATGGAAGGAAATGTCGATAAGGGTCTGATTTTTCCATTCCTGCATTCCAAGACCCTCCTTGGTTTCATCTGCTCTTTTGTCCTTGGGTCATCACATTCTTTAGCAGAAATGGTAATGGACAACTGAAGGGCCTTAGATTATCTCCTAGCCAAACAAAGGCGAGTTTGTGCAGTCATCAACAAAATTTTTGCACGTATATTAACAGTAGTGGCCTAGTAGAAGAGGATATTAAGAAAATATATGAACAAGCTAAATGGTTACATTCCTTTGGGAAAGGGGCCCCAGATGCAAATACCATTTGGCAAACTACATAGGGGCCCTACCTAATGTAACATTGTTTTTATCTCTCCTTTGACCTTCCATCACCTTCCTCCTGATATTACTGTTTGGCCCATGTATTATTAACACATTATCTAAGTTCATCTCCCTAAAGGTTCAGAAGATCCGATTCCAAATGATCTTACAAAAAGGATACCAGCCAGTGGATACTCAGACAATGTTATATCATTCATGGATATATCATGCAATATCGTTCTGTGGAGTCCCACCTTCCTCCCTAAGTATACCCTGACAGAGAGCAAGCAAAAGGAGCCCAGAGCCCCATGACCCCCCTGTACAGCCTGAAGAAGACAGAGTGGTTATTGCCCCTTTTCCCTTGAGACTGGCTTCCTGAATGCCTGAGAAGGGAAATAGGTAGGTAGACATGAGCAGGGTATCAAAAGGGGCCAAATAACTGGCCCTAAATATAAAGAGAGGAAGGAATCTGGTGACCCAAGGACAAAAGAACAGATGAAACCAAGGAGGGTCTTGGAATGCAAGAATGGAAAAACCAGACACTTATTGACCTTCCCTCCCATTCCCAATGTTGTAACTATTAATGATTTCAGGTCTTCCTGACCAGTATAACCATAGAGGGAGAAGGTATTTGCCTTTCTCCCTCCCCCCACAATAAGTCTACCTCATCCAATCAGCAAATGACCTGCCAGACCCCTATACCACTCCTTATACCCAGGGTATAAAAATGAATCAAGAACCCCAGTTCAATGTCGACTCTCCCTGACTATCAGGAAGCTGGCCCACTGTGCTGGCAGTGACTCGCCCCACCCCACTCTAATCAACTTTATTCTTCTTTCATCCTGCCTCGTGCCTGAAATTCTTTTCCAGCCCATGCCCAGACCATGACATATATGTGTCTGCATATATATATACATACATATATATATATACACATACATATGACAGAATATATTTAAAAGTCAAGTGTAGTGTGTATGTATGTGGGGAGTTGTGTTTAAGTGGAGGACCAAATGTTTTCTCTACTTGTTGTGTAGTCAAAACAAACAGACAAATCACACACACAAACAAAACTTACCTTTTGGCAATGCATTCCAGTAGTCTTGCCTAGGAAACCCCATGAACAGAGGAACCTGGTGGGCTGCAGTTCATGGGATCACAAAGAACTGGACACAACTGAGCATATATATATATATATATATACACACACATATATGTATACATACACATTGAAAACATAAGATGGAAATTACTTCCCCAAAAGATTATAAAATGGAAATTACATAGGAAATTAAATAAACTATATCCTGCCGAAGACTTTAATTTTACATACATATTTTGTGTAGTATATTGAAATGGCTAGATGTTTGTTTAACATACAAATCATATTGAATATCTAACCTGGCAAGCAAAATCAGACAGATGGTCTTTTTGCAAGGGCCCTATATTGTAGTGGGAGATACAAACATTTAAAAAAAGAGAAATAAATCTATTTATTGTAATAATAAGTACAATGAAAGAAAGGTACCTGGAATCAGAGCATATAATTGAGATTTGGCTTAATTAAGGAGATCAGGAAAGACTTCTTTGATCAGGGAATGTCTGATTGGGATGAGTACAGACATTTGAATAAAGAAGGAAATGGGGTGGATATAAAGCATTTAGACAGAATACAAAACATGTGTAAAATATGAGACTAAAGCTAAAATATGTAAAATGACTCTGAATGCATAATGGAACATTCAAATGACTTTTATTTTGATAACAAGGAGTAATATGAAAATAAGAATGGGTAACCGGCATTTCAATCAGTAGAAACTGATTTTCAAGCAGGTCCTCTGGGAAAGGTGTTATGGCAAGAAATGGGACTAAAATCTGTTATATGAGATGCAGAAGAAAAAGAGTAAGAGTGAGATTAAGAGGGCTGGTAGCAGATGAAACTAGAGAAATTAGAGCTAGATCAGACAGGACATTGTAAATTATCCTAGGGAGGGTCCCTTTATTTTTATTTTAAGAATAACAAGAATGCCTGAAGGGTTTGAAACAAGGCATGGAGGTGGTAGAAGTGGGAAATTAAGGATTTGATACACTGGAGCTAAGGGACTTTTCTGGTGGCTCAGTGGGTAAAGAATCCTCCTACAATGCAGGAGACCTGAGTTCGATCCCTGGGTTGGGAAGATCTCCTGGAGGAGGGCATGGCAACCCACTCCAGTATTCTTGCCTGGAGAATTCCCATGGACAGAGCAGCCTGGTGGGCTACAGTCCATGGGGTCACAAAGAGTCAGACATGGCTGAGTGACTAAGCACAGCACAGCATGCTGGCCTTACAGGTCTCATTCACTATGATTTTTACTCTCCTCCAGCACAGATCCAACACTAAAGTACAACACACTTGATATGCCTCTCAATTAATCATGAATTCTATTACATCTAATCAATCCAAAATAATTCAGAATGTGCTTGAGTGTCTTGATGTCTTCTTGGTCCTGGTTGTGTGTATTGAAAATCAATACAGTACTGTGTAGATACAGGTTGCAAAATATTGCTCTTAGTCAATCACAACATTATTACATATCTAAAACGTTACTTTTCCCAGGAAATTGCTTCTAGTAGTTTGCTAATTTGCTTTATTTTTTCTATTAATAAAAGTACAAAACAAACATTTAATATTTCTGCCTTCTAGGTAAACATTCTTATCTTAATTGACCAAGAAGAAAACCAGTCTGCTATATTTTATTTAATGTTTCAAGCTCTCACTTGACAGAATTCCTGGAGACCGAAGTATGGATCCTATTTGTATCTGTATCATAGCAGTTCACACAATGTCAGGCCATCCATATTTGTTGATTGAATGAATGGAAAGGAAATTCATGCAATTCCTTTTGTATATAATCTCCTACAATATTTAATTCTTAAAATGCCACTTCCATTCAATAAATATTTAATGAGTATATACTCTCCACAAGAAAGTGATAGGCAAATTTTTTCTTCAATAAATAGGTTTGTTGAGAACCATCATTGTTTTAATATATACCCCATTGACTCTCTGGATTGTGTTATTTTCAAGTATTTATAAATATTTTTACAAGTATTTATAAAAGTGAGTAAACTTTCCTCTTTAAAACACAAAAAATACAGTTTTCTCTTGACAAACATGATGTTGAACTTCATGGGTCCACTGATACACGGAATTTTTTCAGTAGTGAATACTACAAATTACAAGAGCTGAGGTTGATTGAATCTAAAAATACAGAGGAATTGCATGTATAGAGTGCTGATTATAAATTATAGACAAATTTTCAACTGTGCCAGGGGTTGGATCCCAACACATGAGTTGTTTGAGGGTCAATTGTGTATCCATATTTAGTCTATAATTTTTTTCTGTTTCCAAGATAATTTATATGTAAGAATAGAATGCAATTTAGAGTAAATGGCCATCTCTTCTTTGAGTAATTAATAAGTGCTAAGTAATGGCCTAAATAATTTACAAAACCTTTTTCTCCATTTAATAACTTTAAAAAACTTTTGAGATAAATTACAATTATGACTTCATCATAGAGTAAGTTAGAATATCTTGTTCAGAGAAGGTAAATAACTTAGTGCTTTCCAAGATGATATAATTATTAAGTATAAAACTAGTATTGAACTGAGAATCACTGATTTACACTCTGTGCTCTAATTTGGTTTTACTATTGGATGAGAACCAGGGAAATTAAGAAGATCATACCTAAATCTACTTTATTGTTTCCTATGGAAACACACACTGCTTTAAAAATCATTTTTGAGTCAGGTACTTCCATTGGGAACTTGGCAGTTTGTGGATTCTTAATGCTAGCTATTTGCAATAGTAGGTGTCATGCTATTAAGATACGGTTATTCCTGTTTTAAATTTCAGTTAAAAGGGCCCTAATTAGCCACATAGCAATCAGGAAGAAATAAGTTGAAAGACTAGCTAGAATTAAGATAAGATTTTAAGACATGGATACGGGGTCTATTCTTAGCCTCATTGGAAGACTTAAAGCTGGTGGAATGGCAGCAAGAGGGTGAAACAGTAAAAGATGAAACGAGCCAGTGATCAAGAGTGGACTTCTTCTCACAAGCATACTCTGTATCTCTTTTCATTTGTTTTTAGTTATCTTATTATCCCCTTCCCCACATGCAAATTTATGAGATTTTCAACATAAATTTCAATTTTATGTTGAACTCATCCATCCACTATTTCAATAAAGACTTTTTAGAGCAGTTTTAAGCTTACAACAAAACTAGAAGATACAGATTTCCCATATACAACATCACTGCGAAATAATGATTTCCCCTTATCAACATCACTCACCAGAATGTTACATTTTTATGGCTATCATGAAAAAAATCCTCCAACAATAAATTCTGGAGAGGGTGTGGTGAGAAGGGAATCTTCCTACACTGTTGGTAAGAATGTAAACTGGTATAGCCACTATGGAGAAAAGTATGGAGATTCCTTTAAAAATGAAAAATAGAGCTCCCATATGACTTTGCAATCCCACTCCTGAGCATATATCTGGAGAAAAGCATGGTCTGAAAGGACACATGCACCCCAGTGTTCAATATGATATCAACCTATATGCAAAATTGAAAAAGAAATGACACAAAGGAACTTAGTTTCAAAACAGAAGCAGACTCACAGACTTAAGAAACTGAATTCTCCCTTGGGGAAAGGGTGGGGTGGAGGGATCATTAGAGAGATGGGATTGACAAGTACTCACTGCTGTATTTAAAATGGATAACCAACAATGACCTATTGTATATAGCACAGGAAACTCTGCTCAATACTATGTAACAACCTAATGGGAAAAGAATTTGAAAAACAATAGGTGTATGCATTAATAACATGTATAAATGAATCATTTTGCTATACACTGAAAACTGTCTCAGCATTGTTCATTAACTATGCTAAGTCACTTCAGTCATGCTGACTCTTCGCGACCCCATGGACTGTTGCCTACAAGGCTCATCTGTCCACGAGATTTTCCAGGCAAGAATACTGGAGAGGGTTGTCGTTTCCTTCTCCAGGAGATCTAGCGAACCCAGGGCTCAAACTCATGTCTCATATATCTGCTTGGCAGGAGGGTTCTTTACCACTAATGCCACCTGGGAAGACCCTAATCAACTATACTCCAATATCAAATAAAGTTTTTAAAAAGAGCACTTTTTTTTTAAGTCAAGAATAAACCTCCACTGACACAGCATAATCACCCAAAGTGTATAACTTGCAGTTCATTCTTGGTGATATGTATTCTATGTGTGCGTTAGTCACTCAGACGTGTTCAACTCTTTGCGGCACAGTGGACTGTAGCCTGCCAGGTTCCTCTGTCCATGGAGTTCTCCAGGTAAGAAAACTGGAGTGGGTTGCCATTTCCTTCTCCAGTGGATTCTATGGGTTTGGACAAATGTATAATCACATGAATCCATCATTATAGTATCATATTGAGTATTTTCACTGCCTTAAAAATCCTCTGTGTTCTATTCATCTCTCCTTCCCTGCACTCAATACCACATATCAAAACCAGGAAAAGGCTATCAGTTTCTCTCTAAACTGTTTTCACTGCATCCCACAAATCTTGATAAGTAATATTTTCATTTTTATTTGGTTCAAAATATAATTTTATTTTTCTGAGATTTCTTCTTTAGCCCATATGTTTTTCATCCGTGTGCTGTTGGTTTCTAGTTTAATTGTACCATGTTCTAAGAGCAAACATTGTATGATTTCTATTGTTTTGAATTTGTAAGGTATGCTTTATGGCCCAGAATGTGATCGATCTTGATGAGTGTTCCATGTGAACCTGAGAAGAAATGTATTGTGCTGTTGTTGGATGAAATAGTCTGTATATACCAATTATATCCTGTAGATTGATGATGTTTTTGAATTCAGCTATGTTCCTACTGATTTTCTGCTTGTTGGATTATTTTCTGAGAGGTATTGATGTCCCCAACTATGTTAGCGGATTCAGCTATTGCTCTATGAAGATCTTTTGATTATTGCCTCACACATTTGGATGCTCTGATATTAAGCCCATATCATCAAGGACTTTTATTTCTTCTTGAAGAATTCTCCCTTTATTATTGCATAATGCCTTGGCTTATACCTGATAATTTTTCTTGCATTAAAATATGGTCTGTCTGAAGTAATATAACTAATCTCACTTCTTTCAGTTCTTTCAGTGGAATATCTTTCTCTATCCCTTTAAATTTAAATGTGTCTTTATTTTTAAAGTGCATTTTCTGTAGACAATGTGTAGTTCAGTCTTGTGTTTTAAGCCACTCTGATAATTTCTTTTAATTGGTATATTTTGACCATTAACATTCGAAGTGATTATTCATGTATCAGTAACTGATTCAGTTCAGTTCTGTCCCTCAGTCATGTACAACTCTTTGCCATCCCATGGACAACAGAACGCCAGGGCTCCCTGTCTGTCACCAACTCCTGGACTTTACTCAGACTCATGTCCATTGAGTTGGTGATTCAATACAACCATCTCATCCTCTGCTGTCCCCTTCTCCTCCCACCTTCGATCTTTCCCAGCATCAGGGTCTTTTAAAATGAGTCAGTTCTTCACATCAGGTGGCCACAGTATTGGAGTTTCAGCTTCAGCATCAGTCCTTCCAATGAATATTCAGGACTGATTTCCCTTAGGATGGACTGGTTGTATCTCCTTGTAGTCCAAGGGACTCTCAAGAGTCTTCTCCAACACCACAGTTTAAAAGCATCGATTCTGTGGTGCTCAGCTTTCTTTATAGTCCAGCTCTCACATCCATACATGACTACTGGAATAACCATAGCTTTGACTAGATGGACCTTTGTTGGCAAAGTAGTGTCTCTGCTTTTTAATATGCTGTATATATTGGTCACAACTTTTCTTCCAAGGAGCAAGTGTCTTTTAATTTCATGGCTGCAATTAACATCTGCAGTTCTTTTAGAGCCCCCCAAAATAAAGTCTGTCACTGTTTCCAATGGTTCCCATGAAGTGATGGGACCAGATGCCATGATCTCAGTTTTCTGAATGTTGAGTTTTAAGCCAACTTTTTCACTCTTCTCTTTCACTTTCATCAAGAGGCTTTTTAGTTCCTCTTCACTTTCTGCCATAAGGGTGGTGTCATCTGTGTATCTGAGGTTATTGATATTTCTGCTGGCAATCTTGATTCCAGCTTGTGCTTCTTACAGCCCAGTGTTTCTCATGATATACTCATAGAAGTTACATAAGCAGGGTGACAATATATAGCCTTGATGTACTCCTTTCTCAACTTGGAACCAGTCTGTTGTTACATGTCCAGTTCTAACTGTTGCCTCTCGATCTGCATACAGATTTCTCAAAAGGCAGGTCAGGTGGTCTGGTATTCCCATCTCTCTAAGAATTTTCCACAATTTTCATGGTCCACACAGTCAAAGGCTTTGGCATAGTCAAAGAAGCAGAAGTAGATGTTTCTCTGGAACTCTCTTGCTTTTTTGATAATTCAAAGGATGTTGGCAATTTGATCTCTGGTTCCTCTGCCTTTTCTAAATCCAGATTGAACATCTGGAAGTTGACATTTCATGTACTTTTGAAGCCTGGCTTGGAGAATGTTGAGCATTACTTTGCTAGTGTGTGAGATGAGTACAATTGTGCAGTAGTTGGAGCATTCTTTGGCATTGCCCTTATTTGAGATTGGAATGAAGACTGACCTTTTCCAGTCCTGTGGCCACTGCTGAGTTTTCCAAATTTGCTGGCATATTGAGTGCAGCACTTTCACAGCATCATCTTTTAGGATTTGAAATAGCTCAACTGGAATTCCATCACCTCCACTAGCTTTGTTTGTAGTGATGCTTCATAAGGACCACTTAACTTTGCATTCCAGGATGTCTGGCTCTAGGTGAGTGATCACACCATCATGGTTATCTGAATGAAGCACAGCAAAGGCTGCTAGAGTTTTACCAAGTTTTACACACTGGTCATAGCAAACACATTCTTCCAACAACAAAAGAGAAGACTCTACACATGGACATCACCAGATGGTCAATACCTAAATCAGATTGATTATATTTTTTGCAGCCAAAGATGGGGACACTCTACAGTTAGCAAAAACAAGACTGGGAGCTAATTGTGGCTCAGACCGTGAACTCCTTATTGTCAAATTCAGACGTAAATTGAAGGAGGTAGGGAAAACCGTGGAAAACCATGGTGAAGGAAATGGCAACACACTCCAGTGTTCTTGCCTGGAGAATCCCAGGGATGGGGGAGCCTTGTGGGCTGCTATCTCTGGGATCACAGAGAGTCAGACATGACTGAAACAACTGAGCAGCAGCAGGGAAAACCACTAGAACCTTTGGTTACGACCTAAATCAAATCCCTTACGGTTATACTTTGGAAGTGAGAAATAGATTCAAGGGATTAGATCTGATAGACAGAGTACCTGATGAACTATGGACAGAGGTTCGTGACACTGAACAGGAGGCAGGGATCAAGACCATCCCCAAGGAAAAGAAATGCAAAAAGGCCAAATGTTGTTTCAGGAGGCCTTACAAATTGCTGCGAATAGAAGAGAAGTGAAAGGCAAAGGAGAAAAGGAAAGCTATTCCCATCTGAATGCAGAGTTCCAAAGAATAGCAAGGAGAGATAAGAAAGCCTTCCTCGGTGATCAATGCAAAGAAATAGAGGAAAAGAATAGAATGGGAAAGACTAGGGGAAATTCTTGCAGAATTTTCTCTTCAAGAAAATTAGAGATATCAAGGGAACATTTCATGCAAAGATGGGCATAATAAAGGACAGAAACATTATGGACCTAATAGAAGCAGAAGATATTAAGAAGAGGTGGCAAGAATACACAGAAGAACTGTACAATAACTAGATTAATCTACCATATTTGTTGCAGTTTTGCCTGTGTTCTTTGTTTCTGTTTGTGTCTCCTTTTTTCCTATCTTTGTGATTAACTGAGCATTTTATAGTTCAATTTTCTGTCCTCCTTAGCATACCAGTTACTTTTTCAAATTCTTTTTAGTCATTACCCTTGAGTTTACAATATATGTACAATTAATCCAAGTCCACTTTCAAATAGCATTATACCACTTCATAGATAGTGTAAGTGCTTTATAATGGGAAAAAAAATCCCAAAATCTTCCTCTCATCTTTTGCATTCTTGCTGTCATTCGTTTCACTTATACATAAGCATGCATATTTTAGGGACTTCCCACCCAGATAAAGTGGTAAAGCATCCTCCTGCCAATGTAGGAGACACAAGAGACATGGGTTTGGTCCCTGGGTCCAGAAGATCCCCTGGAGTAGGAAATGGCAACCCATTACAGTATTCTTGCCTGGGGAAACCCATGGAGAGAGGAGCCTGGAGGGCTACTATCCATGGTGTCACAGAGGCAAACACGACTGAGCGACTGAGTACACAGTGAGTACATATTCTCACAGTGCACCTGTCACATATATTATGCATGAGCATACATATTCATGCCTGGAAAATCCCATGGACAGAGGAGCCTGGTAGGCTGCAGTCCATGGGGTCGCTAAGATTCCAACACGACTGAGCGACTTCACTTTCACTTTTCACTTTCATGCATTGGAGAAGGAAATGGCAACCCACTCCAGTGTTCTTGCCTGGAGAATCCCAGGGACCGGGGACCCTGGTGGGCTGCCGTCCATGGGGTCGCACAGAGACACGACTGAAGCGACTTAGCAGCAGCATACATATTCAGATGCATTGTTATTTTGAACAAACTGTTATGTTAGATCAATTAATAAGACAAGTAAAAGTTTTATTTTGCCTTCATTTATTCCTTCTCCTGTGTTTTCCTTTCTTTGTGTATATCTGAGTTTCTGATCTATACGTGTTTTCCTTCTCACCAAAGAATTACTTTTAATATTTCTTGCAAGGAAAGTCTACAGGCAACAAATTCCCTTAATCTTTGTTTTTCTGAGCATGTCTTTCTTTCTCCTTCACTTTGAATGATAATTGCACAGAACATAAAATTCTATGTTCTTGTTGGGTTTTTTGCTTTCCTCTCAGCATTTTAAATATTTCACTCTTCTCTCTTGTTGCTCACATGAATTCTGAGGAGAGATCAGATGTAATTCTTATCTTTGTTCCTTTACAGATAAGTTTTCCCCCAACTTCTTACAGGAAGTTTTCTTCAGTTTTGCTTTTCTGTAGTTTGAAAATGATGCCCAGATGTTGGCCTTCATTGTGTTTGATGTTCTCCGAGCTTACTGGACCTGTGATTGAGTATGTGACATTCATTTGGGGGAGATTCTGTTATTATTGCATGAAATATGTTCTTCTGTTTCTTTATCTCTCTTCCGTCTCTTTCTGACATTGCTATTACCTTTATACTATATTATGGATACACTTATGTAGTTGCCCCATAGTTCTTAGATATTCTATTCCTTTTTTTCCCCCTACTATTTTTTTCTGTTTGTTTTTCCCTTTTGGAGGTTTCTATTGAGATAGCCTCAAGTTCAGAGATTCTTTCCTCAGCCACATTCAGTATATTAATCAGCCCATCAAAGACATCTTGATTACTGTTACATACTGTCTACTTATCCATCAGAGCCTTAATTTTATTAATCACAGTTGTTTTAAATTCCTTGTCTTATAATTCCAGCATCCCTACTGTATCTGAATCTGGTTCTGATGCTTACTTTGTCTCTTCAAAATGTGTTTTTTTTGTTTTTTAAATTTTATTTACTTATTTACCTTTTAGTATTGAGTGACTGAACTGAACTGAACTGAACTGAACTGATGGCTTGTAATTTGTTTTAAAAGCCAGACATATTAATAATATACTGGGTAAAAAAGAACAGCTATAATCCTTTAGTAATGTGACTGTATGGTATGTGGGCAAGGGGGCCCTTCTATAAGCTTGTGATTAGGTCTCAGTGTTTTAGTGAGGCTGTTCGTCATGACTGTGACCTTCACATGTGTTTCTGAGTCTTGCCCCACTCCCACCCTCATCAGTGGGATGACATGACTAGAGGGGCTTGTCGCTAAGTCATGTCCAACTCTTTGCAACCCCATGAAATGCAACACACCAGGGTTCCCTATCCTTCAGCATCTCCTGGAGTTTACCCAAACTAATGTCCATTGAGTCAGTGATGCCATCCAACCATATCACCCTCTGTCATCCCCTTCTCCTCCTGCCTTCAATCTTTCCCCGCAGCAGGGTCTTTTCCAATGAGTCAGCTCTTCGCATCAGGTGACCAAAGTATTGGAGCTTCAGCTTCAGCATCAGTCCTTCCAAAGAATATTCAGGGTTGATTTCCTAATTAATCTTGGTGAAGGTTTTTCCCTTCCCCCAGTTAAGTTAGGTCTGATAAAACCACTGCAGGCTATGGTCCGGTGTAACTATGTGCTCCAGAAAGCTGACCTTGTTAACCTTGTTAAAAAGAACAGAATACGTAGATTTGTTTCAGAATAATTCCTTTTGCTATTTGCCTACCAGAAATACAATCTTTGTTTTTTCCTTATATTCACTGTGAGAACCTGGCAGAATTCCAGGAAATAAAAATCACAAAAGTGTGTCGTCCCCCCACCGTCGGTGACTGAGTCCCACTGTGGTTTTTGTCTCTCAGACCTCTCCGTGCTGAGCCGCTGGCAATTCCTCAGGTAGAGTTCAGGTTTTCCACCCTGAGGCTGGCTCCTGTGGTTGTGTCAGCTTTTGGATTTCTGCCCTGGTAAGTAGTGAGTCTCTGTATCTTCCTGAGTATCTAAGATTTGTTCATTTTCTGGTTTGACTTTTCATTTGTTAAGATGAACTGACTACTTTCAAGGTTCTTACAGGCTGGACTGGAAACCAGAAGTCCTCTCACTAATTTTTAAAAACCTGAATGCAGTAATTTTGCTTTTGGTGATTCCTACCATTCCAATATAGTTATATCACATTTAAAACTTAAGATTTGTATTATTGATTAGTAGAGAAGGGGTAGCCTTTATAGCAATGATTTACCTTTGGTGAGTCCATGGATTAAACTGAAAGTTTCTGGATAATGATCAAACAAGATTTGGTTAAAGGACCTTAATTCATATTGAATCTTTACGATGTCCTGAAACAATGGCTCTAATTTAACTTTTAAAAAAATGACTAGAAAGAACACCCCGGCATTGCCTATTTGTTGGCCACTGTTGTATGAATAGTGTTACTGAATCCCTTCAGGTAAAGTGTAGCAAACAATACATTTCTTAATAGGAAAAACAGTAAAAAAAAAAAA
>SJYQ01000318.1:98820-139009 GCA_006410935.1 Redunca redunca
CTAACCTAAACTAGATTTGCAAAACTCTAGATATTTTGAAAATGTCTGTCGGTCATTTTACAACTTATTTTTTATTCTGAATGTGATCAATGCAACTTTACAAAAATAAAATGCTTAAATTACAATAGATTCCCCAAAGAGCATTTTAAAACAAAGTTATCTTGTACTGCAGAGAATATTCAAGCACTCTAACTTTCTATTTATCCTCTATAATAAAGTTCCTGAGGGTTATAATGTATTGAGTTTACAATTGTTTGGCTTTAGAGTTTAGATAGTATAAATAGAGTGAGAAATGGATGAATTTTGTCTTTCTTTTTATTAGAAAAGTTAACAATATCTTCCAAATGATAGTAGCCTGTGTTTGAATAAAGCAAAAAAGAGATAATTGTAATTTAGCACCCATTTTTCAGTAGTTTGGCATATAGTAATTCTAGTTCCTAGGGCAGTTGGACTGAAAGTAAGATTTACTACCCATTGAATTTATTTACAGAAGCCCAGTGATTTAAATTAGAAAAAAAAAAAGGGGGGGGGACAGAAGCCTGAAATCCAGCCTACTCAAAGAAAATCAATCTGCACACAGAACCTACCAGTTGAAGATAAACCACTTTTAGATGGTATCATTTAATTAGCCAGTGAAGAGTCTATCTAGTGACATACACATAAATTGTAAAATAACTCCAAGTTGCCTGCATGAACTTGATTTAACACAATTTTTTTTGTTTGTTAATATTGGATAATAATAAAATTATATCACTGAACTGAACTTAGTCCTTTTGCTAATGTGCATTTGAAATGGGCAGAATGAGGGAGTAAAATTAGAATGTAATAATAGTATGCATTAGCTAAATTCAAGAGATATTAAGCCATACATGTTTTGCCAAGACAGTGAGCCTCAAATTTAGCTAATTTTATCTAATAATATTCCAGAATTAGTTTTGATAACATTTATGATAAATAAAATGTAAACTGACATCCAAGTGGGTGTTTTAAATGTAAGAAGGGTCTACTAAAAGCAGAGGATTGTTTTGTAACACTGAGTATAAGGACAGTTTCGGTCACAGTCTTCATTCAAAAGTGCCCCTCTGCCTTTATCCCATGGCACACTGTAACTCAGAGGTGTACCGTAGCATTTGAATCAGTGTGAAATGTATTTTTCCTAGAACAGAGTATACATATTAGTACTGCCAACTCAGAACTGTGTGAAATTTATAATGTGGAGTAAAACATGATAAAATCTGCTGTAATTGATCAAGAGGCATGATGGAAAGTTCAATTCCAGCGACTGTTCTCAATTTTAAGTGCATGAGAGACTATGAATGGGTGAGCAAATAGTTCGGCTTAGCAGATAATAGCAGATGCTCTTAAAGATAATTTTTGTTTCTTTCTGTATTAGTTTTGCAAGCACTGTGGTAACAGTATGGTTTCTAGGAGCAGACTACCGGAGTATTAATACAGTGTCTTGCTTCCCCCTTTTCAGGCCTTGGTTTCTACCTATAAAAACTGAGGGAAAAAGAATTATCCACCTCATAGGGTTGGTGAGAAAATTTTGTGAGCAAATCTTATGAGCACTGGGAACAGTGTCTGGCATATAGTTTCTAATCAGTGTCACCTCCTTTGAGGATTTTTATCATTACTGACTTGTTTAGTATTGTGTGTGTGTTTATGTGTGTGTGTGTGCGGTCATGTTTTAGTTAATCCAGAAGTTTCATTAAAAACCAATTTTACAAACAAAAATCTCTGGTATAGCACAAATGGAAAAACTTTGGGAACTATTCCTTCTATTGACTGTTTAAAACTTGATACTGATCTCAGAGGACTTTAGTACTCAGTATAATCTTATCCACCTACAATGTGAGAGATCTGGGTTGGATCTCTGGGTTGGGAAGATCCCCTGGAGGAGGGCATGGCAACCCACTCCAGTATTGTTGCCTGGAGAATCCTCATGGACAGAGGAGCCTGGTGGGCTACAGTCAATGGGGTTGCAAAGAGTCAGACATGACAGAACAACTAAGCACATAGCCTTATCACTTATTATATATGAGATTTTTGATGTCTTTGATTTTATATTTTTAATAAAAAATGAGTTAAATAAAAATGTTTTAAATAATATTTAGGAGATTTTTCCTTGCCTAGAGAATCCCAGGGATGGGGGAGCCTAATGGGCTGCCGTCTATGGGGTTGCACAGAGTCAGACATGACTGAAGTGACTTAGCAGCAGCAGCAGCAGGAAATTTTTGTAACTTCATCTGTGGCGGATTCATGTCAATGTATGGCAAAACCTATACAGTATTGTAAAGTAAAATAAAATAAAAATAAATAAATAAATAAAAGGAAAAAATCGCATGATATGGGATGTTGCATGTGTGTGTACACACACACATATATGTATAAACCTATGTGTATTTAACTCAAATGGAAAATCCTATAGATTTATATTTTGCTTTATTTGCCTTTAACTTTTTAATTTTATTATTTGTTGTGGGTTGGTTAGCTTGAAACTTGTAATTATAAAAGGTTTTATTTATTCTGATATTTGTGGAGGTCAGCACTCTCCTTCTTTACAACAGCCCATGCTCTCACGTGGCTGATGGAGTGGTGATAGAATGAGGCTAAAGTCCTTTTCTAGCTCATGCCATTCTGAATCCCTAACACCCTGAAAGGCAAAATAAGTGTGTTTTGATTTTTAAAGTCTCTCTGTGTGTTATGTGTGTGTGTAGATGTTTTGCTTTATTTTAGTGGAATGTGCCTAAACTTACATTAAGACATTAAGAGAGATACAAATAGAAAAAGATAAAAAATATTAATTTCTCTTCAGTTCACAATTTTGTAGAATGAAGGTGTTAATATATCGGTAAAACATTTAAAAACCCAGTCATTTTACTAAGGCATTTTTTTTCCTTTACTTCTAAATGCTCTGGCTTATTCCATAAATTCTTTGAAGCATAGACACACAACTCTTAAGCACCTATTAATTGCCAACAATGAGAAAACCACTACCAGTGTTCTGAAAGGGCACATGGTCTAGAGATCAACATATAATTGAATATAAATAACTACAATAATTGTGATAGTGTTATAGTAGAGTTATGTACAGAGTGCTGAGAGAAAATAGACAAGTGACTTATTCTATTAATACCTGCAAAAAAAAAAATTTTCCAAAAGAAGCTATCATTTTAGATGGCTTTTTAAAAATGAGTAAAGTATTTTCCAGGTGGAGATCATCAAAGGCTATTTCCTATAGAGGGGCCTCCAGTAAGGATGGCATCCCGTCCTGTGGGAGGAGAAAGCATAGTGTATTTAGATAAGGACCAGTGAGTGTTTGGAATGACTGGAGGCAGGGACCAGGAGAAGCTAATTAGCAACTAATTATCAGAACAAATGCTGGTTGTAAAAAGCCAGTAGGTACAACCTGGTCATAACCTACAACCTGGTCATAACGGCATAAGTACAAGTCTTGGCCTGAAGGTTAAATTGAGTTTTGTTTTGTTTTGTTTTGTTTTTTTAACTTAAATACTGTAGAAAGTCTATGATGAGATAGATAACTATGGTTTTGAATAAATGCTCCTGGAGAAGGGACTGGCAACCCACTACAGTATTCTTACCTGGAGAAATCCATGGAGAGAGGGACCTGGTGGGCAAAGAGCTAGGCATGATGGAGTGACTAAATGTTTTTATGCTGGAATGCTTTCTAAAAGAGACAGGAAGCAAAATTACCTTGGGATTATTTATTTATTTTTTTTATTTTTTATTTTGAAATTTTTATTTTAACTTTAGTTTACTTTACATTACTGTATTGCTTTTGCCAAACATTGACATGAATTCACCACGAGTGTACAAGCGTTCCCAAACATGAATCCCTTCCCACCTCCCATTCCATACCATCTCTCTGGGTCCTCCCCTTGCACCAGTCCCAAGCATCCTGCATCCTGCATCGTATATCGACTGGCGATTCGTTTCTTACTTGATAGTATACATGTTTCAATGCCATTCTCCCATCTCATCCCACCCTCTCCCTCTCTCTCTCCCCCAGAGTCCAAAAGTCCGCTCTATAGATCTGAGTCTCTTTTGTTGTCTCGCATACAGGGTCATCATCCCTATCTTTCTAAATTCCATATATATGCGTTAGTATACTGTATTGGTGTTTTTCTTTCTGGCTTACTTCACTCTGTATAATCGGCTCCAGTTCCATCCATCTCCTTAGAACTGATTCAAATGTATTCTTTTTAATGGCTGAGTAATACTCCATTGTGTATATGTACCACAGCTTTCTTATCCATTCATCTGCTGATGGACATCTAGGTTGTTTCCATGTTCTGGCTATTATAAACAGTGCTGCGATGAACATTGGGGTACATGTGTCTCTTTCTATTCTGGTTTCCTCGGTGTGTATGCCCAGCAGTGGGATTGCTGGGTCATAAGGCAATTCTATTTGCAATTTTTTAAGGAATCTCCACACTGTTCTCCATAGTGGCTGTACTAGTTTGCATTCCCACCAACAATGTAAAAGGGTTCCCTTTTCTCCACACCCTCTCCAGCATTTATTGCTTGCAGACTTCTGGATCGCAGCCATTCTGACTGGTGTGAAGTGGTACCTCATTGTGGTTTTGATTTGCATTTCTCTGATAATGAGTGATGTTGAGCATCTTTTCATGTGTTTGTTAGCCATCCGTATGTCTTCTTTGGAGAAATGTCTATTTAGGTCTTTGGCCCATTTTTTGATTGGGTCATTTATTTTTCTGGAATTGAGCTGCATAAGTTGCTTGTATATTTTTGAGATTAGTTGTTTGTCAGTTGCTTCATTTGCTATTATTTTCTCACCTTGGGATTATTTAAAACAGCAGTCTGACCCATCAAAGAAGAAGAAAGAGCAAAAGAATCTACCTCATTAAATTTTAAATAGCATTATTAGATTCCCCATTCTATTAATTTATTTTAAAGTATGAGTGATATCCAGTAGGGTGACTAATTACATAAGAATACTGAAGAGGGTCACACAAAACAAAATTGAAAAGTGTATCAGAGTTTTGGAAGGAGTCCCTGAGTTACTCTTGATGATACTGATCAAACATCAGCTAAAGATAAAAAATGTCTGATCCTAAATGACCCAGTGTTTCCATAACTGGCTAGCTCTAAGCTCAGGGGAATGGATTCTCTCTTATCTGATGACTCAATCCACTGTACTTATTTTAAAATTATTTAACATTAAATAAAAGCTATTTGTTTTTCAATTATTTTAAAGGAAAAAAAATGAAACACTTTCATTCACTTCTTGATATGATTTAGGTGGCATGTAATTTATATTAGGGGCTTACCTAGTGTCTCAGCTGTAAGGAATCCACCTGCCAAAGCAAAAGATGCAGGTTAGATCCCTCGGTGGGGAAGAGCCCCTGGTGAAGTCAATGACAACCCACTCCAGTACTCTTGCCTGGGAAATCCCACGGACAGAGGAACCTAGAAGGCTACATGAGGTCACAAAAGAATTGGACATGACTTAGTGAATAAACAGCAGCAGCACCAATGAAGCCATTAGAGAAGTGGTGATCCAGGAAAGAAAACATTTTAGGGAAAGTGAAAAGAATATAACAACAGGATCCACTAGCATACAGGACTGTGCTAGTTAATCACAGGGAATGTGACAACTAAGGTTCCTCTTCACGTACTGAAATCCTACTCATCATTCAAATTGCAGTGAAAGAAATACACTGTTAAGGTAGTCCTCCTTGAGTTCCTTGGCCAGGTCAAATTTTTCCATTATAGGCTTTTAAGAATAATATTTAACATGTACAAGAGTTGCAGGATTTTTTGATTAATAAAAATTTTTAATTCCAATCTTCCCAACTAGACTTTTAATTTTTATGAAAATGATGGCCGAGCCTGTTTTGAGTCATCACTGAATCTCCCTCATCTAGCATAATGTCTAGTGTAAGGATAGCCACTAAATAAAAAGTATAGACACTTAGAAGATAGAAAAAAAAAATAGTACTTTTCTGAGATAAAAACAAAGGTGCTGAGATGCTAGTGGATCTTAATAATAAAAAGAAAAGTTGAATGGACTTTCTGAGAGTATTAAAATACTGGATTGGTCAAAACTCATTCCATTTACCCTGTTACAGCTTACAAAAAACTCAAATTTTTTGGCTAACCCAGTACTTGCTCATTTCTGCAGCCTCTTCATCACTGATGTGTGGATGACTTATAGGTGGTACACTTGAGCTGCATGTCAAACAACAAAAATACTATCAATATCTACTTGTAAATTGTGATATAAATATAGCAAAAGTCCTTTGGAATACAGATATCTGTATACGGATACAAATATGTAGACCCTGCAAAGGTTATAGAAATTGAGCAACCATATGTACAACTTGTACCAGGTATAACTGGTTTTACTGAAACTAGAAAAAAGTGTAATTGAGAATGTTCTGGCCAACCATATGAAAGAGCAGAAAGGCTCAAAATACAGAGAAAAAGGAAATTGTACTTTAAATTGAAGAGAAGGTCACTGGTGGCTTTAAAGAAAGTAGTTTGAGATGCTAGGCAGCAAAGAAATTGATTGTTAGGAATTGAAGTCATGTTCAAGCAATTTAGAAGTGAAAAGGAATGAAGACCTGCTAGACAGAACTGTCAAATAATGACTTCTTCCTAAATGGAAAAAATTTATTCCATGGGTAGATGTGTGAAATATTAAGTAACATTTACCCTTTTAAAGTGGTCTTCATAACTTGTACCAAACATATTCATAAAAAGTTACTACATGTTGTATACCATTGTTATTATATTTAAGTAAATTATATTTAAGACATCATCATCATTTAAAAAAAAAGGACAATAGCATATCCAAAATGTAGAAAATTGTGGGAATTATTTACTCAGAAGTTTTCTCATAAAAAATTGTTTTAATTGAAGCTTTCTGTAACCATCTTTATAGACAATAAGCAGCTCTTGCTTTGTAAGTAAATACATGAATAAACCTCCTGACAGTAAGACTTGAACCCTCCAGAAGGGCAAAAAATAGTCCAAAAAAAAAAAGAAAAGCAAGCTGTACCAGGAAATATCTACAACCTGCTATATAGAAGAGCTCCCATACCATAAGAGGTTAGAGAAATTAGCTGAAACCCAAAAAAGAGAAAGATATGCAGTGGATATTGGTTAAAAAAATCTGTATGATTAGAGAATAAGATGAATGTAAAATAAATGTAAATACATAGAAAATTTTGTATCTTGATATATGCAAAAATACACATTTAGCATTAGAAAATTTTATTTTCAAAGTTGGCCACACATTGAGCTATTTATTCTGGTATCTCTGCAATGATTATAGATATCTTAAGAGATTTGTGATTTGCCTAGAAAACCATTTTGCCTAATTTACTTGTTCTTGTGATTTGGGGAAAGGTCAGGGTATCTTTAAATATTCTAGTTAGGAGAGAAATGAGATTTCTCCTCTTTCCAAAATAGTCTCAAAAAGAAAGCAATATAATTTGACTATTAACTCTAGAAACCTACAAGAGAGGAGGATGTGCTGCCCCAGATTCAGAGAACAGTGAGGTCAAAAAAGGGTTTTGAAATTAGAAAAGTCCACAGTACTATGCCTAGGGAAAACCATGGCCACCTCAATGTAAAAAGATGTTCTCTCAGCGTTGTTTTGTAGTTAGACTAGACTCCAGAAAATCTAGAAGCAATCTGAGGATTCTTGTGAAATCAAAAATAGGAAAAGTCCAAAAAAAAAAAAAAAGGCAAAACATGGTGTCTGAGGTCACACAAGTGGGAATCTAGGCAAGGTGACTGACTTCAGAGACAAGATTCTTAAAGCAAAAACTCAAGGACTGTGTGGAGGTGCTGAGGTCAGATAAATTCTAGAATCTGGGGTGGGTTTGAACCTATAGTTTGGCTAGATGGCTCCATCAGTGAAGAATAGAGGCTTGACTTGAAGCCCCATTATTTGGTCTATTCATTTGAGCTACTGACTAGGGTATGAGAGCCAAGGGCTAAAACTGTGTGGGCTGTGAAGCCAGTCAGGTATGCATTAGTTTCTGGCTTCACCATTTACCAGTGGTACAGTCATGGACAAAGCATGTCACCTCTCTTTATCTCAGTTGTCTCGTCTGAGGGACACTGTGGGGACCATATGAGATGATATTATATAACATTCATTTAGCACAATAATGGTATCCTGTTCCTGCTGGATAACTACTGTACTTTAGTTTTATGACTAACCTGCAAACTCTACCCATCAGTTCCATTGCTCCTCAAACACACCTCTGGTTTAGGTACATTGGCCCTCTACTTGGAGTACTCTGTGTTGTCAGTTCCTCTTCATCCTTCATGTCTCGGTTCAGATGTCATTACTGGCAGAGTAGAGAGATTCCTTAAGTCTCTTTTGCAATGGGGAGGCATCTCTCTTTTGTGCTTATACAGCACCTGTACTTTCCTTAGCATGTATTTTAATTGCCATTTCCTTCTCTGTATCTCCCATTAGACTCAAAACTCCATATGTTTGGGGATTTCATATGTTTTATGTTTTATCTGGGATTTCCCTTGTGGCTCAGCTGATAAAGAATCCACCTGCAATGTGGGAGACTTTTGTTCAGTCTCTGGTGCTGGGGTCCAGCCCTGGTGGATCCAGGGTAATTCGAAGGGGAGACGGCGTGGCAAGGAAAAACTTATTTATTTAGAAATATAAGAAGAGATTTGGAAGAAATAGTGTAGTAGGAAAATTAGTGTAGAAAAGAGGCTGAATAACTTGGTTTACATGGAGAACGAATAAAGTTCCAGACAAGGAACTTGCACCATCTACGTTAGGCCACCAGTGCCCGTTTGAATAGCAGAGGGTGCCCTGCCTTGGGCTCCACGCCTCGCATGGGAGTTTAGCCAGAAAACAGAGTAAAGAAGACATGGGGGAAACCAGTCTTTCCAGTGACTGGCCCATCCTCTATTGTCCGGAAAGGCCTTTTATACCTTTTTGTACATAGAGATCAATGGGTAATACAAAATTATGCAGCGTCAGCAGCCCTGACTCTTATCGAGACCAGGCTTTCTCTCTGCATACCTAGCTGTATACACAAGTCGTAGGTGAGTTACATCATCTTCTGGCCAGAGGGCCAACTAACATTTTGCAGCCCTTTTTTGATAAGGGTCTGTCAACCAGAAGACTTATTTGCCCTAACAGTGTTGATCTTCCCAAAGTCTGGTGCCACTCTCAGAAAGCACTAAACAAAGTTACATTCTTACATAGCAAGGATACAACAATTTATAACAATGAAAGAAATACAGTGACTTATAACAAAGAGAAAGTTAATTAACTCAAAAGTCTAGTGTTGCTAAAACTAACATCAAAAACTACTATATTCCTATTTATATACCCCAATTACATTGATTAATATCCTTCAGGTGCCTAAAAGATAAAGAATATGGAGGCCTGGCAGCAGTCATTGACTCAACAGTGAAACCCATCACCAGTATAATTTTTAGCTGTTTAGAAAAGGCTCTGTATCTTTAAGATGCTTTAAGCTTTGTGCCTCTCTCGGTTGGAGGCTGTAAACAATTTACAAGTTGTAAAAGTCCGGGCAGACTGGTTAGGTAAGTTAGAAAGCCATCTGAGGGGTTTAAACTGAGACATTCTTTTTATATGCAGGAGACTGTTAACTGAAGCCCTGAGTTAACTTTTTCCAGAGAATGTCAGAAGAGTGGAAAGCACAGTACAATAAAGCAGGCAGACTCTGGTTTTAGGGGGTAGATATTCAGGAAAACCCAGGGGGAACCCCTGAAGCCAGATCACACCTTTGCTTTTTGTCAGGCTTACTTCCTCATGACCTTTGCCACGGGCGAGATTCCTCACGCTGGCTCCCGGCACTCTGGGTTGGGAAGATCCCCCTGGAGAAGAGAACAGCTACCCACTCCAGAATTCTGGCCTGGAGAATTCCACAGACTGTATAGTCTATTGAGTCACAGAGAGTCAGACCTGAATGAGAGACTTTCACTTTTCCTGGTAGCTCAGCTGGTAAAGAATCCGCCTGCAGTGCATGAGATCCCGGTTCAATTCCTCAGTCGGGTAGATCTCCTGGAAAAGGGATAGGCTACCCACTCCAGTATTCTTGGGCTTCCTTGGTGGCTCAGGCAGTAAAGAATCCTCATGCACTGTGGGAGACCTGGGTTCCATCCCTGGGTCAGGAAGATCCCCTGGAGGAGGGCATAGCAACCCACTCCAGTATTTTTGCCTGGAGAATCCCCGTGGACAGAAGAGCCTGAGGGTACAAAGTCAGATGCAACTGAGTGACTAAGCACACTACAGCATGTTTTATCCACTGCTGTTTCAGCAGTGCTGGCATAGAGTAGACCATTAAATGGTGATTAAATGAATAGATGGTGAAAGACCCCAGACTTAGATCCCTTAGGAGAGCCAGAATCTGAAAGGAGTTTTCTATCACACTTTAATTTAGGGGCTGGTAATTGGAGAATAGGTCCTTCAGAAGGTTGCAGTGGGACTCACTCCTGTTAATCCTTGGCCCTCGCAAGATGAAAGCTTGAGGTATTGTGCACAGCCCAAATGCTGCCGTGTCAGTCACCATCTTTCTCTTTCTAGTTGGTGTAAACATTCCTGAGAACCAATCAATGAAGGACAGCCCATCTTCAGTCAGAGCAAAGCATTCTGGGAAGCAGCCTATGGATGCTTCACTTGTGGGCATGTGGGCATACCCTGTGCAGCCCACTGTTCTTCTGAGTATTCAGACGCCCTCCTCTTGCATTTATTTTATTTTTATTAACTTATTTTGACTGTGAAAAAAAAAAAAATGTTTAAACTCTACCAGCAGTGCTACCTACTGGAATCAGTTTGGGAACTTGAAGAATGCATGCAGAGCCCTGAAGAGCTGCAGATAGAAGCCACAGGAACTAAGCTAGGCTATGGTCCTCTTTTCTCCTCCTTGGGTTATCTCCTCACTGCCCTGCAGGAGTGTAGCAGTCTTTTAATTCTCTGTGACAAATTACCCCAACCCTAGATGCTTACGGGCTTCCTAGGTGGCACTAGTGGTAAAGAACCTGCCTTCCAACCCTGGAGATGTTAAGAGAGGTGGGTTTGATCCCTTGGTCAGGAAAATCCCGTGGAGGGGATTTGCATGGCAACCCACTCCGGTATTCTTGCCTAGAGAATCCCATGGACAGAGGAGTCTGGTGCGTTAGAGTCCATAGTGTAAGGAAGAGTCAGACACGACTGAAGCAACTTTGCACACTTGCACTCACGCATATAGAGGCCTAAAACAATAGACATTATCGCACCGGTTCAATGGGTCAGTGATACAGGCGCAGCTTAAACAGATCCTTTGCTCAGTCTTAAGAGGCTGCAATAAAGGTGTAGCCATGAGCTTTTCTAGAGTTTGGTTCCTATTTCAGGCCTAGGTGGTTGCTGGCAGAATTCAGTTCTTTGTGGCTGTAGAATTGAGGTCCTTATTTATTTTCTTGCTGGCTGTCAGCTGGGCGCCACTCTCAGCTCCTACAGCTGCCTGAGTCCTTTGCTAAGGGCTGTCTCAACAGGGCTGCTTAGTTTTCCAAAATAGCAGGGGAGTCTTTGCTAGAGTCTGCTAAGATGGAATCTTATGTAACAATATAATTGTAGGCATAACACCCTATCACTTTTGCCATAGTCTATTGGCTATGCATCAGTCATAGGTTATGCCCATACTCAAGTGGAGGGAATTATACAAGGATGTGACTCTTTGAGGGTCGCCATTGAGGGTCACCTTGGGATGTGTCCACCACAGGGAGCAATCACAGGATATTCTGAGACGTCTATGTGACTGTGAGCCACCATTACCTAACCCCTTAAAGACTTTCTACAAAACTCTCTAAACTTACAAGAGGCCAGGCTCACAGGAAAGAGCTAATTTTGAGCAAGAAGGTGGATCAGTAATCAAAAGAAACTGATCATTAGAGCCAGAAAAATGGCCAATTGCCTCCTCCTAATCCGCTCAAGAAGGAAAAAGTGTAGCAACAATTAACCATGGGTCTGGAAGCTAGGGCAATAGCTGTTGGGTTTGACTGTCATTAGACATTTTACATTAGGGATTCCTATTTTCAACCCATTACGAAGAGAAGGACAGTTGAGTGTCACATGGCCAATGTCCTTACTTGGGGCCACCACTATTGTTTCTCTGCTTATTAAAAATTGGAGCTTCCCTCATAGCTCAGTTGGTAAAGAATCCGTCTGCAATGCAGGGGACTCCAGTTCAATTCCTGGGTCAGAATATCTGCTGGAGAAGGGATAGGCTACCCACTCCAGTATTTTGGCCTGGAGAATTCCATCGACTGTATAGTCCATGGGGTCACAAAGAGTCGGACATGACTGAGCGACTTTCATTTCACTTTAAGGCAAAATACCTGAGAGTCTTCCAGTTCCTGGGCTCCTTTAGCAGCTAGTGTCAGTTTCCCTCCTCCTACTTTGCTGAAAGCTCTGAGGGGCCAGCAAAACCCTTAAGAAGCTGAGTGGTATGTGTATGTGTGTGTGTGTTGAGCAGGGGTGACTGCCTTTCATAAGCCATTGCTGAGGTATGTGTTAGTCTCTCTGTCATGTCCAACTTTTTGCAACCCCATGGACTGAAGCCTGCTAGGCTCCTCTGTCCATGGAATTGTCCAGGCAAGAATACTGGTGTGGGTTGCCATTTCCTTCTCCAGGGGATCTTCCTAACCCAGGGATTGAACCCAGGTCTCCCACATTGCAGGTGGATTCTTTACTATCTGAACCACCAAGCAGTTGCACACAACTGGGATTTGTTGGCACAGCTCAACTTTCAGCAGTCCCCTTCCACTTTTCTTCTTCATTTATTCTTTCTATATGCCTTGAAATATCCTAATATTTTATTCTATTTTCCCTGGCAATGAAACCAAATGAGTAAAGGCCCTTGAAATTTCAAGTCCTAAGTCCAGTGTCCTGATATACAGAAACTACAGGATTGAAAAAGAAGTCACTACATGTGGAACACACAGGAAAAGAAATAGTGGAAATGATAGCAACTTTTGAGAATCTGAGAAGACCATCGGGGCTTCACTTAAACATTTAAAATAGAGAAATGATGCAGTTTCAGATGAAAGAGAGATTGAATCTGCAGCAGCATCAGTGGTTGGCAAAGACAGCTTTGGGAATACTGTGTTTTTGCATTTATCTTTCAGACTCCTCTAATGAGAGGGGTTTTGCCACATGTCCTCTACAGTTCAGCTGAATGGTTCCATTGCTGTGATCACCTTGGACAGTTCACAGTGTAAAGAGGAACAGGCCTAACTGAAGCCTGAAGCCCTGAAGAAAACTCAAATTTCACTCAGTGATCTTTAAATGCTCTTCCTAGGGTCTTAGGAAACTGTAAAAGACTCAGTCAAAGGGAGATACCTGGGTGATTTGAGGGCTAGTAAAGAGAAGAGGGTATGCATTGACGTCAGAATAACTTCTGAGACACTGGGAGGCTAACATCAGTAACATGCATGGTTTCAATTTCTTCCTGTCCCTCAGTCTCAGGTGATGTGAGGGCGAGGTGGCCCACACATGTTCTGTAGGACCAAACTGATTAGTACGGTTAGTCAGACTGAAGTGAAAGGTCTGTCAGCACGTCAGAACAGGCTGGGTGGCCATGTGGGGAGACACCTGCAGTGAAGACTGGGGAAGGTTCACTTGGCATTTGGGTGACACTTTGTTGAGCTCTTTCTCACACACAGCGGTCAAGCTAGTCTAGGATCTGAGACGAGCCCTGGCTCAACTGCCACTGAAGACTCATGGCTGCTTTTCACTGCCTCTTCCTCTTGGGAAGGATATTTCTGGCCTGGAGGAGATAAGGGATGGTCTTCCTAGACTTTCAAGAGTCAAATCTTGACTCAGTCTGATTACTATGAGGACCAAAGTAACTAAGCATAGTAATGAATTATAAGCTATTGAATGAAGTAAGAATTTATGAGTCCATATCAATAATAAATAAGTAATAAATAAATAGGGGAAGAGGTATAGCCTTTATTTACATTAGATTCAGAGGACCAACTAAGAAATGGAAAGAGTGGAAGTTGTAAAATTGTCATTTTTGCTTCCAAAATAGTAATGATTGGATGGAACAAATCACAATTAGATGCTATATCTGGGCTGGGGGGTTTGATGTGGAGCAGAATATCTGTATAGCTGTAAAATGTCTCATAGAGACTGTTTCTCAGTTGAAAGGAAGAACAAAAAGAATCATTATAGTGGAAAATCAGGCAACACCTTGACTGTTGTTTTAATTTTCAAAATTAACATCACCAGTGAAAGACAGATGGCTATTAGGCATCCCCAGATTTGATCCCCAGAAACATAACAATTTATTTATGTATTATTTTTGCCTGGGATCATCAATCTAAAACTAATCAGGAAACATTAGACAAATCCAAAATGAGAAACATTCAAATAAAGAAGAGACATTGAGGTTTTTATTTCTCGAAACTACCAATGTCGTGACAATCAGAAAGGTACTGACATGATTCAGAGTAAGGGAGGCTGAAGAGATGTAGTAGCTAAATGCAATCCCCCATCCTAGACTAGAAAATATTTTTTGGTCCAAATACTTTTGTAATGTGGACACTTATTATTTAAAGTATTATATCAGTATTATGCTGTGTGCTAAGTCACTTCAGTTGTGTCCGACTCTTTGTAACAGCATGGACTGCAGCCCACCAGGCTCCTCTGTCCATGGAATCCCCCAAGAAAGAATACTGGAATGGGTTGCCATGCCCTCCTCTAGGGGATCTTGCCAACCCAGGGACTGAGCCCTTGGCTCTTACACCTCTAACACTGGCTGACAGTTTCTTTACCACTAGCACCACTTGGGAAACATTAGTATTAAATTTACTTAACTGGAGAATTTTAGTGTGGTTATGTAAGAGAATATCATTAGTCTTAGGAATTAAAGATCAACATATTTAGGTGTAAAAGGCCATGGTATGTGAAACTTCCTTCAAATGATGAGAGAGAGAAAGATGGAGAAACAGAAGGAGAGATTAAGCAAATAATAATCAGGGTAAAATGTTAGTAACATTTGAATCCAGGTTAAGAGTATATTGATGTTCTTTATACTATTTTTATTCCTGGTTTGATGTTGTTCAGTCACTAAGTCATGTTCAGCTCTCTTTGCACATGAGTTGAGCATGACTCATGGAGTGCTGGACCGCAGCACTCCAGCCTCCCCTGTCCTTCACTATCTCCCAGAGTTCGCTCAAATTCATGTCCACAGAGTCGGTGATGCCATCCAACCATCTAATCCTCTGTCACCACCTCCTCCTCCTCCTGCCCTCAACCTTTCCTAGCATCAGAGTCTTTCCCAGTGAGTTGGTTCTTCACATAAGGTGGCCAAAGGATTGAAGCTTCAGCTTTAGCATCAGGCCTTCCAATGAATATTTGGGGTTGATTTCCAGTAGGATGATTGGTTTGATCTTGCAGTCCAAGAGACTCAGGAGTCTTCTCCAGCACCACAATTCAAAAGCATCAATTCTTTAGCACTCAGCCTTCGTTATAGTCCATCTCTCACATCCATACATGAGCACTGGAAAAATGAGAGCTCTAACTCTACGGACCTTTCTTGGCAAAGTGATGTCTCTGTTTTTTAATACACTGTTTAAGTTTGTCATAGCTTTTCTTCCAAGGAGTAAGCGTCTTTTAATTTTATGGCTACTCTTTAAAACATTTTTTCACTGTGCTGCATGACATGTGGGATCTTAAATCCCTGACCAGGGACTGAATCCCCCTGCATTGGGAGCACAAAGTCTTAACCGCTGGACTGCCAGGGTAGTCCTTCTTGCTACTTTTTTAAAATACAAATTTAAAGTTATTTCCAAATGTTAAGTTCATAAATGAGTTATCCAATATATATTTCTAAGTTAAAAATATCTAGTATGGTGTATTTATTTGCTCTCTCATGTGTTCAAAAATGAATATAAACACTAAGACACACACTTTTTAATATGCATGAAAGTATCTGGAAACATACACATGACAAGCAAATGTTGTTGACTTTTGCCTCTGGGTCAGGGACTGTGTATCTGGATGGGAGAAAGACCTAGTTTTTTACTATATAACCCTTTTGTAATGTTGGAATTAAAAAATACATGTTCCTTTAAAACTGAAAATGATAGCTTAATTTAATTCAGTTTAATACATGTTAATTGCTATGGACATGAGTCTAGGCCCTAGAAATATAGTGAAAGAGCTTCTTTTGAATCATTTGACCTCAAGTAACACATGTTCTACTTGGAGAGACAAGGAGAAGATCTTTTAATCAATGAAGAAAGGCAGGAAAACTGAGATCCTGTTATTAAAACGAAATAAGGGGGAAAGAAGTACAGAACCATGTTGTACATCTGGATCTCCCACTGTTTTAACTGCACCTCACCTGAAACATTTATACTTTAATTTTTTCACTTTGTAAGAAATTAAGTAACATTTTCCCCACTGCTTTCTACATAAGGGTGTTTTGCTGCTGCTGCTGCTAAGTCACTTCAGTCGTGTCCGACTCTGTGTGACCCCATAGACGGCAGCCCACCAGGCTCCCCCATCCCAGGGATTTTCCAGGCAAGAACACTGGAGTGGGTTGCCATTTCCTTCTCCAATGCATGAAAGTGAAAGGTGAAAGGGAGGTCACTCAGTTGTGTCCAACTCTTCGAGACCCCATGGACTGCGGCCTACCAGGCTCCTCTGTCCATGGGATTTTCCAGGCAAGAATACTGGAGTGGGGTGCCATCACCTTCTCCAAGAATGTGCTAACTATTAATAAAATTATTTTATGGAAATTATTGAACTTCATTTGAAAAGGTCTGAAATAAATACAAATAGGTAATAATATTAATGTCAGTTAAAAAATACTTCTATGAAACATGCTCAAGTGTGGAAGGAAGGAAAAAAAAGGAGAGGGAAGAGGAAAAGGAAAGAAAAAGGATATAAGCCTTCTTATATTAACTTCTTTAGACTTTTACCTGCTCTCTGAAATTTCTGTGTAATTTGGCATTTTACAGCAAATGTAGTCATGTTCCTTCCCTCACAGGCTTCCAAGAAAGCAGTTTTCATGTTTTCAAGGCCAGTTTTATTGAGACATACAGAAAGTGATGATTTGGGGACAATTACCTTGCAGTCATTCCACTGAGATTGAATCAAAGTTTGCCACGGTCTCTGACAACTGTTTTGGAACACATCCAGTTTAATAACATAGTTACTGTGGAACATTTCCTAAAGAAAAAGACAAGAACATCAGCAGAATACCACCTTATAAACGCAAAGTTAAAAAGATTGTGTGTAGAAAGGGTGTTAAGGGTCAACTTTTAAGACCACAAAAGCAATAAGTTCTAAGTTTGAAGTTGAAACCTGGGACTTAGAGTTTTCCACAGTACCATATATTACTGCCTGTATTGAATAATTTTTGATTGTTATTCTGGTAACCACAGAATGCATGAGGTCTGCTAGAAATGAACATTTTATATTTTTAACATTAATACCATTTGCATAATACTTTTTTTTCCAAATGCTTTCACATTTATTATCTTACTTGAGAACCTTTGCTGCTTGTCCAATGGCATTTTCATTAAATCACATCCCTTCTTCAGTAACCTATTCTTTCCTTTTGTAAATGAAAAGTACACTTTAATTGTAATCATAAATAATTGTATGATTTATTATTTTGCTGGATACTACATTGATTATTGAATATAAAAGTTTAACAATTTGAGGATGGTATGTGATACAAATTTAAATATGTTACAAAGCAATGCCTATGCTGCCTAGGTTTTCTGGCACAATTAGAACTGTCTTTCAGCAACACCTTTGTAACTGCTGACCCTGAAACCTTATAACCTGAATTCAGATAAATTCTATAACAATGCATAGCATTCTACACCTAATTTGCATGGTAATGCCTTTTTTATGTTTTGGTAAATGTGAAGATTATAATAGAAAACATCAAATTTTGTAGCAAAATAAGGAAATTATGAAAATGTATAAAACAGAACAAGATAACCCTCAAGACAGTTCTTTCAATCATAGATTATTCTTTTCAGATAACTCCAAGCATCTCCTATGTGTTCAGACCTTTGTATTACTTAGCCACGCAACATGTTGGGAGAAGACTATCTCAAATTTTTCAGCATGAAAGAACCTGAAAGCTGATTGCTAGAAGTGACAGGAGTGGGCAGTATAATATGAGCAAATCTAGTCTGTAGCCATGAGTCTAAGAAGCTGTGAATATCCTGATAAATAATTGCTAGAGATGGTTTCCCAACTAAGGAGTCTGCTTGTCTTCTGCCAGTACATCGTACAGTTCAGTGACAGAGGCTGGAAACAAGGGGTCAGAGAATAGGTGAAACTGAAGAAGTTGGCAAGGAACAGAGGAAATATTACAAAAATGAATCTTATAACGCCTTGTATGAACTTTGTGTTATTATTCATATGGAGGAGGAAGTCACCAGAGTCTCAGCTTTATTAAAGGAGTGAACAATATATGTTTATATTTTAGGGGGAAAAAGTCCTGTTTGATTCTGTTAATGAAATGAAAGTAGACAACTTTAGAACAGAGATGGCAGTCAAGAGTACACTCTCTTGAAGGTTATTGAGGAAATAGATGATATGGCCTGAACCTCTGTGGCATGTGACTTGTGGCATGCAGAAGAGAAGGAGATGAATTTGGGCAAGAAGGATCAAAAGAATATGCATTATTCAAGTGAACTGAAGTTCATGAGAAAGAGCTGTCCTGGGAATCATAAGAATATAAATAAACCCGTGAAAATTGGTGAAATATCACAGTGATGTGAGAAGAGCCTTTTTTAAGCAGACAAGAATTAAGGACTGGTCTTTGAAAAATATCAACACTTAGGAAAGGCAGAAGGAAATAAATGGCTCAAAGAATGAGACAAAAAAAAAATCTAAGAGAAAAGTAAGATAAAAGGAGTTAAGAGAAAGAAATATTTCATGAAGGTGGGAGGAGGCACTATTGTCAGTATAGTATTAGTTAATGTGAGGGGAAAAAGTAAAAAATTGACAAGTGTCCATCAGTTTTAGCAAAAAGGAGGTCATCGGTGACCTTGGGAATAGCAGATTTAGTGGAGTAGTGAGGGAAGAATGCAAATTAGCTTGGGTTTAGGAACAAATTGGAAGTAAATTGAGGGAGACAAAACTCAAGCAATTAACGTGAAGAGAGAAGGAGAGGGCATTAACCAGGGGGGACAACTGGTGTCGGCCAAGAACTCTGGACTGATGTATGTATTTGTCAGGAATTCTGACTTATGTACCCAAGAACTGTCAGCGCAAACTGGGACTTATGCTTACATATACTGTTTACCAGACACAGATTGGTACCTATTTTGCATTTAGAATGACACTTAAACCACAACAGCATGCTGACTCAGCAGAGTGATTCATACTTGATGGAAAGTTTCCCTCAAGTGTGCATGCAAAGTGCGATGTGAGGCATATAGTCATTCTTCAATAAGCATCCACATGACATGGCTAAAGGACTGGGTCTATTAATCTTGAGTTGCCTATCACTTTGGGAAAATCAATTCACATCCTTAGTTTTCTTTGCTTATAGTTTTTCCCCAAATGATGCTTCTATATCATTGTAACTGTTGGTTGTGAAATTGACCCTCATACACAGAGGGCTAAGAGAGATGGAAGAAAGAGGCAGATCACTCCATGTTGGTAGGTGGCAGTCTTAATAAGCAGGGGAACTTACTTACAAGGCTTTTCTTGGGGAACCATAAGACAAAGGGATCTCCACACCCACCTGCTAATATCTTAAAAGTTTACGTAGAAGACTTTACTGAGCTTTCCAGGTGGCTTAGTGGTGAAAAATCTGTCTGCCAATGCAAGAGTCTCAGGAGAGAAGGGTTTTATCCTTGAGTTGGGAAGGTTCCCTGGAGTAGGAAATGGCAATGCACTCCAGTATTCGTGCCTGGAAAATTCCATGGACAGAGGAGCCTGATGGGCTATAGTTTACCGAGTCACAAAGAGTTGGACACGACTAAGCAACTGAGCACGTGCATGCATGTGCACAAATGTCACAAATCTCACTCGAATGGCCTCGACATCACAATACTCTCAAGACTGCACCTTGGGCAGCTTCTGGTGTGGGAAAGAAAAGTGAAAGCACACTCCAAGGCCAGGGGTGAGGATGAGGAGTCTGACTGTCTGGCTCCAGCTTGAGAGGCAACTGGCAGGCATGTCCTCTTGATTACCTCTTCCAACATTTTACCCCTTTGTGACCAACTTTTACAATTTTGTATGGGCATGCAGCGTGCCCTGAGCTGTCAGCCTGGGGTTTAACTAGCATGGAGGTGGCTCAGCTTGGGGTGCTATCTTGCTGTTCTGGAGACAGATGCCACAGCAACTATATAGACACATGTAAGAGAAAACACATTCAGATAATGATTTTCAAGAGAAGTAACTTTTTTTAACCAAGAGCCCCATGACCCAAACCACTAATTGACTAAGGTAGTGGTCAGATCACTCAAGGCATTTACTTGTGTTTTTATGTGATTTAATAAAGACGACACATGGGCCAACTGATTAGGCATGAACACGCAACTTTCTCTTTGGATAATGGTGCGGGTGCCTCCTTGCAGGGTAGTAATAATGTGCAAGGCTGTTTCACTTTGGAGGAAAGCTTTTGTATTAGAGACATTTCAGCGTTCAGTATGGACAGGCTTTGTTGTCTATCACTTGAGGCTTACTGAGGGAATTTAGTAAAGGTTTCTATGTGTGCTGCAAATGTCCGCGAGGCCAATGGAGGAGACAAAGACAGTGTCCAAATGATTGTGCCAGTGGAAAACAGAATGTGTCCACCTGGCCTGGAAGAGAAGGAGCTTGGTGGCTTTAGGAACTTGACCTGGTTGGCATGTTGTGCATGCTAGCCGGTGGAGGCCATGCTGTTGGTGTGAGATGATAGACTGGGGGTGGAATATGCCAGACCAGGTCTCCCATTTTCTTCCCTCTTTCAATAACATGTGTTCCATTTCCAGTATAATGCATTTTTAAGAGGTCTGGCTTACAGCACTAAATACTGAGTTGTTTCTTTTCACTCAGGGGTGCAATGTAACTTATCTGCCCTGATGTGACATCTCATAAATTTTAGTAGATGTCTTTCTCAGGCATGATGGGGCTTGGTGGTCTCAACAGCATAATGCATTGATCCATGATAAGAGTCAGGGCAGAGGCTGGTTTTTTTTGGTGCATGATTTCTATACATTTGTAGCATTGGATATTTTGGCCTGGGTCTCCAGTCTGGTATGCGGGTCAAGAAATCCCACTGGGTGACCATTCAAAGAGGATAAAGCCTGGAGCAGTACATTAGTCCACCCAGCCAAAGTGGTTTTACTTGTTAGTAATTTAATCTACTGCTTTAATATTCTACCTTGCTTTCCATTGACGCTGCTGCTTACAAATTATAGAGGAAATGGAACTTTCACATCCTGTTCTTCTGCCCAGTTTTGCATATTATGACCTTGGATCTATGACCCCAGATTACTGTCTATTTGATGAGGCTTTCTCTACATGGTACTCAGCTCTTCTAGTCTTCTAATGGTGTAGCAAGGTCGGTGTGGCAATAGGGGAAACTTTGGGTTAGGCTAGATACAGTGTCCATGCAAACCAAGGCCTATTTAGAACAATCACTCAGAGGAAAGAGGCCAATATATTCAATTTGCCACTCCCTCATCAGTGGGGGACGCCAGTGAATGGCATTAGACTCCTTTGGCAGTTATCTTGAGTGGTGTTTAGAACATGCAGGACATGCTGTTACGGCATTAACCAAGACACTCTGTCTTAAGAGTAATCTGGCATCCTTGGCAATACACTACCCTCTGGAGGCACTACAGTGGACACTCCTCAAGTGCGCTCAATCTGCTGTACTCATGTGTCAGTCACTAGGCTTCATTTTCAGGTGGGGCAGAAGCTTCCTGATTGCCAGGGGGTATCAGTGCTTTATAAGTGGGAAAGTGGAAGACCGTGAGGGCTGCCTCAGGCTCTTTCAGGTGAACCCAAATTTCTCGACCCCAGAGGACTTATTCATGATCTTCCACCCCTCTGCTTTCCATTGTCTAAACCATAGGGTTAACGCTTTTAGAATAGCTCAACTGTCAGTACAGAGGATAAGAGCCAGGGCTTATGAGTGATTACCAGCCAAACCACTGAGTTCAGCCCACTGGCTGTGGCGATTCCTTTTTTTCCCAGGCATCTGTATACCAGGCATCAATAGGAATTTCCCCTGCTCCATGTCTGCAGGCCACAGGGATAGGGGTGGGGGCGCTTGGAGGATATGCATACTCTTCGGAGCCTGGAGGCGCCTGCAGTTTTAGAGACTGAGGGCTGGTGGACAAAGTACTCCTGTGCAGCAAGTGGGCCACTAAGTCAAAGAAGGAGTTTAAGCCATGACACAGGTCAGTCCCCAGTACGTATTTTCAACCCACCACCCCTTGATAGGTAGGGAAGTTCTTACCAGGCTAGGCTCTCCCTTGGTGAGAGGATCTATGGATAAATGCAGTGTCCGCTGATAGAAACTGTTACTCTATAGGAATATACTGGGATGTTGTGCCCTACCAGAGCTGAGACCAAAGTCTTAAGAGTACTCTCTACTGTTTTCTCTGTCATAGTGTACAACTCATACCATCTGGAGTCACAGACACAACAAATTCAGATGGTAGTCCTGTTCAGGAGATGCTCAGAGCTCAGCTGGTAAAGAATCCACCTGCAATGCAGGAGACCCTGGTTCGATCACTGGGTCGGGAAGATTCCCTGGAGAAAGAGATAGGCTACCCATTCCAGTATTCTTGCCTGGAGAACTCCATGGACAGAGAAACTTGGCATTTTACAGTCCATGGGATCGCAAAGAGTCAGACATAACTGAGCGACTTTCACTTTCACTGGTAGCTTTGGCTTCTTAGAGGCAGCTTGTTTTGATCCCCAGTCCCATATGTGCCCTTTCTTTACCAGGTGGTATAAGGAATGGAGGCACTGTGCCAAGTGGAAAATAAAGATCTTTCAAACCCCCCCAAATCATTACAAACTCTTGTATCTATTTCACATTTGTAACGGCTGAATAGAATTGCATCTTCTCAATTCCAGATTCCAGAACAGAGCATGCATTAGCCATCTAAACAACTCCCCAAACTTCTGGCTGTGTCTGGACCTTGAATTTTCTGGGAGTTCATCACCCATCCTCTCCCTCTCAAATGTTCTAGCAAAGTTGCAAACTGATCAGCAGCAGAGGCAAGTCTTCATGTGTTAGCATTATGACATCAGAGAAATGGGCCTGCTTTATTGCTCAGGGAGGGAAAAGAGGGAAAGATCTTGGATTGCTTCCCATGACCTATTGTAGGTAATCTTGGGTGAGCAATTGAAATGTCCATTGTTGCCTCTTCCATGTGATCTTAATTTTTAGACACTTATCAGAGTCTTTTCCATAAATCTCAAAGATGAAGCACTTTTGTAGGAACATATTATCAGAGTAAAACAAAATGATCTCCAAATCACTTTATGGCTGTGTCCTTGGGTAGCTTCTAATAAAAGGAATGTAGAACACACATCCCAAGGATGGGTAGGGATGAGGAGCTTCTGATTTGACGCACTCATGGGTCACCCAGCAGACGTGTCCTCTTGATTACCTCCTCCAAGAGTAGGATGAGCTTATATCACTTTCTATTTAAAATGACCCTATTTAAATATATCTTTTTCAGATGTTATTTAGAATTCATATATATATGTACATATTTCATAGATACCTAATTCATAAATTTACATATTTTTATAATATAGCAGACTAGATGATTTTTCAAAGTGAATTGTGTGTACCAAATAAATTTTCATCTTAGTAGACTTGCATGCCTTGTTATTGTTTTTACTGTTCCTACCATGATGACATGTATTATTTTTAATGATTAGCAAGTAAAAGATTATCAAGTACCAAGTGACTGTAGTATATCCAGTTTGGGATAAGAGCACTTAATCAATTACAAAATACTTCTGATAAACCTACATATATCAAAAAATAAATCAAAAACTCTTGAAACTATAATGGAATAAAAAGAACACAGCTGAGCTGTCTTTAACTGATTTTGATAATAAAAATAAGCTAGATATAAAATTTATATATATACTTACTAAAATTTCATTTTACAGAGGAAACTTATTATGAAAGATTATATATAGTTCCCAAGGGGGAACAAAATCAGTTCTTGAGTTATTTAAACAGAATCTGTGAATATTGTTAGATGCTCATACAATACATGCTTAGAAAGGTAATTCCTAATCATAATTTTAAAAAGCTATGTAAAATAAATGAAATTATAAGTCTTCTGCTTTGCTATTATCAAGTCTGCTTAATTCACCCTTCACTCTAGTCAGAACATAAAGTAATTGTCTGGGAATTCACCAACAAACCTTTGAGACTGTGGTGATACAACTGTGAAATGTAACGACTCAGAGGGAGATTAAAGGTTCCATTCCTGAAACACAGTAAGAATGTCACCTATTAAAGGCTACACCTTCAGAGTCCTCGTAATAAAAGTCTCAGTCGTAATCTAATGTGCCATTAACATCAGAGTGTCTGCCAGCCTACAATATTGGTTTTGCTTTAAACAGGTTGAGTACTAACCACCTGGCTTGCTTCCAGATTCCTAGTTGCTTGCGGGGTAATGACTGAAACTTTGTCGGAGAAACTTTGCTCTTTGAAGAGACTTGCATGTAAGCGGCTTATGGAGAAACTGTTTTCTGCAACACGTCACTTCATTTCTAAAATATGTTTAATTCATGCTGAGCATCAAAGGCATTCGTTTTGCAAAATTCCTAAGATTACACCACACTTGCTGTTGTTTAGTTGCTAAGTCATGTCCGATTCTTTTGCGACCCCATGGACTGTAGCCTGCCAGGCTCCTCTGTCCATGGAATTTCCCAGGCAAGATTACTGGAGTGGGTTGCCATGTCCTTCTCCAGGAAATCTTCCTTACCCAGAGATCAAACCTGAGTCTTCTGCTTGGCAGGCAGATTCTTTCACTGAGCCATCTGGGAAGCCCAACTGACCATCAGGAAGACATATATGATAAAGCAATAGTTTTGCCTGTATTCCCCATATATGATAATTCACACATACAGAAAATAAAGATATTTTTAATGGATCTTGCCTCAGGATAAATTATCTCTTTTAGCTTAAAAGTTGCTTAGAGGCAGAAACATCCTCTTTTCAACGATGTAGAAAATATCATCCTTGTCACTTATCAAGCAATTAATTTGCTTGAAGAGGATGTTTGAGAAAATTTCTATTAGTGTCTAAAATCTGATTTATAATCTCTGTAGATTTCTAACACATTTTATCTGATTACCAGAACAATCAGTGATACTAAACTTCAGGCATAAATTTTTAGCTAGTTTTATTTCCATTTGAGCAAGTCCTTCTACGACCTCAACTACTGTAGGCAACCATGAGTACTCAGNATCATAGCCGCCATTGTCAGTGCCTTCTCATTTGTTCAATATATACTTATAAGCGCCTATTATATACCAGGCACAGTTCTAGGGTTTAAACACATATCAATAAATTCAACCTACAAAGATCCCTGCCCTTGCAAGGAGCTTCCATCTTGTCGTGTAGTTACTAAGTCGTGTCTGACTCTGAGAACCCACGGACTGTAACCCACCAGGCTCCTCTGTCCATGGGATTTCCAAAGCAAGAATACTAGAATGGGTTTCCATTTCCTTCCCCAGGGGATCTTCCTGACCCAGGGATCAAACCCACGTCTACTTGCATTGGCAGGCAGATTCTTTACAGCTGAACCACCTGGGAAGCCCTTCATCCTAACAAGGAGCAATTAAACTGGTTTACATTCTGATCAATAAGATTAACGTCTTCTCTCCCCATGGGAACTTGTCAGGGCATGAATATGCAGAGACAGAAGTAAGAGTATGGAAGTATTCTTTCTTCTCTTTAATAAGGACGATATTTTGTATTGGTCATCTTGAAAATACTTCTACATGGTCATATCGTGGTTTTTTGAAACTGTGCTTTCTTACAAATTATAAGCTGATAATTTGCTTATAGAAGTTAAGTCTAATACTATTTCCTACTGTATAAACTAAATTATGTTTTTCACTTTTACCATGAAGCTTTTCCTGACTGTTCCTGACAGAAGTCTATTCTGCTTTACCCTGGAAAACAACTCTTAATTAAAACCCTTTTCATGTTACTCATTTTGTTTTTAATTTTGTAATTAGCCCTTTCTATCCTCACTTTCTGGAGAAGGCAATGGCACCCCACTCCAGTACTCTTGCCTGGAAAATCCCATGGATGGAGGAGCCTGGTAGGCTGCAGTCCATGGGGTTGCTAAGAGTCAGACAGGACTGAGCGACTTCACTTTGACTTTTCACTTTCTTGCATTGGAGAAGGAAATGTCAACCCACTCCAGTATTCTTGCCTAGAGAATCCCAGGGATAGGGCAGCCTGGTGGGCTTCTGTCTATGGGGTCGCACAGAGTCAGACATGACTCAAGCGACTTAGCAGTAGCAGCAGCAGCATCCTCACTTTCAACATCTTCCATGGATTTAACACACTATAGATCAAAAATATTTGGGAAAAAAATTACAGAAAGTTCCAAAAAAGCAAAACTTGGGTTTGCCATTCACCAGCAACTATTTACATTTTATTAGGTATTACAAGTCTAGAGAAGTTTTAAAGTATACAGGAGGAGTGCATAGGTCATATGAAAACACTACACCATTTTATAGAAAAGATTTTAGCATTGGCAGATTTTGGTATCTTTGGGGGAGTGGGGGATACCTGAAACCAATCCCCCTCAGATACTGGATGCCAAGAGACGACTGCATATGATCATGTGCTTTCTGGTGTCATTATTAGATTGTAAGCTGTGCTGTGCTTAGTTGCTCAGTCGTATCCAACTCTGCAAACCCATGGACTGTAGGCCTCCAGGCTCCTCTGTCTGTGGGGATGCTCCAGGCAAGAATGCTGGAGTGGGTTGCCATGCCCTCCTCCAGGGGATCTTGCCAACCCAGGGATCAAATCCAGGTCTCCCGCATTGCAGATAGATTCTTTACTGTCTGAGCCAGGAGGGAAGCCATACTTACAGGCCAAAACTATATGGTAGTCATTCCATTATCTCTGAGACCTAACCCAGCTTATGACTCCTACTGAAAAACATTTGCTATATTAATTTGAGATATAACCAGCCTAAATTAAGAATTAGAACAAAGAGCACATACATGTGCACATCATATTCTCCATTACTAGTCCCTAATTCTCAATTTGAATTTTGGTGTGATTTTGAATTATGTGTGTTTGCATCTACCTACATACCTAAATGCTCTGCCATATTCTCCCAATATGTTAGAAACAAAAGTATAATTTCTGATTTCTATAACCGAGCCATTTTTCCCAAGAGACAACAAATAGCTAATTAAAATTCTTATTTTTATATTAATATAATATGCTTTTACTCATTATTCTTACAATTCATGTTTTAAGAAATATGCATTTCTAAAGTCATCTAGATTGTATTTTGTGAACACATGTACCTATATCATTATGTGAGAAGTTACAACTCTATTATGATTAATTATTCAAAATTTATAACTATTTTTCTTTTGCTTTCCAGTATATTTGAACATCTCTGGTCATTAATATTCATTATATTCATTAATATTCAGGTTGTTCATTGATTTATGAACAATACTAGCTAGAGTATCTGAAACAAAACTAGGAAAAGCATCAACTCATTTTTTCTCTTTCCAAATCTTTATACGTTTCATGATCCCCCTGGATATAAGAAAGCACAAGTTCACATTGGTAATCCCTGATAACATTCACTGGCTAGTGGAGACTGGTTCCCTAAGGAGTTAGTCAGTTGACAGGCTGTGTTTGTTTAGTTTGACTTTGCTGATCTTAACAAGAATTAATTCTCCTAGCTGTGACGAATATATAAGTGTTGTAATGACATACATCTAACAGTTCCTTGCTAACTTTATTTTTTTGTTTTGTTTTATATAGGAGTCTTACATACATAAACAGAAAACATTAGGATTTATTGGCATGAGGAATCAGTGTCAAAAATGCAAATCCTACTTCCTTCTGTTTCAAAAGGAAAATTCAATATTCCCTTTATTAAAGTGCAGACAAGTCCTGTGAATGTGAGCTTACTCTTGTCTCTCCCCTCCCGACCCCACCTCCATCAATATTGATTTAAATGTTTCCCCTGATTAATGGAAAGCTCCAGAAACTCTCTTTGGGGATTCAAAGGGCTCTTCTTACTTCAAGCTAAAGATATTTATTCCATTGGTTTAAATAAACATTTTTTAAGGAAAGCATTTATTGCATGCATTTTAGATTTATTGCATGCATTTTAAATTTCTTATAAAGTATACATAAAAAGGCATCTTAAAATCATCTGTTGATAAATAATGGTGCACTCAGGTAAAATTTTAGGCTATTGATCTTTTTTGATCTTCCTGTTTTTTCTAGTCAAATGAGTTTCCCTAAGGGATATTTAATTGATTCCCTCTGGTTTTATTCTCCTTTTCTATTAGGTTGTTTTCCTTGTCTGTAAAAAAGTCAGTAGATAGAAGAGATGGATGTGGATACACAGTTTCCAGAGAAAATGAGCCAAATGAAGGGACCCTAGCTTATTCTTTCTTTGTACCTGCAACATCTAAGTAGTGCTTGATGCATAATGTAGTTCAATAAATATTTGTTGAAGTGAACAAGCTGTACAAGCAGGTCATGCATAAGATCTACTGAAACAACATGTTATTGTACTTGAAGGAATAGGTACATGGAGAACATTAAAGTCATGACTCAGAAACTTAGAACATCAAGTTCTAGTCTAATACCAAGATGAGGAAAGAGTCTGGCTCATGTTTCCAGCTGTGCTACCACATCGTTTAACTCCATTATGGAACAGTAATGCCAAACCATTTATTATTTTATTTCTTTTCCTCTACCATACCCACAAAATAGTGTTAGCACATCAGAAGAAAGGATTATTTGGGTCAGATACTCCTATTTTTTCCCTGAATTCTCTCAAACACAGATACTAAACTACTACAATTATGAACAGTACATTAAAATAGAGATTCATGAAAGATGCTAATTAAGTAATGCTAAGTAAAAACAATCAGCACAATATTCTATGATCAAAAATATATTTAGCAAGGGCCAAAGCTTGAAATTCTGTTCTATATTTTAAAATACTGAAATCTGATGCATGATAACAGAGCTGCCATATTGAACCTATCAAGAATTCATGTACATGAGGGGATAAGTCACTTGAAATATTAGTTATTTTATCCTGAGAAAACTTGTGCCTGTCTCTAAATGGAAAGCTGCTATTAAAAAGGAGGAATATTTACTAAATCTTTTATTGAGGCATTAGGAGCACAGGACATGTTAATATTTAGAAGACCGTGGCACAAACAGTGATGACTAGGACATTTCATCTCTACCTAGAGTTATTGTTGGTACTCACTGGAATATGAAATAGACACTGAGCTGTGAGAGGGGATTGTTCCTGTGGGACATGTATTTTGAGGACATCACAGCAGCATCTCAGCTTTGTCAGTGCCTAAGGCAGGCTATCAAAAGTCATGGGAATGAAAAGAATGGTGGCTTAGGCATTCTCAGATGGAATCAAAATTGCGAGGCAATACTGCCAAGGAAGAAAATGACAGAATCGAAATGGAAGCAAGAAGACTATTTCATATATACACTTGAAACACTTCCTGCAGAAAACAAAACAAGATGAGAAGGGATTTGAAGAGACTAGAGGTCCTAAACAATTAGGCAGGGGTGACCCCTATAAAGACATTTTGATATATTATTCTGACAATAGCATGATAAGAAAAAAACATAAGTGATTTTGAAATTCATTGGAAATAAAGAAATTTTAGAATTAATTACCTTAAAACAATAACAATATGCATTCCATGGTGCTGAATTTACATGTATTTCTTTCTGTTTTGCAGACTTTCTAGTATAGTACTTGCTTGTATTATATTCTTTAAAGAAACCAGTATAGGTAGTCAAAACTACTCTGCCCAATAATTTATGTTCTGACTACTGTGAGTCTCATTTCTATTTTCATTTGTCTCTCCATCCCATTATCCCCAGTCTTAAAGGATATTTCCTGAGCCCATGAAATTCTAAGTGTGAACTTTGGACCAGATTCAATGTACAAAGTATTAGTTCCTTCTCTGGATTGATGGTAAGAAGATAATCATTGTTAGCTTTCAAGCTTCTATTCAAAAACTAAATATGCTATGGACTCCAGTTAGAACACAGATATCTCCCTTAGATCCCTTTTTTGAACTCACTCCTGCCCTGCTTTGCACGTTAGTAGCAACCCTGTTTAGGCCTTTAAAAATGAATTTAGTTGTTATACAGAGTTTGCTCACTCCAAATTCAATTTTTAAATGTAAGGTCTGAAATATTAGTTATTTGACTTTTTTTAAAAACACATGAATTTATGCAGCTGACTCTTTCCTGTAATATAAGCAAAGCAGTGCTTGTCTGGTGAAGGTAAAGATTCAGGAGACTTAACATGAATGCATAAATCTTGTCATCAAGTGATTCAGAACATCTTTAAATAACTATATGTGTGTCTGTCAGAAGAGTGAGATTATGTGTGTTTAGGTGTAGCGATGATGTAGAGTTAAGGAAACAAATATTGAAGATGTAACACCTTATTCCTAAAACACTTTACCATCAGGGATGTGTTTTCAAACATAGAAAGTCCCATTTGCCATCCCTGCTGTATTTGAGGTCAAACTCAGTTGGCAAAAGAAAAACAGGTAAAGCCAAAATAATTTCTAAAGACTATAAAATTTTGAATACCTTATTAGAAACCCCAAATATTAAACTAAACTGCATGCAAAAGGCTATTTAATTCTGTTTTATTTTGTTTTTCCTCCACCTCTTTGAGTACCAAATTATCTTCCCCTCCCCTAGAGCCCATTTTTTTGAGATTTAAATGATAATTTAATAAGAAATTTTCAGTAGAAACTCTGTTCAAGGCAGAATTCTAATCACCAGCATAAAACAAAACCAAGACTGCTCTTCTGGTGCTTTGCAATCTAGTGAATTTAGATGGAAAATAACAAACAAAGAATTACTTTAAGACACGACAATTGCTGGAAAGGAAATAAAGGAGAATAAGGGGAGGGGAGAAAATCGTGATTTTAGAAAATCATGATATTTTAAATATTTATAAAATCAATATTTTATATCATGATCTCTCTAATACGGTAGAGATGGTAGAGATGTTTTGATCAGAGATGTGGAAGAAGTGATATCCAGCCACCAAGGTCAGAATATTTTAGGTGCAGAGAGTTAATGCCTGGAAATAAGCACATGATGAAATGGAAGAAGGCCACTGTGGATGTAGTAAAAAGAACAAGGGCAAGAGTACTAGAGCAGGTGAGAGGTGATGGTGGCTTGGACTAAGATCATAAAAATGAAAGTGATGTCAAGGACTTGGATTCTGGATGAGTAGGTAAATACAGATTCCAGCTGAAGACTCAGTCCTGGGCCACTCCATTATTTGTAGACTGGAAAAATGAGGAAGAACCAGAAAAAGAGACTAAAAAGGAGTATTTATTGAGAAAGGGGGGAGAAAAAGAAAATGATATCTTTGATGTTGATAAAGAAAGCAAGGAGGTAGTGATCAAATGTAGCAAAAGCTGAGGAGATCATTAAGGACTGGAAAATGAAGACCATTGAACTTGGCAACATGGAATCCATTAATAACTTTGAAAGGAGAATCTTCACAGAATAATGAGAGCAAAGCTTACTTATGGAGACTTTTAAAACTAGTGGGAGAGTCAAAAAGGGAGAGAGCAACAGGTACACCCATGACTGATTCATGTCAGTGTATGATAAAAACCACCACAATATTGTAAAGTAATTAGCTTCCAATTAAAATAAATAAATAAATTTTAAAAAGCATTTGAAAATGTTTAAATGACAGGTATTTCATTGGTTAGACTCAGATATTACCAGATAAATCTGGAATAAATATTTTGAAGAAAAAGGAGTGAGACAATAAAGTGCAATAATGAACAAATGAAAATGTGTTTGTGTGTCTTGAAACACATTCTTGAGAAAATGTCTGTGTATGTTTGTAGATGGGAGCAGACAAGTGGAGAACTTACTAGGAAGACTGGATTGTGGAGTCAAAAGAGGGTTTTTTTTTTTGAGTTGGAAACCATTATATAACTTTATATTCTGATGTGAGCAGTACAGTGGAGAAGGAAAAAAAAAATCATAACAGAGAGAAAGAGGGAAGCCAGTTGAAAGATGTATATCCAGGAGTATGCATAAAGGGCTGAAATCCAGGCCATTAGGTAGAGGAACTGGTTTTAGGCACATGGTCCTTTCTTTTTCTTTTTAATAGGAGAAAGGACAGACATGTGGCTGAGTATGTAGGTAGGTTAACTGACTTGGTAATTTACATTGAGGTGGGAGGGCAGAAATCTAAAAGGTTCTTATCTGATTTCTCCTATTTGCTCAATGATGAAAAGAACAAGGATATCAAGCGAATAGGAGAGAGGAAATGTTGGAGGCTTAAGGAGGTAGTGATAAAAATTTACCAGAATTGGGTTATACTCAGGTATTGGAAGGAAAGGAAATGAGCGAAGGAGCTGATAGACCAGTAAATACAGATCCTCAGAAAGGACTCCTCATAAACTGTATTCCAGTCATATNTTTCCTTTTTCAGACAGCTTATATTTTGGGTTTTTGTACTGTGGATTGTACCTGTGTGATGTGTACAACAGCAGAGTTTCTTTGAGAATTCCTGTTTCTAACTTATGTGTGTATGTATGTGTATATTGTTGAACAAGATGGAGGGTGCAAAGTTATCCCATTTGTTGTTGAAAGGCCTTGCTTTTTTCATTATGATATTATAGAAAGGACCAGAAACATTAAAAAAAAAAAAAAAAAANTAAAAAAAAAAAAAAAAAAAACGAAACCTAAAAATGATACAAATGAACTTACAAAACAGAAAGAGGCTCAACACAGAGAGAGAAAACAAACTCATGGTTGCCAGGAGAAGGGATAGTTAAGGACTTAGGGAAGGTCATGTGCACACTGCTACATTTAAAATGGATTACCAGCAAAAACCTATTGAATAGCGCATGGGACTCTGCTCAGTGTTATGTGCCAGCCTGGATGGGAGAGGGGTTTTGGGAGAGAATCAGTTCATTTCAGTTCATTTCATGCAGTCGTGTCTGACTCTTTGCTACCCCACGGACTGCAACACGCCAGGCTTCCCTGTCCATCACCAACTCCCAAAGCTTACTCAAACTCATGTCCATTGAGTTGGTGATACCATCCATCCATCTCATCATCTGTCATCCCCTTCTCCTCCCATCTTCAATCGTTTCCAGCACAGTGTTTTTTCCAGTGAGTCAGTTCTTTGCATTAGGTGGCCAAAGTACTGCAGTTTCAGCTTCACCATCAGTCCTTCCAATGAATATTCAGTACAGATTTCATTTAGGATGGACAGTTTAGATCTCCTTGCTGTCCAAGGGACTCTCAAGAGTCTCCTCCAACACCACAGTTTAAAAGCAACAGCTTTCTTCATGGTCCAACTCTCATATCCATACATGACTACTGGAAAAACCATGGCTTTTACTATTTGGATCTTTGTTGGTAAAGTAATGTCTCTGCTTGTAAATATGCTGTCTAGGTTAGTCATAGCCCTTCTACCAAGGGACAGGCATCTTTTAATTTCATGGCTACAGTCACCATCTGCAGTGATTTTGGACCCAGAAAAATAAAGTATCTCACTGTTTGCATTGTTTCCCCAACTATTTGCCATGCAGTAATGGGACCATATGCCATGATCTTCATTTTTTGAATGTTGAGTTTTAAGCCAGTTTTTTCACTCTCCTCTTTCACTTTCATCAGGAGACTCTTTAGTTCCTCTTCCCTTTCTTTGATAATGGTGGTATCATCTGCATATCTGAGGTTATTGATATTTCTCCCAGCACTCTTGATTCAACTTGTGCTTCATCCAGCCCAGCATTTCACATAACATACTCTGCATATAAATAAAATAAGCAGGGTGACAATATACAGCCTTGATGTACTCCTTTCCCAATTTGGAACCAGTCTGTTCCACGTCCGGTTCTAACCATTGCTTCTGGACATGTATACTGATTTCTCAGGAAGCAGGTAAGGTAGTCTGATATTCCCATCTCTTTAATAATTTTCAACAGTTTGTTGTAGAAATACAAAACCTATGAGAATGCTATACCCCAATACAAAATGTTTTTGGTGTTAAAAACATATAAGTAAATTAAAAAAAAAAGCTGTATCTCTAATAGATAATCCAGAAAGACTTGATTTTAGGCAGAGGGAGCTTTGTTCAACCTTCTGCAGTAATGTCTGTGGCAAAGAATCCCCAAAATAAGAGATATGCTGTATGTACACATAATAATTGAATCAGGCAATGTTACACTGACAAGAAGCACAAAACTGGAGATTAAAGAAAAGAAAAGAAAAAAATCCCAGAAATTAAGTCACACAAACTTACATCTACAAAATGCACAGCTCGTGGGGAAAAGGACACCAGGGATAGCAGCCACATATCCTCTTTTAATCTGAAAGATATGTATACCCTAACTTACTCCAGAATGCATGATCCAGGGGGAATCTTGTAAATTATAGCATTCTCATAGAAAACAATCCATATTCCATAATGAAATCTAATATGGAGTTCTTCCAGGCTTAGGGAATAAAGGTAAATCATGAAGACCCTTTGAGGCCATAGAATCTGAGACTAGAATCCACAAGAAACTGATATTGAAACTACCAAGTGATATTTTGGGAGCTCCGAGGAGCTCTGGTTCTTTATGTCTCAGTGCAAAAGTTCAGCAAGAGACAAAATGATAGATAAGAAGTGATTTATTAGAATAGGGCACTTATAAGGCTTGCAAATAGGCAAGAGAGCATTGTGTTGACCCAGGTACTTTGTGGGTTACATTTTTATAACCAAAGGGAAAGAGGAAAGGGTGAGAAGACCACCTCCTTCCTTGTTCTTCCAGTCTTCCATCATTAACTCCTCCTACATGTTGGGCAGGGGAGGTTTGAAAAAATTGAGGCCTTGGTATAACGAGCATCTTTCCGTTTGAAATGTCACCTTTCCCTGAATTATTGTTTTGTGTGTGCAGAGAGCATGTCCTTGGGGTCATAAACTTGTTGAGGTCTTTGGGCAAGGTGCAGGCCTTATTTATCCACAATTGTTATATTGTCTTGAGGCATGACTTGAGGCTCCATTGTATGGTTTTGTTGCTAAGCAAGTTAGCTTGGTTTTGTTTTTAGGCAAGCTTGTTTGGCTTTGATGCTAAGTGACTTGCCCTGCTTTATGAGCCAAGCAAGCCCACATTGTTTCAGGATTTTCCCATTGCTTTCTTGAATGATCACTCACTTACTTTCGTTTCCCAAAGTTTAAGTTTTTCCTCTGGTTACAACCCCCTAGTGGGATTTCTGAACTATTTGATTATGCTACTCAGTCCCTATCAATATGATGCAATTTGACCTAACGTTAGAATCAGACTATTGGATCCAAAGGAAAGAAACTCATATTTATTATTTAGCAAATATTCATTGTGCATGTATTATGTTTCAAATATTACTCTAGACACTAGGAGTAAAGCAATGAATGAGACAGGTCTCTACCCCCATGAAACATTCAAAAGGTGGGTGGAGATGGACAAGAAATAAAAATCAGAAGGTAAGGAGTTTTCTGAAGAAAATAAAACAGGATAATATCAGAACTGATTAAATGGACATTTCTGGGGGAAGGTCTTTCTGGTGATTTGATCTGAACAGAGAATGACAAACACAATCCAGAAGGGAAAGGGCCTATGGCTAAGAAAACAGGAAATGCAAAGACAGAAATGAGAAAGACCTTGAAGAGTTACATAAACAGAGAAATTCAGTATGTCTAGAGAGATAATTGGAAAAGTAGTCAGAAATGACATCACGCAAGAGAAGAGGATATAGAGTGGGATACTCTGTGGAATGCAACCAGAACTTAAGGGATGCAACATAACCTGATTAATTTATTTTCAAGATCACTCAGACCCGCAGGAGAGGAGTGGATTACATGGGCACATAATGAAAACAGGAAAACTATTTAGAATAGTCCAGCAGATGGGTGATGGGGATTTGATTTTAGGCATAGAGATGAAGAAACTTGAAACTTGATCTAAACATTTTTATCACCACATAATCTTCTCTCATTTTCAAACTGCATCTGTGGTTCTCTTTCACTTTTAACTTTCATTTGGATGGGCAAAAGCCCTTGTTAAGCACATATGATACAATCCGATTCCATATATGAGATATGTGAATATTGATGCATATAACTTTTGAATAAGATGTGATCAGTGTCTCAGGTTATTTTCACTTGAACTTAGCCAAAAGGCCAGGAAGCAGTTGCAGGCATTTTCAAATTGATATGCTAGTTTCTTTTAATTAATCTGTGCTGAAGGACCATTAAACATAAACTATTTACTTACTTACTTGGCTGCACTGGGGGTTGGTTAGGGCATGCAGGGTGTTCATTGTATCATGTGGACTTTTCGTTGCATTGAATAGACTCTCCAGTTGTGGGAGATCAATCGTTGCAGCACGCAGGCTTAATTGCTCCAAGGCATGTGGGATCTTAGTTCCCCAACCAGGTATCAAACCCATATCCCCTGCATTGAAAGGCAGATTTTTAACCTCTGGACAATCAAGGACATCCCAAACATAAACTCCTATGATGGTTGTTCTTTGGATTTTAGAGAATAATGACATAACTATTACATACAACAGTGAAATAACACAGCATGGTATCATTGACTATTTCTATTCACTGTGAGATTTAAAACTAAGTGACAAAAGAGGTGTTTATTTCCTTGTATTGCTTTATGGTACTGGCATAACTTTATCACCAAGCAGTCATTTTGCCCCATTATCTGTGAACCCACCGGTCTATGGCAGCGGATTCTAGTGGAGATGGCCTCCAACAGGCAAAGCAGCAGCAGCTCTTGGAAAGGAGCAGTAGGTCTCAGACTCGCTATTGGAAAGAAGCTGACAAGTGCATGTCTGCCCCCAACTGATCCGTCAATGTGGATCACTGATGCCAAAAACCAGAAAGGCAAAGTTATTAGAAAGTCTCAAGTAAATTAGAAAGATATCCTCCAGCCACAAGTTCTCTTAACCTTCAGCACAGGAAGCTAATGTTCCAGGAGTTTAGCTATTGAGCTGGTAAAGAAGATGTCACACCCCGAAGTCCATGGGGAACCACGTCAAGTTGAATTCACAGAACACACCATTAAATGCTTTCTTTTAAAGATACAGTCCCTGAGAGAAGCTTTTTTTGCAATTTATAAAAAAACAATAATCTCACTGAGAAGCCATAAGTGCCTTTCTTTTTCTTTTTTATTTATAACCGTCTAGTTTCATATAGCGATCTGCAATATGAGTTGATACTAAAATATCAAATATCAATTAGGTGATGAAAGTAAAATCCAATAAATAAATGCAATCATTAAAGTTTCTTCTGTCCCATTTTTTTTAAAATCTTTGGTTGTGGTATAACAATGTCATAGTGATATTTTCTCTCCTGTCAGAGAATAGCTGTACTTGCCTTTCAGTGATTCTGTTTTGTTCAATGATATATATCCTCTGTATTCAAAAACTGTGATAACAAAAGAACTATATTATAAGAAATTTAATATAATACCCTGTATCCTTGGGTAGAATAGATTAGAATATTTGTAATGTGATTTCATACTGTTTGATGAAGTAGTATTTCATTTGAGGAAAACTTATGCTTGCTAGAAAAGGATGATTTACTGGATATACAAATGAGATGACTGTTCTTACTTTATTTTCCTCATCGTTATACTAGCCATATTGGAATGGGAATTCTAGGGCTACAGTCTTTGAATTTAGAGAAGCAGTTATTATCTTTCTTTGATGAAAATGTTAGGAGGTAGCATAAAATTTTTTCCCTCTTTTGAAAAGACCAAAATGCTGAAAAATTACCTGGTTTATTAACACTTAAGTCACATAGCAGCTCAAACTTTCAAGGACTAAATATGGATCTGGGGATAATCTCTGAAAGAATTCTACCTTGGACAAAGAAAATGACTAAGATCACATCTACAGGATTCACTTTAGCAGGTGCAAAAATAAAGTCATGTAAGAAGAAACTCTTGTCTGGGTTATTTCCGCTGGAAGTAGGATATGAATAGCAAAAGAAACTAGTAGAAGATATGGGGGAGATGTTGAAGAGACAAGGAGTTAAAGACCAAGTTAAAGATTAGAAATAGCTGTGGAATTTTTTCTTACAAAGACAATGGAAGCAAAGGGGCATATTGCCATATGCTAATCCCAATCCCTTGGTTTATTCTGTGCCTGTTCTCTATGTTCTAATAAAGCTTTGTTGATATACTTACCATTTCACATCATATTATTAGCTGACCTCCCTCTCCAATCACATTAGAAGCATAAGAACAAACAGGGAGACTCTTATTTCTTTATTCCCAGTGCCTAGCACTATATCTAGAATACATCATTTGTCAACTCTCTATCAAATGAAGGAACCAGGTTCAGTACCATACAATCTCAAGAAAGATGAATTAACTAGGTAAATATTGAAAACCAAAATAAGTATTACTCTAGAGTAAAATCTGAGATAATATAGAAGCACACACAATTAGTATAATTCTAATTAAATACAAAGACATTTGACACCATTTAGCCTACATGTAAATGATGCTTTATAGAAAATGATAATTTCACATTAGGTATTTTGAAATATTGAAAATATTCTTAATGCTTTTAGGTGACTTTATTGATTCCTACTTGTATGCTAGTGATCTAGAACTCAAGAAATCCATGAGAACCAATGCCTAGAGTGTTCTGGACCTGGACTAAAGTTGAGTTTATGGGTGAGTGTTAGATGGCACCACTTTCGAGACAGGAAAGCTACCAACCAGGGGAAACAAGACAGAGCCTGACATAACACATCACAGTTCTTTAAAGTTAACTGGTTTATTACTGATAATTCTGTTTACTGAAATTCTGAACTTTGTTACCAGGGAAAGAAAGCTGCTGAACATTGCATCTGCAAATCAGGGTTTGCCCCAAGGTAAATTAAGACGTTTAGAAGAGATATATATTGAAGGTAGAGATGAGCATCACAAGTTGATTAGGAAATATCCATTAAAGAAAAGTAGAGACACCTAAGATAAACCAACTGCTATTGTTATCTGAATGCATTTATCTGTGTATAAAATCTTAGATTCAAATAAAATATCTGTAATGTATGAGACTTGGTGATTAATGGGCAGGTAAATGGGAAGCAAAAAGGATTTCAAGAAAAAGAAAAGTGAGAAAGTTGAGCCTAAGTTTTCAGGCTTCATCTTTCAAAGGATGACAGAATTATAATCTGTGTTGCTATTAGAAGGCAAGATAGAAGGCAGACGAGTGAGAGCATTGGAATTTCTATCTTAGCCCAGAAAATTATATTCAAGAACTTTTACCCAAGAGGATTTTTTTGTTGTTTATAGGATAATAAAGTTATTTCTCACTTTCATCTTTAGTGACTGTGGGATAGAGAACTGAGAACTGGTGGGAGTGATTGAAGAGTGATAAAGAAAATTCATCTTCTCACTTGTGTCGAGCTAGATTCCTTAATCTCATGCTTCTTTCCCTCTTATATCTAGTCTTGTTTTTGTATTGTTTGCCCATAGGGAGATGGAAAATACAGATAATTTTTATTTCAATCAACTTGAGAAACAAAATTGATTTGCTCAAGATCAATTAAACAATAGGTTGGGAAGAATTTCATGTGATCTAAAAGCTGATGCTGATGCTAAGAATATTAAGAATGTTGAAAGTTTCTAAAATTATTTCAGTTTAAAGCTAAATATGAGTCATATGAAAAAATAACTGTCAAAAGTTATAATATCCTTTAACTAATGTTTTCCTTAGAAGAAAATAATTCCAAGGGCTAGAGATAAGATTCTGGCTTTAACAGTATGACTAATAATAAATCACAATATAGATTTATCTTCATTAAGCTTTGCAAATTTTTTTTCTGAAGGATAACTGACTTTAACAATAAAATTTTTAATGATTCAATTCTTGTAACTGCT
>SJYQ01000318.1:148588-163104 GCA_006410935.1 Redunca redunca
TTTTGTCACTGTATTTTTCACTGAATTGTGTATAACTTAGTCAATATGTTATCTGCATATTTCTTCCAGTTCCTGTCTTAGAAAAGATCATGATCAATAAAGATATGTGATCAGATTTGCATTCCAAAACTGTTCATTTAAACACCTAAAATTATTTTGGTATCTTCCCCATAGCCCACGTATTTGCAAATGTTACATATTTCCAAATATATTCTCAGAATTTCATTATTATCTTTCAGCTTCCCTTTTTAGAATATTTTATTATTAGAATCTTATTGGAATAATTTATAGAAAGATCATTTTTTTCTTTTTATTTTAATTGGAGACTAATTACTTTACAATATAGTAGTGGTTTTTGTCATACATTGACATGAATCAGGATAGGTGTACATGTGTCCCTCATCCTGAACTCACCTCCCACCTCCCTCCCCATCCCATCCCTCAGGGTCATCCCAGTGCACCAGCCCTGAGCACCCTGTCTCACACATCAAATCTGGACTGGCGATCTGTTTCACATATGATAGTATACATGTTTCAATGCTATTCTTTCAAATCATCCCACCCTCGCTTTCTCCCACAAAGTCCAAAAGTTTGTGTCTCTTTTGCTGTCTTGCATATAGTATCATTGTTACCCATCTTTCTAAATTCCATATATATGCGTTAGTATACTGTATTGGTGGTTCTTTTTTTTTTCTGACTTACTTCACTCTGTGTAATAGGCTCCAGTTTCATCCACCTCATTAGAACTGATTCAAATGTATTATTTTTAATGGCTGAGTAATATTCCATCATGTATATATACCACAGCTTTCTTATCCATTCATCTGCTGATGGACATCTAGGTTGCTTCCATGTCCTGGCTATTATAAACAATGCTTCAGTGACCATTGGGGTACATGTGTCTCTTTCAATTCTGGTTTCCTCGGTGTGTATGCCCAGCAGTGGGATTGCTGGGTCATATGGCAGTTCTATTCCCAGTTTTTTAAGGAATCTCCACATTGTTCTCCATAGTAGCTGTACTAGTTTGCATTCCCACCAACAGTGTAAGAGGCTTCCTTTTTCTCCATACCCTCTCCAGCATTTACTGTTTGTAGACTTTTTAATAGCAGGCATTCTGACCAGCATGAGATGGTACCTCATTGTGGTTTTGATTTTGTTTGCATTTCTCTGATAATGAGTGATGTTGAGCATCTTTTCATGTGTTTGTTAGCCATCTATATGTCTTCTTTGGAGGAATGTCTGTTTATTTCTTTGGCCCATTTTTTGATTGGGTAGTTTATTTTTCTGGAATTGAGCTGCAAGAGTTGCTTGCATATTTTTGAGATTAATTCTTTGTCAGTTGCTTCATTTGCTGTTATTTCCTCCCATTCTGAAGGCTGTCTTTTCACCTTTCTTGTAGTTTCCTTCATTGTGCAAAAGCTTTTAAGTTTAATTAGGTCCCCTTTGTTTATTTTGGCTTTTATTTCCATTCCTCTGGCAGGTGGATCATAGAAGATCCTGCTATGATTTACGTCAGAGTGTTTTGCCTATGTTTTCCACTAGGAGTTTTATAGTTTCTGGTCTTACATTTAGATCTTTAATCCATTTTTAGTTTATTTTTGTGTATGGTGTTAGAAAGTGTTTTAGTTTCATTCTTTTACAAGTTCTTGACCAGTTTTCCTAACACCACTTATTAAAGAGATTGCCTTTTCTCCATTGTATATACTTACCTCCTTTGTCAAAGGTAAGTTGTCCATAGGTGTGTGGATTTATCTTTGGGCTTTCTATTTTGTTCCACTGATCTATATTTCTGTCTTTGTGCCAGTACCATACTGTCTTGATGACTGTGGCTTTGTAGTAGAGCCTGAAGTCAGGCAGGTTGATTCTTCCAGTTCCATTCTTCTTTCTCAGGATTGCTTTGGTTATTTGAGGTTTTTTGTATTTCCATACAAATTGTGAAATTATTTGTTCTAGTTCTGTGAAAAATATAGATGGAAACCTTGTTTCAAGCAACTGCTTTTTACCCTTTATGTTATTGTTGGTATGTATGTTTGTGAAGTTGTGTGTGTTTGTACAGTTGGTAATACACACACATATGCTATTGCTGTATGGACTTCCCAAGTGGCTCAGAGGGTAAAGAATCCACCTGCAATGCCAGAGACACAGGAGATATGGGCATGATCCCTGGGTTGGGAAGATCCCCTGGAGGAGGAAATGGCAACCCACTCCAGTATTCTTGCCTGGGGAATCCCATGGGCAGAGGAGCCTGGTGGGCTGCAGTTCATAGGGTCACAAAGAGTTGGACACAACTGAAGCTTCTGTGTGCACGTGCTCACGTGTGTGTGTGTATACATATAAATAGAGATGAGTGAGAGGAGATAAGTGAAATAGAAAAAGATTTGCATTTAGTAATACTAAAATAGCTTTCCAATTCCTATAAGCATTAGACAATAATCACAGTAGTTTCAGACATTTGTTTCCTGTTATTATTGTCAACTTTCTTATATATCAATGAAGATAGATAACTATATCTATATATAGTAGAATNGATTATGAAGAACAACTATGAAAACTAATTTTAGAAACACTTAAATCTATTTTGAAGTATTGTAGAATTCTATTAGCAGACAGCTCTTGAATTAAGCCCCTTCAGAGAGAGGAACTATATTGAGCAGTGACCAAATTCCTATGTCACTTTTTCCTTACTAATTTCTGCAAAAATTGGGGTGCTTAGAAACTGATCATAGCTTTGGACAGTCTCTTGGGACTAGTAAAGTGAAAGTCAGGATTGATGTCTCTCAGGGCAGCCGGAACTTGAATGAATGAGGATCACAGAGATCACAGAATGTCACAAAATGAATGAGGATCACAGAGATCACAAGTATTAGGGAGCCTAATATGTGACACCTACCTAACTAAGCATTTGCTGATTTTTAAACTTTAGCCTAAAAGGTAGGAACTTGAAAGAGCTTTTACCAATTTCACAGTCTGTGAGATAAGCACTTGGTTTAGGATTTGCCAAAAATGATGAAAAGTGAAAGTGAAGTTGCTCAGTCGTGTTGGACTCTTTGCGACCCCATGGACTGTAACTTATCAGGCTCCTCTGTCCATGGGATTTTCCAGGCAATAGTTCTGGAGTGCATTGCCATTTCCTTCTCCAGCGGATCTTCTCGACCCAGGGTTCGAACCCTGGTCTCCCGCATTGTAGAAAGACGCTTTACCATCTGAGCCACCAGGGAAGTCCAAAAATGATGGGATCTGGTAAATACTTCAGTTTCAATTGGGGTAAGAGAAAACCTAAATAAACTCTCCTAAGGCAGAAAAAAATATACACCCTTTTGAATGCAGAGTTCCAAAGAATAGCAAGGAGAGATAAGAAAGACTTCCTAAGTGATCAATGCAAAGAGATAGGGGGAAACAATAGAATGGGAAAGACTAGAGATAGCTCCAAGAAAATTAAAGATACCAAGGGAACATTTCATGCAAAGATGGGCACAATAAAGGACAGAAATTGTATGGACCTAACAGAAGCAGAAGATATAAGAAGAGGTGGCAAGAATACAGGGAAGAACTAACAAAAATATCTCCATGACCCAGATAACTATAATGGTGTGATCACTCATCTAGAGCCAGACATCCTGGAATGCTAAGTCAAGTGGGCCTTAGGAAGCATCATGACGAACAAAGCTAGTGGAGGTGATGGCATTCCAGTTGAGCTATTTCAGATCCTAAAAGATGATGCTGTGAAAGTGCTGCACTCAATATGCCAGCAAATTTGGGAAACACAGCAGTGGTCACAGGACTGGAAAAGGTCAGTTTTCATTTCAATCCCAAAGAAAGGCAATGCCAAAGAATGTTTAAACTACCACACAATTGCACTCATCTCACATGCTAGTAAAGTAATGCTCAAAATTCTCCAAGCCAGGCTTCAACAATACATGAACTGTGAGCTTCCAGATGTTCAAGCTGGATTTAGAAAAGGCAGAGGAACCAGAGATCAAATTGCCAACATCCATTGGATTGTCGAAAAAGCATGAGAGTTCCAGAAAAACATCTATTTCTGCTTTATTGACTATGCCAAAGCCTTTGACTGTGTGAATCACAGCAAACTCTGGAAAATTCTTAAAGATAAGGGAATACCAGACCACCTGATCTGCCTCTTGAGAAACCTGTATGCAGGTCAAGAAGCAACAGTTAGAACCATACATGGAACAACAGACTAGTTCCAAATTGGAAAAGGAGTACGTCAAGGCTGTATATTGTCACCCTGCTTATTTAACATATATGCAGAGCACTTCATGTGAAATGCTGAGCTGGATGAAGCACAAGCTGTAATCAAGATTGCTGGGAGAAATATCAATAACCTCAGATATGCAGATGACACCACCCTTATTGCAGAAAGTGAAGAAGAACCAAAAAGCCTCCTGATGAAAGTGAAGGAGCAGAGTGAAAATTTTGGTTTAAAACTCAACATTAAAAAAACTAAGATCGTAGCTTCCAGTTCCATCACTTCATGGCAAATAGGTGGGGAAACAATGTAAATAGTGAGAAACTTTATTTTGGAAGGCTTCAAAATCACTGCAGATGGTGACTGCAGCCATGAAATTAAAAGATGCTTGCTCCTTTGAAGAAATGCTATTACCAAGCTAGACAGCATATTAAAAAGCAAATATATTACTTTGCTGACAAGGGTCCATCTTGTCAAAGCTATTATTTTTCCAGTAGTCATGTAGGATACGAGATTTGGACTATAAAGAAGGCTGAACACTGAAGAATTGATGCTTTTGAATTGTGTTTTTGGAGAAGACTCTTGAGACTCCTCCTATGACTCTAAGGAGAACCAGCCAATCCATCCTAAAGGAAATCAGGCCTGAATTTTCACTGGAAGGACTGATGCTGAAGCTGAAACTCCAATACTTGGGCCACCTCATGTGAAGAACTGACTCATTAGAAAAGACCCTGATGCTGGGAAAGATTGAAGGCAGGAGGCAAAGGGAACAATAGTTGGATTGCATTACCACCTCGATGGATATGAGTTTGAGCAACCTCTGGGAGTTGGTGATAGACAGAGAAGCCTGGCGTGCTGCACTCCATGGAATCACAGAGTTGGAAATGACTGAGTGACTGAACTGAACTTTAGGTAAAAAAATGGATTTGAATCAGTTGTATCCNAGACTGATTAAAGTACAATCATTGGAATTATTACATGTGAACATTTAACATAATGAATAATATGCACAGGAATATATCTGACAGATCATTTCAACAGCAAATTGAAATTTATAAAGTGAATCTTGTAGTAATCCTGAAACCAACATTAAGAGCATAGTTTATGATATAGCTAGAGTAGGGATTAGTGAATAGGAAGACATTTTTAGGAAACAGACTGAAACACAGAAAGATATATTGCAAATACAGTAAAGATCATATAAGTTGCATAAATGTTGAAAAGTTTTTGGCATATTTATTAGATCCTCAAGATGACAGAGGAGACTGCAGTCCCCAGAGGGCAGAGGAGTAGGATGGCTGCTGCTGCTGCTAAGTCACTTCAGTCGTGTCCGACTCTGTGCGACCTCATAGATGGCAGCCCACCAGGCTCCCCCGTCCCTGGGATTCTCCAGGCAAGAACATTGGAGTGGGTTACCATTTCCTTCTGCAATGCATGTTGTGTCCGACTCTTCGTGACCAAATGGACTGCAGCACCCCCAGGCTCCTCCATCCATGGGATTTTCCAGGCAAGAGTACTGGAGTGGGGTGCCACTACCTTCTCCGGAGTAGGATGGGGAGACCACTTTATCCCCCTCCAATACATCAAAAGATCATCTGCATGTGGAGCAACCTCCACAGAACAACTTCACAATGCTGGTGGAGAACCCCAGATACCCAGAAAGGCAAACCAATCTCTTTCGAACGAGATAGGACAGAAGATAAAGATGAAAAGAGAGACAAAGGATTTAGGGGTGGAGACCCATCCTTGGGAGGGAGTCCTGAAGGAGAAGTTTCCACAGTAGGGAACTTTGGAATCTCAGAGGGCAGGATAACTGAACAAACAAACAAACATAAAAAACCTGTGCTGTTCATCCACTGTGAGCACTCCTCACACATGCCAGTAGTGTTTGTTTGCAGTGTCCCTCCTTCTCCACAGCACAACTGAGAGAGTGAGCCCAAATAAATGGTCACTCTCGCCCCCTCTAGTCAGGGTGGAGGTTGGACACTAAAGAAACTTGTAAGCAGACCAGGCCAACCTAAGAAAAGGAGGAAGCACTCCAAAAGTGGCAGGCAAAACAGATTAAACTCCTGCTGCTAAGCTGAGAGTGTGCATTTGAGGGGCAACTGTAGACTTTGATAACAAGTACAAGTGGGAACAAGGGATTATCTGACATGGAACTGACCCCATATTTTTTTTTAATTGTTGTGTTCATTTTTTTTATATTGTACTTTTGAGAGCCTAATATCTATTCTAGATTTTTAATTTTTGCTTTTTGATATTTGTTATTAATTTTGTACCTTTACAATTCTAATGCTAATGAACAACCCAATTAACAAATGGGCAAAAGACCTAAATGGACATTTCTCCAAAGACATACAGATGGCTAATAAACACATGAAAAGATGCTCAACGTCTCCCGTTGTTAGAGAAATGCAAATCAAAACCACAATGGATTATCATCTCACGCTGGTCAGAATGGCCATCATAAAAAGAGTGTACAAACAGTAAATGCTGGAGAGGGTGTGGAGAAAAGGGAACCCTCTTACACCATTGGTGGGAATGCAAACTGGTACAGCCACTATGGAGAACAGTGTGGAGATTCCTTAAAAAACTGGAAATAGAACTGCTGTATAACCCAGCAATCCCGAGGAAACCAGGAGTGAAAAAGACACATGTACCCCAATGTTCACTGAAGCACTGTTTACAATAGCTAGGACATGGAAGCAACCTAGATGTCCAACCACAGATGAATGGATAAGAAAGCTGTGGTACATATACATAATGGAGTATTACTCAGCTATATAAAGGAACACATTTGAGTCAGTTCAAATGAAGTGGATGAATCTGGAGCCTATTATACAGAGTGAAGTAAGTCAGAAAGAGAAAGATAAATACTGTATACTAATGCATGTATATGGATTAGAAAGATGGTACTGATGCTTCTACATGCAGGGCAGCAAAGGAGACACAGATGTAAAGAACAAAGTTTTGGACTCACTGGGATAAGCCAAGGGTGGGATGATTTGAGAAAATAGCATTGAAACATGTATATTACCATATGTAAATTAAATGGCCAGTGCAAGTTCAATGCATGAAGCAGGGTGCCCAACGCTGATACTCTGGGACAACGCAAAGGGATATGGAGGAGAGGGAGGTGGGAGGGAGGTTCAGGATGCGGGAGATACATGCATAGCTGTGGCCAATTCATGTTGATGTATGGCAAAGAACCATCACAATATTGTAAAGTACTTATTCTCCGGTTAAAATAAATTAATTAAAATTTTAAAAATAAATGTAATCATATTTTTTAAAAAGGTGAAAGGGGAGAGAGGGAGAGAAAGGAGGTAAGAAGTGTGAGGTAGGTAAGGTGAAATAAAGCAATATGAGCGAAGAGAAGAAAAGAAACAAAAGTTATAATGGTTTTGAATTTTCCCAAATGAATGAAAGAAACTCAAGAAAAGTTATGTACCTCAGGGCCTCCCAGGTGGTGCTAGTGTAAAGAAACTGACTGCCAATGCAGAGGTAAGAGATGTGGGTTCAGTCCCTGGGTTGGGAGGATCCCCTGGAGGAGGGCACGGCAACCCACTCAGTATTCTTTGCGGGGAATCCCATGGACAGAGGAGCCTGGTGGGCTGCAGTCCGTAGGGTCACAAAGATCCGCACATGACTGTGACTTGGCATGGCACACCTGAAATATACAATATTTCAAATATACAAGTAAAATATATAAAACCTAAGACTGCTAAAAACAAAGACAGAAAAATGTCTCAGTTTTAAAAAGATGTAGGATTTACATGTTTGCATATGAAGGTGTTTTGGGAGGTGGTGAGTTTTCAAGCAATAAAAAAAAATTTCATTTGGCCAGAGCTCAGAAAAGATTATTCTCCTTATTTATTTATAAGAAATCAATGACTTCAATTTCTGCTTATGATAAGAAGTGCTAAAAGGGGAAAATCTTTAAATTAAAAAGCACACTATAGTATTTTTGAACATCTTTTGATTTCTTGGTTTTCCTAAGATTCCTTGTTCAATAATACAAACTTCTCTTTCCCTTTTTGTACAGCTTACAGTTTTTATTTTCAAGTGGGTGGCTATCGTAATGGATTGAAAAGTTGGAAATGCTCTTTGGAATGTTATTTTCTAAATAGAAAAGACAGCTGAAATCAACCTTAATCTATACATAGAAGGTGATGATTCTTTTTCTCTTTTTAATTAAAAAGAGAAAAAACTGGTATCATAAAGAATAAGTCACTGGTTTCTAAAGTATGTTCCTCTATTTCCACATAAAACTTAAATTCAGTCCAGTCATTCTAACATAACTTCTTTAAAAATCACATTTAAAAAGTTACTTAAAAGTAACTATTTATTTGTAAATTCATTTGTTTATATGATTTGTTTAAAATTTAGAATATAATTATTATGATATTCAATAGTCATTAAAAAATTTCATCATAATGTAGGTTTAGTGACTTTTTTCTTTCAGTAAATTCAAGTGGATGTAAGGTCTTTGGTGTCCCTTGCTCTTTTACACTGGCAGTGTGATTTTAAAATTATATTAATTAATTCCCCATAGGACATAACTATAAACTCCAATGCACAAACCAATTATTTGAAATTTCCCAAATGCTGTCTCTAAAACAAATTGTGGAAAGAATTAGTTTTCCTTCTCTGTAGAATTAGAGGTTACATAGTATTGCATTTCTTTTGAACTTTCAGATTATCTGGGGTATTCCTCTAAGGCATATGTTTGTGCATTCTAAATCTATGTCCAGCTTGTCTAGGGTACCAATAGTGCCTCAGAATCTATAGATTAAATTGGGATCACAGAGAGAGAATGAGTAAATTTCTCCAATTGGGAAGTTTTTCCTCATTTTGTATGTATGTTCTGTATGCTATGCCCTGTTGCCCATAAGCAAGGAAGATATAATGTTTAAACTCCTGAGAGAGTTTTCAGTACTGTTTCAAATAATTTCTTTTGCATTTTGCCACCAAACAATCACAGTGCATGCAATTTCCAGTCCTCTTTTTCCCACTAGAAAGTCCAGTAGCCAGCGTGAACTCCATTCCCCTAAAATCTCTGGAATTTTCCGTCATTTCTCATTATCATTCTGTTTAGTTGTTTCATGCTCCTCTTTGAAAAAATACTTCTCCAGCAAAATTTGAGCAGAAATGTTGCTGTGGAAAAGAGAAATCCAATCTCTGCTCACTGGAAGAAACGTAGTTTAAGACAGGCAGAGGCTCAACGGGTCCTTATCACAGCAAGGCACATGTCTCAGCTTCCATTGCAGTGCACTTTGGATGTGAATGCATTGGTTATCTATTTTGGGAAATATCAGATAAAATTGCCATTTGATTTGTCAAGTAATTTTCTCCTAATTCAAGAATATTTTTGGCTTTCTGGAGGTCCCCTAATCTTAAGTTATGTAGAGTATTTTTACTGAGGTACAACTTAGGTAACTAACCCACTTTCAATATCTTCAAGCCTGCAAGAGTAACTGTAAGAAATGACATTTTCTTTGCAATTGGAAAGTAGGAAGACATAATGTCTATGGTCAAAGTAGACTGTGGCTGAGTGTGGATAACTGAAACCGAAAAAAAATAGAAGCCGTGGATAAGGGGACACTATTGCAGTGAAATGTGCTAATTGACGGCTTATGCTTCCATTCCTTATCACAAAGCATTACCACAATTCTATGTCTCCTTCAAATCTTATATTGATATGAATATCAATGCCAGAACTGAGTAACTACTGCTGCTGAGCAGTAGATAAGTTAGTAGATAAGTGTTAAGTGACTGTCAATATAGCCTTCAGTTTAGAAACAAGCAAGTAACAAGGAAGCAGGTCAAACTAAGGATTCAGGAGAAAAATCAGAAGCCAGGATCATAACAGAGGTGGGATCACAAAGGCCAGAGCAGAATTCAGTGGTATTGGTCAGGAATAAACAGGGATCTATGGGGCTTCTCTGGTGGCTCAAAAGGTAAAGAATCTGCTTGCAATGCAGGAGACTCAAGTTCAGTCCCTGGGTCTGGAAGATCTCCTGGAGAAGGAAATGGCTACCCACTCCAGTGTTCTTGCCTAGAGAACTAAATGGACCTGGCAGGCTACAGTCCGTGGAGTCACACAGAGTGAGATATGACTGAGAAACTAATACTTAACTAAGTCAGATAGCCTAGGTATTGTTGAGAGACAATATGACTGTGAAAATAAAACAAGCTCAAAACATGACTAGCAATGAAATGCAGTCAGTCTCATTATTAATATAAGCATCTTATTATTACATTAACGATTTTGAAACAAGTTTTACATGTGTTTCTCTCTTAGTCCAGATGTAGTGAAAGGAAGCAATTGTCTTAATGAACAGGAATTTCTGATTAAGGGAGAGCAGTCTGGGAGGGAAATTTCTGCCAAAGTTGTTGTTTAACTATAAACAAAAACAGTAACAATAAAAATGTGATGAAAAAACAAGATGTAGTAGGGCAAGAAATGTCATTTTAATCTTCTGAGAACAGTAAAAGCAAGAAGGAAGAAAAAAGAAATCAATTTCTGCTTTTAATTAAATTCTCAGCATAACTGAATATCCGTGCCCTCAACCTCATTCAGCCGCTCAAAGGAGTACTGAGATTGCAAATACTCTACATAGCCAATATGTTCTGTGCAAATTGTCAAGTTAATCTTCTTTCCATCAACATATTTGTTATACTTACATTTTATTTCATATTATCAAATCTTCTTACATATTCAGTGATGAGTATAAGCAAACTGCCATCTGCATTATTAGTGGCAATTGAATATATTTTAAATATGACTGCTTCAGAGAGGCTAAAATTATTATTCAATATTATAAAAATTGTAATTCTCAATCTAGCAGATTCATCACAATGTAATAAGACTGTTCTTAGCATAACAATGGAATGCTAAGATCCTCCAGATGTAAATGATTAGTAGAACAAGACATATTCAAAAATATATTGTATCAGACAGTGTAATCACAGGTTATTTTTATAAATCTTTTAGCATTATATTAATTATTTTATAAATAATACTTCCATTTTCTCAAATAAGTCCCTTTTGCACATATATTTGTTAAATATTAGGGTATTGGTAATATAATGAAAAATTATTTTTATGAAGTTTGAATACATAGGTTGTACCACCTCTATTAGATACTTGGAAAAATCTCATAGTTAAGATAATTTGGTTCTAGTTCACAGATGTACTTGCAATAATTTCTCTACGTGTTTTAAAATGGGTCCTTTTTCAACTTTTTTGTTTCAAATTTGTCAACATTGACAGATTTTCTCTTGTTCTTTTATTAAAAGTTGTATGCATCAATTCTGGTTAAAGAAAGTTAAAATAAAAGCCTATTAATCTCTATAGCAAAGGTTGCTTATACGCTATTTTTGAGAATGTAAATTGGAAAAGAGTATAGAGTTTCCTCAAAAAAATTAAAACTAGAATCACCATATTGTCCAGCAATCTCATCTCTGGGTATGTACGGTGAAGGGAATGAAATCAGTGTGTCAGAGTGATGTCTGCATTTCCATGTTCATTACAACATTATTCACAGTAGCCAAGATTTGGAGATAACCTAAGTGTCCATTAATGGATGAATGGATAAAGAAAATAGGATATGCATATATTATTGAAAATTACTCAGAATGAAAACATAAATTTTGCCATTTATAACATGGATGATTCTGAAGGGCATTAATCTATGTGAAATAAGCCAGACAGAGAAAAGCAAATACTGTATGATCTCTTTTGTATGTAGAATCTAAAAAAGTTTAACTCATGGTAAACAGTAGAATTCTGATTACCAGGGGCTAGGGTGGGGAAAATAAGGAGATGTCTGTCAAAGGGTACAAACTTTGTGATATAAGATGAATAAGTTCTGGGGATCTAATGCATAGCATGGTGACTACAGTTAATATTACTGTACTGTAAACTTGACATTTCTATTTAGTAAGAGAATTGATCGTAACTGTGTCACCACACACACAGAAAAAGGTACTATGTGGGATGATGGGTGTTATATTAGGTTGATTGTGTTAATCACGGGCTTCCCAGGTGGTGCCAGTGGTAAAGAAACTGCCTGCCAATGCAGAAGACATAAGAGATGAGGGTTTGATCCCTGGATTGGGAAGATTCCCTGGAGAAGGGCATGGGCAACCCACTGCAGTATTCTTACCTGGAAAATCCCATGGACAGAGGAGCCTAGCAGGCTACAGTCCACTGGGTAGCAAAGAACTGGATATGACTGAGCAACGCTTTCACTTTTATACTATATATAGCAGATTCTACTTAGCCTATATACCGTGGAATCATTTTTGTTAAAACATGAAAGTGGTTATCAATATACAACTAATTTCAAATACCAGGTAGTCTACTATAAATATGTATTTCAAGTAACTGTACTAATGTTAATTGTAAGCTTATAACAGAAAATGTAAATAAGAATTAGAATGATGCAATGTACTTTCTTTTCCTTCACTTTCTATCTCTAAAATAATAAATCCATTCTTGCTTCTCAACCTTTTAAAATCAATAATATCATTTTATCTTTAAGTGAAGTTTTCTAAACCTTATTTTTCTATCACTTCATCAGGAATGTGTAGGTTGTAGGAGCTAACACTTTTACAAGCGGAGCCACATACTTGAATCATAGAAATGGAAAAAAGTAATGAAGGATAGAATCTTAAGGAAAGCTTGGTTTTCAACAGCCAAAAGTGAGTTACAAGTAAATGATAATACGTATATCTGGTGACATCTTCTTGCCAAGTATGGTACAAAATGTATGCATGTTCTCATTTAGCCTTCAAGTGAGCTTCCAATTAGGAAATAACTATCTAGATTTTGTAGATAACAAAAATTAAGATTTAAGTAACATTCAATTCATTGGACTGGTACAATAAAAGTGACAGAATGTGAATGTATATCCAGCTGTGTCTTCTTCTGGGTCCTTAATGACTATACCATCATGTAAAAAAAGAAGATGGGAAAGAAGTGACTAGGGAAGTACATAAAGACCAAGGTAAATTCATTGTAATAGTGAAAACAAAGAAATAGAAATATCCAAAATGAAGATGAGTTTATTCAGTTGTGTGTGTATTATCTGATGAGAGTAACAACTTCTAATTTTGTTGTGAAAAATATAAATCATGGTATTAGAATTCCTATTAAATAATGTACTACTGGATATTTTTTTTCCATGTTTAAATGTGATATTTCTCTAGTTGAATAAATATTTACTGGAGCAAAAAAAATGTATCATGATACAAGCAAGCATAAACACAAACAGGAAGAAGGGGAAGAATTAATTCAATATTATAGATCATAGAACACAGCGCAAACTTAAAAAATAAATGTAAAGGAGTCATGAACAGGGAAAGAACAAAAGTAAGAAAGATCAATCCCACTCCTTTTTACTTTTTCTCAGGCTGACTATTTTTGAAGAAAATGTATCCTAATGCACACATCTCCCCTCCACCGTTATCACCAAATTATATATTAACATTTCTCAATCAGATGACACTGTTTAGAAATACTACAATGGACAATCAAACTAAGCACTGGATTACTATTTTGAGTAAAAATGTATTTTGAGAGATGCAAATAAATGTGATATGCTCATAATTGTGTAAAATGCTGGAGCTCATTGTGACCAATTTCTACTTTCAGGGGTATATTATTTTTTAAAAGAAACAATAACATTTAAAAATAAGACAGCTAATTAAAATATCCTTAAATAATTGTTCTACTGTGGGCCTTACTGCTTGAGGTATAATAATGATTACACAACACACATCAGCATTTCTTAAATTATATCCTCCTAGTGCAGTAAATTGAAGAGAAAGTCATATTGTTTTAGTGATCTGCAGAATATATAAATGTTCACATATAATAAATTTAGCTGCCCAAAATAAAAGTTGCTGATACAGAGTTAAACTAAGTGTTGTAGTATTAAAAACCACTATTAAGTGAGGGGTAACAGGAAGCTCTTCTAAGAAATATGGGGAATCCTGTTTAGGTTATTCTCTCCCTGGTACTAAGCGACCACACTGATCACAATTTATCTCAGCCTAAACTGGAAGTCTCCCACAGAACATTAATGCTTGCTTTAATGTAGATTTTGGTAAATAACATTTTTCTCTGTGACAGTTTCATATTCAGAATTGTATATGCATGGCTCTGTATGCATATAATTTTATGATTAAGTTTGAAGTATAATGACCATAATTTTATACCTGGAAAACTCATCAATGATGCTAATAACTTTAACAAATCATTACTATTGATTATTAAAAGATATGGTGGAATACATTGAGT
>SJYQ01000318.1:178663-197046 GCA_006410935.1 Redunca redunca
CAAAGAACATATGCCAAAATAAATGTTTATGTTTAAATATGTGTACATGCATGTATATATTATATGCAAGTTAATAAAAAAACTTTAGGATAATATTTCTAAGTCAAAACTGATATTTGTCTCATAAGGCAGAAACCTATTTTTTTTCTATTCCACTAGACAGAAATTATATTCATATATACTTAATGGAAACAACAAAAACAAATCTAGAAGTTAACCTCTGCCACTACACAGTTGGCAAATAGTCTAATTAATAGCAAGTCAAGGCCAGCACCACATTGAAAAAAAACACAATAATCTATTTTGTCTAAGTTTAGGATAATTTTCCTGGAACACACACACATGTGTATACACATATATATACACACATGTGTGTGATTGTGAAAGTCATTCAGTCATGTCTGACTCTTTGTGACCCCATGGACTACACAGTCCATGGAATTCTCCAGGCCAGAATACTGGAATGGGTAGCCTTTCCCTTATCTAGGGGATCTTTCCAACCCAGGGATCGAACCCAGGTCTCCCACATTGCTGGTGGATTCTTTACCAACTGAGCCACAAAGGAAGCCCCAACATATATATACGTATACACACAAATACACACATATATATGTACATGTATATATATAATTTTCTATTATATGACATTATATATGTATATTTAACCAAGTTGGCATTTCCAGTTGGATCAAGAAGTGTCATCAAGCAGTATAGATCCTTTGATTATTCTTTTTCCTTTGTATCCACATACTGTCACCATCATGTTCTGTTTTCAGTACTTAAGCCATATTATAAACAATCGCATTTTGCACTTTTTTATTCCTGCCTCATTTGGGCTTCCCTGATGGTTCAAGTGGTAAAGAATCCACATGCAATGCCGGAGATGCAGGAGATAGAGGCTTGACCCCTGAATGAGAAAGAAAGATCCCCTGGAGGAAGAAGTGGAGACCCACTCCAGTATTCTTGCCTGGAAAATCCCATGGGTAGAGGAACTGTGTGGGCAACTCCATGGAGTTGCAAAGAGTTGGACACAACTTAGTGACTATGATACCATTATCTTTTGCCTATATCACCTCTGTGTCTGCTTAAATGGTCACCATTGCCTTCAGCCTTAACTCCTTACCATCCACTTTTCATACACATGCCATTACACCATCCTGTTGCTATCCATTCTATCCATTATGCTTAGACACAAAATCCCTACTCCTGTCTACAAGGTTTCCTGACCTGGCTCCGAACTAACTCACCAAGTTCACCTCATACCGTGCTCTGCTACACACTTACTGCCCTTCTATTACTTTGATTTTTCTGTTTCTGAATTCTCCAAGATCTCCCGCACCTTGACAATAGTTCATCCCTCTACCCATGATGGACTTCCCTGGTAGCTTAGAAGGTAAAGCGTCTGCCTCCAACGCGGAGGACCCGCGTTCAATCCCTGCGTCGGGAAGATCCTCTGGCAAAGAAAATGTCAACCCACTCCAGTACTCTTGCCTGGAAAATCCCATGGACGGAGAAGCATGGTAGGGTACAGTAGTCAAGGGGTTGCAAAGAGTTGGACACCACTGAGCGACATCACTTTCGCTTCCCATGATATTCATCCAAGAATCATTATTTCTTTGGATTTTTGCTTAACTATCACCTCCAACTAGAGGCCTTCCCACTAGACCACTCCATCTACATTAGCACTCTCCCAGGAAGGAATTCCATGATGGTCCAGTGGCTAAGATTCTGGGTCACTCCGTGATTCTTGGTCAGGGAACTAGATGCCACAACTAAGAGTTTGTATTCTGCAACTAAAGATCCTACACGCAGCAATTAAGACCCGGCACAGCCAAATGAAATAAATAGATAGGTTTTAGAAAGAAAATCAACTCAACTGTATAGTTTATGATTAGTCAAGTCAGTGGTTTTAAATAAATAAATAAGCGCTCTCCCATTGGGCTTCCTTGATAGCTCAGTTGGTAAAGAATCTGCCTGTAATGTAGGAAACCTTGGTTCATTTCTTGGGTTAGGAAGATCCTCTGGAGAAGAGATAGGCTACCCACTCCTGTATTCTTGGGCTTCCCTGTGGCTCAGCTGGTAAAGAATCCACCTGCAATGTGAGAGACTGGGTTTGATCCCTGGGTTGGGAAGATCCCCTGGAGAAGAGAAAGATTACCCCTCCAGTATTCTAGCCTAGAGAACTCCATGGACTCTATAGTCAGTCGACTGGTTCCCAAAGAGTCCGACACGACTCAGCAGTTTTCACTCTCATTACTCTCCATCACACCATCCCACTTTATCAGAAAACAACTTTTTCTTTTTTTACTAATTTGTTCCATCTTTACTGGAATATGAGAACAGTTGTTTTATCTGTCTGATTCAGTGCAGTGTCTTCAGTGTCCAGAAATAGACTAGTCACATGGTAAAAACAACACATATTTTCATAAAGAATGAATGACACAGATGACGTGCTAGATGAGCTAAGCTCTCAATAAAACTGACTTTCTGCAGAAAATGGTTGGGTCAACTAAATACTAAATTAATTGATATGTTTTCTCTGGTTTTCTGGCTACAGTTAAGATTGTAATCAGATCTAAATATATTGTCAGAACTAACAGGTCACTCTCTCAATTACCACTTGTAATAATGGAGCTTGGAATTTACTCAAGGAATATTCAACATCAAATAAGTACTGCTCCATGGTAGTAAATGTTATGAATTTTGTGTGTATGGTGTGTGTGTATCCCTATTACTTGCCTTATCTTTTCAACATGGTATGATTGATGTTATTCTACATTGCAAAAATGTTTTTGTCTACAACATCAAATGTCTTCTTAAAGACACGGTTATGTGTCTTAAAGACACATGATTATGCTCATGTAAAAAGAGAATGGTCACACTGAGAACAGAGCATATTGAGTATTTTGACTTTTAAGCAACAATTTTAGAGATAACTGTGTTTGTGATTTTTTATGTATATTTTTATTGCGGTATAGCTGATTTACAATGTTGTTAGTTTCAGGTGTACAGCAAAGTGATTCAGTTGTGTATATGTGTATATATACTCTTTTTCAGATCACTTTCCATTATAAATTATTATAGGATATTGAATATAGTTCCCTGTGCTATGCAGTAGCCCCAGTTGTTTATCTATTTTATATACAGTACTGTGTATCTGTTAATTCCAAACTCCTAATTTATCCTCTCCACCACTACCCTTTTGGTAACTGTAAGTTTGTTTTTTATGTGAGTCTGCTTCTGATTTGTAAATAACTTCATTTGTAGCTTTTTTTTTTTTTACATTTTCCATATAAGTAATATATGATATTTTTCTCTGGCTTACTTCACTTAGTATTATAATCTCTAGATTCATCCCTGTTGCTGCAAATGGTATTATTTCATTTTTATATGGGTGAGTAAAATTCCATTTTGTATATATGAGTGTGTGTGTGTGTGTGTGTGTGTGTGTCTGTCTGTCCTTTTTATCCAATCCTTTGCTAATGGACACTTAGGTTGCTTCCTTGTATCTTTTTTACTTTTAATTGAACACATGAGATAGAAAGTAAACTAACTTTTCAGAGGATTCAATGTTGTATCTATTTTGTGGTTTTTAGGATTGTACTTCCATGATTTACTTCATGGACAATTTATTAAGTGCATTTATATATTTTTCTAGTGGGTGTGTGCTGATATATTAGTTTTACAGTTGATTTTTTTTTCTACTGAGTTGATTATTAGTAAATTCAAGAGATTCCCTCCGAAAGTAGGAGAACTAGAAGTCAAGTACTTGTTGGATTTACAGCTATTTGTATTGAGAGAGGGCAATTTCATTTTTTAAATATATTTTTTGGTTTTAATGTCAGGAAGGCTGTGATCCTATGGCTTTCTCCACATTTAGGGGCACACAAGGACAAAGAGTGTTAGTTCTACAACCAGTGGTACAGATTAGAATTGGTGGAGGAGAAAACATAACAGTTTGTACTGTCAGGATCAGGGTATAGCATCTTTAAAAAAAAAAGTGAAGTTGCTCAGTCGTGTCCAACTCTTTGCGACCCCATGGACACCAGGCTCCTCCGTCCATGGGATTTTCCAGGCAAGAGTACTGGAGTGGGTTGCTGTTTCCTTCTCCAGGGAACTTCCCGACCCAGGGATCGAACCCAGGTCTCCCACATTGTAGACAGATGCTTTCCGTCTGAGCCACCACTTGATCTTAGCCAAAAGGCTGAAAGTGATGTAATCTGGATTGGACACATTAGCAAAACCCTAAAGGACCCGTGGGAGTTATGGGAAAGTCAGTTCTACATACCGCTCTCTTTTCATTTCTGGAAAAACACACCGGGACCTTATATGTACGTATATGTGTTCATGCAAATGCATATGTCAGCATAGATTTTCAACTCAAATTACATACTCATGTATTTCCTGGCATTACAACAGTGCCTGGTATTCAATGTCCACTCACTAAATCCCTGGGGCTTCCCAGGAGGCTCAGTGGGTAATAAATCCGGCTGCAATGCAGGAAACACAGGAGGCATGGGTTCGGTCTCTGGGTTGGGAAGATCCCCTGAAGGAGGGTATGACCCTCTGCTCCAATATTCTTGCCTGGAGAACCCCATGGACAGAGAAGCCTCGAGGGCTATGGTGGTGGGATCACAAAGAGTCGGCTGGATTGAAGCATACACACACACACACTAAATCCCTAAATATTTCTTGAATGCATGCTATATGAATAAGAGACGGTTTTCTTTCTAAACAGACTAGCCTTGTGAGATCTACCATGACAGAATAGGAAGCTATGTAAAAACAGAGAAATATAATAAGCATTGTAGGGTAAATCTTCCAGGGAAAGCAACAAGGAATTTAACAACAACAACAAAAAAAGCCCTATATCACCTGGCAAAAGGTGGAGAGGCTGAAGGTAGAGAGGCAGTTCAAGAGAGTTTTCAGAAAGGTCAAGCCTGAGGTCAGTGTTAGCAGGACTGCTAAACCTGACAAGTGTGAAGCTCGCGGTAGATGTGAGCCTGGGAAAATGACGTAGGGCTGGGAGGTCTGGCCATAGGACCTAGAAATTTCATGCAGGAATTTGAGGGGATGAAGGTTATAGAACAGCCTTAGTGGCAAGAACAAGGTGATGCTCCCTTTGAGGAACCAGAGCATGAAAGCATGAACCAGGGCTTAAGCTACAAGCCATCAGTTATGCCTACTATTGAATGAAGTGCCTGAATTATGGAAACTGATCAATTAATCAGAAAGTAATTTGAAACAGGATATTAACAGCTATAACTAGGTAACACAATTTTATTTTAATAAAATACATAGAAATATTCTTTCATCAATCTTTTCATATGGTGCCAAGATATTTTCCCCCCTCTGTGTGCTAGTCCATTGATTTGAATTACATTTTATATTTCAGAGCAGAAGAGGGTTAACTCGGCAAGCCTGGATTGTTCAAAATCTGTACATTCCTAAGAAAGTTTTATCTTCATTATTGACCGTTGGCTGGCTCTTGAGAGATAACCCTAAACCTCTGGAATATTGTACTTGACAGGAGCATTTTTATATGTCTGCGGCCTTGGACCAGTCTGTTTTAGTCCTATAAGCACTACATGCCTGTATTATTGACCCTCAGTAAAACTCTGGATACCAACTCGTCTGAGCTCACCACGTTGGTAACATTTAGTATGTGTCCTCAAGCATCACTGATGGGTGATTGTTCCCATGTTACTGCACTGGGAGGGGACACTTGGAGGTACCATCTAGTTTCTCCTAGACTTTGCCTCATGTAACTTTTCCTTTGTTGATTTTAAACTGCTTCTTTTCTCTGTAATAAACCATAACCATGAAAATGACAGCTTTTCAAAGTCCTTTGAGTCCATCTAGAGAATTATTGAGGCTTCAGGTTGTCTAGGGACCTCTGACACAACTTTTATGAGCCACATCGGAAACTGCAATTTGGATTCCAACTTGAACCCACAGTCTTAGGACTTCATGAAGCTCAGTTTCTTGATGTCTCATTGCAGAAAGAAGTCAGTTAGAGACAAAGCAATAGCTAAAAGTGGACTTATTTGGAGAGAAATACACTCCACAGATAGGGTGGGGATATCTCAGAAGGCTAGAGGGCCCCACATTTGGGGTGATTACTTTTTATGGGGTGGGTAATTTCATAGGTTAATGAGCAGGAGGATTATTCCAACTATTTTGAGGAAGAGGTGGAGATTTTTAGAAATTGGGCCTACTTTTTTGGTTTCAATGGGTAGCCTTGGAATTATCACCGCACCTGTGTGTTTCATTTAGTAAGCTAATGTATTCAAATGACCACATAATGAGGCTCAAGGTCTACTGAAAATCAAATCTTCTGCCATTTGGACCTAGTTGTTTCTAACCAGTTATTGTCATGTCCTATGATTGTGCGTGCTAAGCTTCCATCGTGTCTGACTCTTTGTGACCCTATGGACTAGCCCACCAGGCTCCTCTGTCCATTGAATTCTCCAGGCAAGAATACTGGAGTGAGTAGCCACACCCTTCTCCAGGGGATCATCCTGACCCAGGGATGGAACCCAGGTCTCCTGGACAGATTCTTTACCATCTGACCCACCAGGGAAACCCATCCTAGAGTTATGTTGTTCTTTGGAAGGTTGTGCCCTGCCCCCTTCCCTCTTGTTTCATACCCATAATCATTATCTATGATTTCTGGGGTTTGTTTTTGAAGAAGAAGAAAGGGAAATTAATGGCGCTTGAAAGCTGGGTGCAAATTTTTACCAAATTTATGATTTTTTAATTAAAGGAAAAATTCATCTTGTAAAAACATGTACGATGAGTGACACATTGACTTGCGGTGGGCAAGAGGGAGTGGAAAAGCAGAAATACTTCTCAAATAACAGCTAGCATTTACCAAACATGTATTATTAGGGCTTCCTAGGTGGCTCAATGGTAAAGAATCTGCCTGCCAACGCAGGAGAAGCAGGAAACAAAGGTTTGATCCCTGAGTAGGAAAGATCCCTTGGAGGAGGAAATGGCAACACACTCCAGTATTCTTGCCTAGAAAATCCCATGGACAGAGGAACCTGATGAGCTACAGTCCAAGGGGTCACAAAATAGTTGCATGTGACTGAGGACACATGCATTATTTGTCAAGCCTTATTGTATACACTTTATGTTTTAACTCACTTAATCTTCAGTTTTGTCATATAAGAGGTGTCTACTTGGATACAATGAGATGAATATCAGTAAGCAGGGTAATTCTATTTACCTACTTACCAACAAGAAAGAAAGTTTGAGTTTTTAACTTTGCTTACTAATAGAATATTTTCCCTAAATAGTCCCTAAATGTATGGATAGTTTAAATCTCCATTTTTATTGGGAACTATGGTACTTCTTTATAATTTATATTTGAAGATTAAATTTGATAAAGTGAAAGTTGCTCAGTCCTATCCAACTCTTTGTGACCCCATGGATTATACACTCTATGAAATTCTCCAGGCCAGAATACTGGAATAGGCAGCCTTTCCCTTCTCTAGGGGATCTTCCCAACCAAGGGATTGAACCCAGGTCTCCCGCATTGAGGCTGAGCCACAAGGGAAGCCCAAGAATATTGGAGTGGGTAGTCTATCCCTTCTCCAGCAGATCTTCCTGACCCAGGGATCTAACTGGGGTCTCCTGAATTGCAGGTGGATTCTTTACCAGCCAAACTACCAGGGAAGCCCCCAAATTTGATACTGATGTTTTAAATAACCACAAGTCATTTATTGAGGGAATGTTAATATAATTTGAGGCCTCTCAAATTATAACTATGGTCGAAGATATCATTTCACAAGGAGTCTCCATTTTAGCTTTTTGTAGCTTCCTTTTCCAGTACAGCTTTAAAATGGAAGTTGAAATTTTGTGCTTTTTACTCTTCCATAGCTATGGAATACTAAGTGTTACTAGACTCTTATCTTGACATGCTTGAAATTTGTTTTAAGTAAAACTTTAAACAGTTAATTCACTTCAAAAAGCATATAAGGAATTATACTTATTCTGAAATTTAAATTTTGAATGTAAACTTTAGTCAATAAATGAAAATCAACTATTTCTATTTTGTCTGATCTTGAAAGGACATATCCATGATATATTTGTCTCCTTTAATAGTATGATTTAAAAATTGGAATTTGTGGAAATATCAAATTTCCAGAAAAAACAAATTAAATCTTTGAAAGTGAAGTGTTAATCATTCAGTCATGTCCAACTCCTTGTGACCCCGTGGGCTTAGCTCGCCAAGTTCCTCTGTCTATGGGATTCTCAAGGCAAGAATACTGGCATGGTTAGCCATTCCCTTCTCCAGGTGATAATAAAATCTATAAGTGTCAGTAATTTAATATTAACTATTACCATGCTCCTATTATTTCTTTGGTATGTGAAAACACTTTAAAATGTAAGCATTTGTATATTAATGTGAAAGCTTGAAAATATCTCACGTTGTATTTAGCATCAAGAACTCATTCTTTATTTTTTCTAATATACGTGAAAACTTACAATAAGCATGAGAATTAAGAACTTAAAATATCATATATTATAGACCCTCCCACTGATAAATCATATCACAGTTATACTTTTATTTTCCTTTCTATAATTGTTCATAAAATAAGAAGGGAGGCTCAGCAGTGCTTGAGGAGAGATATAAAAATTGAACATTAATTTTATTCAGATGAGATGATTTGTATGCAAGCTGATCAGGCTACAAGTTTATCTCATTACAAGCTCAAGGCTGTAAGCATTTCATCATTTCTTGGGTGCCATTAAGTTTAGTAATATGACTGCCTACATTGTGTGTTAAAAATGTGTGGCTGTTCTGCAATTCTGTATGATGATGAAGTGTTTGTGAATATTTATTACTTCAGTCTTTAGTGCTCTCAACTTTATACTAAATAGCAAAGTTAATTGCTTGTACTGCTCTAATTTCATTGTTTAGAGAATACCATCCTTTTCCTCTTTAGTTGCAGAGATATTAGTAATATGCAGATTTTTGAAGTGCAATAATTGGCAAGTGCAATAATTGGCATGTGCAATAATTTGCATCCCAAAATGAAGCACAGTAGGTCCACTTAATCTCTGGCAGAGTCAATTAGCTCCTTGCCCTTTTCTCTGGTAATGCAAATTTTGCTGATCTGAAGCAGTTACTGGGACGCTGATTTGCATATACAATTTGTTTTAAGAAATTTTGACAAGAGCACAAATTTTTTAGTGCCAAAAAAGTTGTGTTTGCAAAAAGCCTTTAAAAAACATGCTGTTTAATTAGCATTCACTCTATTATTCTCTTCCAAATTGGTAGTTCATATGAAATGCTTCAAAATGCATTTTATTGTCATTATTTACTGTTTTTTTTTTTTTTTTTGCCTTGGTCCTTCAAATGTTTCTCTTCCGTTTTTGCTCTCACTGGAACCCAGTAACTATTCGGATTGGAAATAAAGCTCTGAAATCCAGAGATATGAGATTTAGCCTGTAATTTTGTTTCTCAAGTCTTGTCATATAGAGACCATTTCAGTTTTCTATTTGTGCTTCTACGTAGTCCAAATAAAGAGTACCCCACACATGTTACAGTCTAAGCTACTTTCTCCCTGCATCACTAATTTCAGTGTAGTCACATGGAATTGTACTAGTGGTTTACACCTTTACGTATAAACAATTTCACTCAATATAATCTACATTTTTTCCCTTTCTCTGTGACTCACTGTGGTTTTCAATGTCTCTAACTTTGAAGGAGAGAGGCAAAGTTAAATTTCCTTATACAAATATCTCTGATGCCACACTCAAAAGAGATTTATACTTAATCCAGGTACATGCTGTTTAGGCAGAAAGCATTATTCTAAACAATAGGAAAATTGTAGTATTTTATTTTTTTTGTATATTGTTGCTATCTTACCTCTTCTCTTCACCTTCACCTCATCAAGCCTCAGATTCCTCAGTATATAGACCCACCTTTCTCTGGATCCAAGATGACACATATGCACTTCAAGTTGAAAACAAATAAACAGAAATTACAGCAGCATACACACACAGTTCATAATTTCCATGAAGATAAAGAATCCATCCCCTACTATTTAGATGGGCCTAGGCTAAGTCAGTTTGCTGAGAGCTGTGTAGTAGATGTGTAGTAGACTTTTATAGAGTAGATAGAGTTTAATAAATAAAATATGCCTGTGAAAACAAGAGGGATAAAGGCAAGTTGATATAGAAGTGCATGCAACAATCTGGAAAAAATAATATTAGAATATACAGAGATAGTATCAAGCAAGGTAGATTGTTGTCAAAATTAAAGGTTCTGAATCTCAGTGATAATGACTTTTAAGTTATGCTGGTAACTATTGATAAGGAGGAGAAGGGAACAATAAAGGATGAGATGGCTGGATGTATCACTGACTCTATCTATGGACGTGAATTTGAGTGAACTCCAGGAGTTGGTGATGGATAGGCCTGGTGTGCTGCAATTCATGGGGTCTCAAAGAGTCGGACATGACTGAGCAACTGAACTGAACTGAACTGAACTGATTGATAAGCCCCACAATTTTTACCCAATGAATAAAATGTGAGGGCAAGCTCAGTCACACGGTGTGTCTGACTCTGCAACCCCCTGGACTGTAGCCCACCAGGCTCCTCTGTCCCAGGGATCAAACCCATGTCTCTGGCAGCTCCTACATTGACAGGTGGAAAGTTTAGCACTGAGGCACCTAGGAAGCTCCCAATGAATAAAATAATGCTATGGAATTCATGGGAAAGAAAGCTTTCAAGGAACTGGAAATGTTACAAATGTTCCATGCTTTATATTAGTGTAAAAGCTTAAAATGGTCTCTCACACAGTATTAATAGTTAACATCAAGAATTCAGTCTTTATTTTTTCTAATATACACTACAACATGCATTGAAAACCAGAAATAAGAATTTAAAATATCATGTATACTAGAATGAGAAGGTTGTACAATTTGCAATTTCTATGAGAGATTTAAATGGAGTAGAAGAACATGGAGCAGAAGTCAGAAAATAATATTCTCCTTAAAATACTTTTAAAATAACTTCAAAAAATAGGTGATAGATATTACTTCTAATTATAAGTACATAAGAGTGAGTGTGAGGTGAGGTGTAGAAATCAGGAAGACTCATGTGAAAACAACAAAAAAGTTATATCTTCCCCAGAGAATAGAGTACACATTCTCTAGGTAATTGAACAAATTAATATACATTAAAGTGAAAAATAAGAAAAGGTATCGCCAACCTAGATAGCATATTCAAAAGCAGAGACATTACTTTGCTGACTAAGGTCTGTCTAGTCAAGGCTATGGTTTTTCCAGTAGTCATGTATGGATGTGAGAGTTGGACTGTGAAGAAGACTGAGCGCCAAAGAACTGATGCTTTTGAACCGTGGTGTTGGAGAAGACTCTCGAGAGTCCCTTGGACTGCAAGGAGATCCAACCAGTCCATTCTAAAGGAGATTAATCCTGGGATTTCTTTGGAAGGAATGATGCTGAAGCTGAAACTCCAGTACTTTGGCCACCTGATGTGAAGAGTTGACTCAATAGAAAAGACTCTGATGCTGGGAGAGATTGGGGGCAGGAGGAGAAGGGGACGACAGAGGATGAGATGGCTGGATGGCATCACTGACTCGATGGACGTGAGCCTGAGTGCATTCTGGGAGTTGGTGATGGACAGGGAGGCCTGGCGTGCTGTGATTCATGGGGTCGCAAATGACTGAGCGACTGAACTGAACTGAAAGTGAAAAATAAAATAGAACAGATGGGTTCCTTGAAGCAAGTGTGGATATTAATTTTACCTGTGGTCTTCTGCACAGAGTAACCTGTAACAAGTAAGTAGAGTACACACCAATATCAGGGTGTGTACACTTCCCTGATAGCTCAGTTGGTAAAGAATCTGCCTGCAGTGCAGGAGATCCTGGTTCGATTCCTGGGCTGAAAGATCCACTGGAGAAGGGATAGGCTACCCACTCCAATATTCTTGGGTTTCCCTCGTGGCTCAGTGGAGAAGAAAATGGCAAGCCACTCTAGTACTCTTGCTTGGAAAATTCCTTGGATGGAGGAGTCTGGTAGGCTACAGTTCATGGGGTCGCAAAGAGTCAGACATAACGGAGAGACTTCACTTTTCTTCCTTCTATAGTTCCTTTTGGAGAAGGAAATGGCAACCCACCCCAGTGTTCTTGCCTGGAGAATCCCATGGACGGAGGGGCCTAGTGGGCTATAGTCTATGGGGTTGCAAAGAGTCAGGGATGACTAAGCAACTAACACACACACACACACACACACACACACTGTGGCTCAGCTGGTAAAGAATCCACCTGCAATGTGGGAGGTTCGATCAATGGGTTGGGAAGATCCCCTGGAGAAGGGAAAGGCTACCCACTCCAGTATTCTGGGCTGGAGAATTCTAAGGACTGTATAGTTCATGGGGTCGCAAAGAGTTAGGACTGAGCGACTTTCACTTTCACTTCCAGTAGAACAGTTGGATTGTACCATGAGTGGCTGGTAGGAGAAAGCATAGATAACTGTTTCAGGTGTTCAGATCATAGGAATAGGATAATTATTATTCAGATATTACCAACCTGTTGAAATTTGAATATATTCTTCAATTTCTGATCAGAAGGAACATCTGTAACACACTTCTCATGTCTCAAAGAATTGCTGTGGACTCTTTTTTTATTAATAATTATAATGAAATTTTTCTTAAGCTAAAAGCATTTTTCATGTAAACACTTTTTCATGCCCCACCTAATAGTACAAGCCTATTCTTGAGGCTATGGCTGGCAGTGTGCTGTGACAGTTCTCCGCTGGGATCTAATATTGGATGGGATTTCTTTATTTAGTGAAAGGTACTTACTGAAATTTATTTTTCTCCTGTCTCTTGCTGTTTCTCTCTTTAACATATTCATTAATGAGATTCTATGTTTTTATATACTGTTAATTTTTATTTCTTTTTGTACCAGAGTTTTAATGTGATCAAATAAAAACAGGTATTATAGATAAATTACTACCAAACTTTGAATCCTGCTTCACTAATTTTCTGTAATTATTAGATCATTGTCAAATGTAAACATATTTAATTTCCTGACAATAATGATCCATTATGAAATGAAAAAATCTATAAGAAGCACCTTCTGGACACCTGATTATCTCGGGAACATGGATGTTTTCACAACATTAAAATATAATTAGGTCTATCTTTGGCCAAATTTAGAAGGGCTTGAAAATCTGCTCCTTGTAATTAATGTCTAATTGTGGGTAATTATGTTGTTTAGTTTTGTGCACAACCCAAGTTATTTATTTATTTTTTTGCACCAGGGCCCAAGCCAATTATACTTTGCCCGCAACTGTCAAGGCTATCAACAAATTAAACACTGATTGCCAGGGTTGCTTGATAACGGTCTCCTACCAGTTTGCGTAAAGTAACTAGGTTCTTAAACTAGAATAATCGAGTCTGCATTGAATGTTGGATCTCTCACATCACTTCTAATTAAACACGAATGGCTAGCCAGGCCAGAATTTCATTCAGAATCTAGAAGTGAATATCCACATATGTTATAGATATCTATTCCTTATAATGTTTAAAATATTTAGAAACTATTTAAATGTTGTAGGGCCTGACAGAGAATTTAGCAAGATTTTTGCATTTAAATAGCTTTCTGTTTCTGCAGTTGCTTTTGATTTACTTTAATGTAGTAAAATAGAACCTTTAAGATTTTTCCTGTTAAACAGCTACATGTCACAAGCTGAAACAATGCAAAATGAAAAGCATGCATTGAAAATTTTTACAGTTTTATTGATTTTTTTTGTCATTAGAAACCTCTTAAAATGAAAATAATTTAAAATCCCTAAGGACTAATTTTACAATATAACCTAAGAGCATTTTTAACTTTCTTGTTACAGAGATGACTTAGATAACTTTCAACTCAGGAATTAAAACATAAAATCTCTTGTAAAAACCTTCCTATAACGATAATTACTCTACTCTTGCCTATAGCATCCCATAAAGATATGTCACTGAAAATATGTTACACATTACAGTGGTGATATATACTACCAAGATCCATGATAAAATGAATCTTCAGAGTGAAGGTATTTAGGGTTATAATTCATGGGAACAATAGCTTTTAGTGCTCTACAGTATATCATGAGAGTGGCAACTCAGTGATGAAATACAATACATAATCTCTTTTGTCACATACACCAATTTTTTTTCTGACCTGAAGAGTATTTTGTCTCCATTTTAATGTCATGATTCTTAGCATTGTAGCAAAAGTAGATATAAGAGTTGTACTTGAGGGTATATAACCCAGCAGTGTAGTTTCAATTAGAGGAAGCTATCAGCAGTTTCCCTGCATATAGGCTTCCTGGTAAAAGAAATATTTCACTTGCTGGAATAAAAGAATATTCATTAGTATGGCCTACAATGACTGTGTAAACTTGTTTAAACAGTAATGACTGTTTAAGCCTGAAATGAAAAATTTGAATTCTAAGCATAACATGGACCAGATCATCAATAATATGTAAGAAAGTCTAAGGTACATGCAAGATTGTCCCTATTTACACTCCCCTGATGGTCTCACCTGGATGCCTTAGTGTACCGTAGTGACTCCATCTTCAACTAACCCCAGAGGTGGACTTTATTATATTCTTTATTCTTGTCACTGGAATTTATTGAACACATATTATGTGCTAGGCATATCCTAGGGGCTGAGATCACAAAAAAGAAGTCAACATGGTTTGCATTCTGGAAAAGGCTACCATGGGAACAAGCCACTATAGATCACTTACTATCACAAGGGATCCTTGACCTATGATATTTTTTCTTTAATTTTTCCTCCCTCCTCCCACTAGTTCCTGCTGCTTTTATGTGCTAGGATCAGCAGTACCTACAATATGCCACAGTAGTATGTTTAGTGATTAAAATTTCTGTTAAGAATACTTTCTGTTTCTTCTTTTTCTTCTTCTTCCCTTTTTTTTTTCTATATTCTTCTACTCAGGTGTTCAGGTTTTCTTTTTATTGGATTATCTTGATTTGTTCTTTGGTTCTCCTCTCTACCAAATTGATGCTGATATAATAAAATAAGATAAAAATCTCAATATCAAAGGAATTCAGCTTGGAGGAAAGAGAAAGCAAAATTGGAATATGTGGAGGCATTTTCTAGTAGACTGTGGTTGGTATTACAGAAGTTAGATTTTGATGTGAAATATCTCTTTTCATCATAGGTAAGTTTGACAGGAGAATGGTATTGAACCTAATATTGAATTCTTTCCTCCTTATAGTTATCAATCCATGAAAAGAAGTATATGTACATAGGCCTCTTGTTAAAGGAGTACAAGGAACCAAAGCTCTTTGGAAACCAAATAATGAGAAACTCCATCTGCAATCTCTCTATGTCTGCTATATTAGCTTGCTTGTCCTCTATGCATACGGCCTTGTTTCCTGCCTTCAGCATCCACCTGATTACCTTGAAGTACTCATGAGCACATCACTTGACTTCGTGTAGACAGTGGATCTAATTATCCAACCCTGAACTTTAGTCTTAATTTTTCAGAGAGAATCAACCTGGCATGGATCAGAAGTTTGTCCCTAGAAGGACTGATGATGACCAGGGGTGCAGATCATAAAGTTTATGAGGTTTTCTTCAAATTCCTGCTTCTGCATGCAAATATTGTTTGGATCCTAGCACAAAACCACTACCCTGAGAAAAACGAATGCTGACTCTCATAATAAAGAAGGCAAATTTTGATAAACCTTATATTATGGGATAGTACAAAGATTCTTCAGTTTAACTCTCCTTGGTCTAAGAGTTTGGAGATAATTTCCAGATTGCAGAGGCTACTTTAGCCAAGAATAAACTTAGCAGGTATATCTTGCATTTGAATTGTGCTATCTGCACGACTCAAATTATATGCTTTTAGTTATGATATACTCACTGCCTCTGAAATGTAAAAGGTGTTTTTTTTTTTTTTCTTTATGACTAAAATGCTAAGCTTGGACATTAGGAATAGTTGATAATTGGTTAAAAGTATTTTATATTTCAGCTTTGAAAAGTATAGGTCATCACAAAAAAGATTATAAAACCTTTTGTGAACATCTAATGGAAAATGTTCAGTTTAAAGCTGGCCCTTAAAATGTTAAGAGAAATTGTCAGTTATAGCTTATAATGGCCATAGTCCTTATTGTTTTACACTCAGACGCATGAGAGGATTTATGAGGTAAAAGGCTCATAATCAGTGCCTTAAAATAGAGAAGTCCACCACTTAAATTTTCTAAAGTTTAAATTTATATTTTATCCTCATCTAAGTTATTTTGAAAAAGGATCTGAGCAGTTATTTATGTCAAACTAAATTGGATTCATTTTACATTATTGATAATTTTTTTTGAGAAAGCTTAAATCTGTTAATTAATCTTGCGTCTATTCCACTGCACCCTGCACTTCTATAAGGCCTATACTTGCCCAGATTTAAGACTGAAGAAAGATCCCAGAGTCAGCAACAAAGACATCAATGTTAATGGATGAAGAGGGCTTCCCTGTCTGAAGGAAGATCCTGGAGCGACACCCCACTGTGTGTAGCTAACAAGGCAGCAGTTTTTACCTGGGGAGGGCGGGGAGGTTGCCAATTATAGGGAGGACTGATGTCAGGTTGGCTCATTGGTTACCAGGGAAACCAGCAGAGGGGCACACTCCTCACTGTCCCCTTAGATACCACGGTGACTAAAGCTAGACCAGCCATTAGCTGGTTCCTGAGGCAAGCATGTAGCAAGACCAGTCAGCTGAATAGAGCGTGGGTGATGCAGGCACTGGTCAAACAGGAGGTACAGAGAGCAGCCATCTTGGGTGGCCTGACCATACAGTGTCTTTTCAAGTTTCATCCTTTTAAGAGTTTGGTGTGCCCCTTAGCTTTCACTGCCTGCAGTTAACCACCAAATCTCAAAAAGCTTATCAAAAGACTCACTGCTCTCTCAGTCTCTGGGTTAGTCTGTGGTATTTGCCTGATCTGCACTTCCCTCAGTTCCGCCTCATGTGACTCCCACATTTTTAAGGGACTAACAAGCTGGCTAAAGTATGTCCTTCTCATGGTGATGGTAGAAGGCAAGATGGCATACCTAAAAGAGCAAGCGCATTCCATGTTTCAGCTTTCATCATACCTTCCACATTCCATTGATCAAAGTGGTTCATGGCTAAGATGAATATTAATGGCACAAAAGAATATCCTCCTCATTTAGAAGGTAGGGGAACTGGGAATATAGAGAAGACATGAATTTTTGCTAAATAATAACTTACCACTTCTGGATGGAAAATTAATATAAAGTATAATGCGTGTGTTTGTACAAATATAGAGATTAGCCATTCCCATTCAACTTATATAATGAGCACTGACTATTGAAAATATTTGCCAGTGGCTCCAAATAATTTCATGAACAACTTAGAACCAGAGACTGCAACTGACCTCATTTGACACTGAATGTTACTAGCAGGCACATTAAAGAACACATGTAACAGTTCTTAATTATTTTTGTGATAAATGCTGTATTTAGAAAAAAACTACATACAATGGTAGTTAATGAGAGGTCCTAATAAACTCTAAGGAATCAAAAAGAGCTTCCTTGAGGAAGTGACATTTAACATAACACAAAAGGAGTGAATTAATCACAGGGAAAAAAAAGGGGGTAAAAAAAAAAAGAGTTCCAGGAAAAAGTATCATGTACGAAGGTCTTAGGGCAGGAAAAATACCTTAAGGCCAGTGTGGAAATAGAAGGCATGGAGAGTGTTATAAAATATTAAATGATGGAGAGGTCAGAGCAAAAAGAATCTTTTGACAATGTTAAACTCTTAGAATTTATTCTAGGATCAATGAGAAACCATTAAAGGATTTTAGGCAGAGTTTGGGTGACTTAATCAGATTTGCATTTGTAAAAGGTCATAGTAGCTGCTGGACGAGGAATGGATTAGATCACACTATAAAATCTTGAAAAAAATGAAAGCAGCTGAATTTCTCACACACGACTGCTAGGATTATAAATATAAAATGCTTTGGAAAATTATTTGGCATTCAAGCCGAAGACATATCTCCAAAGACGTAGTGCTTCTACTGAAGTGTTTGAAGAAATCTCTACAATGTGTATGTCAGAAGACATGTATAGAAATGTTCATTGAAGTGGCATTTATAAATATTAATTCATTCCTTAATTTTTAAAAAGGAACAACCTCCAAAATTCTGACATTAAAATGTATAAAGAAGTTGTATTATATTTATATACAGTGGAATACTATATAACAGTTTCATATAACATATATGCATATCAAGAATACAATGTTGATTGAAAATGGTGAGTCATAGAATAATACTTACAGTATTTTTGTATAGTTAAGCACAAAGAAAATAAACAATATA
>SJYQ01000318.1:211036-267012 GCA_006410935.1 Redunca redunca
TTCTTGCCTGGAGAATCCCAGGGCCGGTGGAGCCTGGTGGGCTGCTGTCTATGGGGTCGCACAGAGTCGGACACGGCTGAAGTGACTTAGCAGCAGCAGCAGCAGCAAGGTTAATTTAGGTGGGGAATATTTCGACCATTTTTACTGTAGTTTTGGAAATTTAAAGTGAATACTATATCTACATATTAATAAAAACTTTAATATTAGATAATACATATATTATTATAAACTGAATATCTATTTCAAAGAAAAAATAATGAAAAGCTTTATTTCTGCTAGAGTCTAGATTAAATCATATTCTTACATTTGCTTTTTTTATATATGAATTTCTATCAGCTTTCTTAATAAAGAAGAAAGCAATTCTGAATTTCCTTATCTCAGGATACTGTGTTCAAATAAGCAATTTATACTGAATGAAGAATGCATTGCCTTGTATTTCCCAAGTTTATAATATATATATTTTTTCTATAGTGGTATTTAATTTAGAATATAAAATTCTATATTCTTAAATTCAGGTATTATTTTGTATGCATTTATCAGTCAAAATATTTTTTGTTTCTTTTTACCTCATTTTTTTAAATTTAGAGTATACCAAGGACCTGTAACAATCATAGATCCAACTATGTACTAGCCCAACATTACAGAAGGTTTTTGAGTTTAATTTGGTATTAAAATCAGCAGAGTGGTTGATTGAGAAAATTAGTTTATCACCTTAATATTCAGAAAGGATAGAAATTTTAGGCCACTGGTTTCCTTAGCAATAAAGAATCTTCACAAATTGGTAGATTTCTGATCTACTTGCTTTTGATGATTTTAATATGCAGTCGACTGATGGACAGGGAGGCCTGTCGTGCTGCGATTCATGGGGTCGCAAAGAGTTGGACACGACTGAGCGACTGAACTGAACTGAACTGAACTGAATATTTAAAGTTCTTTGCTTTCTCTTCGTACAATCCAGCACAGGCAGGAAACTCTGGCTCATATTTTAAATAAAATATTGTGTTGATTTGATTTTCTGTGGCTTATTGAGGTTTTTGTTTTTTTTTTTTCATCTTAATCTTTGGGCTTCCCTTGTAGCTCAGTCAGTAAAGAATCTGCCTGCAGGAGACCTGGGTTCGATCCCTGGGTTGGGAAGATCCCCTGGAGAGGGAAATGGCAACCCATTCCAGTATCCTTGCCTGGAAAATCTCATGGACAGAAAAGCCTGGTGGGCTGCAGTCCATGGGGTCGCAAAGTGTCGGGCACAACTGAGTGACTAACACTTACGTACTTACTTAATCTTTGAATATAGCTTCATATGTTTTATATGTTTGTCTGCCATTATTTCTAATTAGTCTGCAACGGTAGCCTTGAGCTTCTCTTTGACCTGAGTAATTCCAGTAGTGACTTTCTCTCTATATATAAAATATCTACATATCTATACCTATATTGATACCCATTACAATGTACACACACATCAGAATTTGCTGTGTTGCTTTAAATTGCTCTAAATTTCTTGGTGTATTGTTCTCTTCAATCATGTTTTAAAAAATGATTGAATGTTTTTCTAAAATGGCCTTCTGTTTTCTGTAATAATTCAATTTCATAGGAAAGAATTGCATCTCTTTCCATGTGTAGCCCTTGTGTTATGTACCTGGTAATTTTAAATTCTTTGCTTATCCTTCTTTGTTGCATATCCTTATCTTGTTTTTCACATAATCTAATGAACTGCGCTGTTCTATAACACATTATATGGGACTTCCCAGGTGGCACTAGAGGTGAAGAACCCTCCTGACAATGCAGTAGTCACAAGAGATGCGGTTTCAATCCCAGGTCAGGAAGAGCCCCTGGAGAAAGGAGTGGCAACCCACTGCGATATTGTTGCCTGGAGATTCCTGTGGACAGAGGAGCCTGGTGAGCTATAGTCCATAGGGTCACAAAGAGTTGAATATTATATAGGTCAAGAAAGGAAAAGTGGGAAGGGTTACTTTCTGGTTAAAATTCATTAATTCAAGAACAAGAGTGGATGAGACCCAAAGGCATCATGAATAGGGAGCTTTTATTCTGGCTATAAAATTCTTCCCTGAGTATGACGTGACAGCCTAGATTTACCAAATGCAACATGATATTTATTTTTTAATAGATACAGTTGTCTATATCTAATGAACATAGGGGCATTTCTGCTTATTATTAACTCCATTATCTGATGTATGCTCCAGAGGTGCTGGATAAATTCAGATTTGTCATTCAACCTTCTGCTACATACAGAAAAAACACTGCCATACCCAGCTTCGTCCTTCCAAGTAGGTAGTTAATGAGTTTTGATTACAATTCAACCTATATTCCCAAGAAGAATATTTGCCACACAAATAGAGAGTTGTGGGTTGTGTAAGTATATTCCTCATTCTGGTCACATCTATTCATTCTCTTTCATGGAAATTTCATCAAGTATGTAACATATATGTATCATCTTTTCCCAGTTCTTAGAAACAATACAATTTTTTTTTCTAAAAACTTAAAGAGAATAAAAATGGCCCAAAGATGGCCCCTTTCAAAGATGTACCATATAAATGCTCCCTCACTCCCAAAGGGAAATTTGTTTCAGCATTATGTCTTCTCTGTGTCTGGTAAAGATATTACACTAAGGGGAACAAATTAGATTTACTGTATGGCCCTGTTTCTGTGCCAGGTAGAAACTGTGAGTTTTCCAAAATTTATCCTAGTTCCTGGTAACTTCTTTCAGCTTTCTGAATAGTATCTGCTATAGGACCACAGAGGCTACTATCTTCAGTAAGTAACAAAATGATATGCAGTCCAAACTTTATGAGCCAAATCTGTTCTGCTGCTGCAGCTGCTGCTGCTAAGTTGCTTCAGTCGTGTCCGACTCTGTGCGACCCCATAGATGGCAGCCTACCAGGCCCTGCCACCCCTGGGATCATTAACATTTCCCCCATAAATTAAGATTGCTTCGTGAGCTTTGTCAGGATAGGACTGATTTCTCAGCCATGCTGTTGCCTCCTGAGATAGAAAGTTATTTATAAAAATCCTTCATGCTCCACATTTCTTTCATTATTTTTATTTTCATCAATAGTTCCTCAAATTTTTTTAGAATGTGAAATATCTCTTTCATTAACTCACAATGTTTTTATGGCTTTTCCACTTTCTACATTTGGGTAGTAACTCAAAAAAGAATTTAGGGGAAATAGTATTAATAAGACTTTTATTCCACTTTATCACAACTATCCTTGGATTAAATAAATAAAATTTGCCTGTGAATGGGCTATCTAGTAATTTTTCCTTTCTCTGAAGTTTTAGAAACAAACTGATTGAAGTATTTCAAAAATGTCTTAAGCCTCACAGATTTAACAAGATAATTTAACAAGATAGCATGATAATTTAACAGAGTTACTTTGAGGGGACGTGATTTGCCTCTTTTCAGCCCACATAACTGAGCCTGGTTAGAGTGGTTGTGATGGTTTAGTCACTAAGTCATGTCTGACTGTTGCAACTCCATGGACTATAGCCCAGCAGGCCCTTCTGTCCATGGAATTCTCTGGGCAAGAATACCGGAGTGGATTGCCATTTCCTTCTGCAGGGGATCTTCTTGACCAAGGATTGAACCTGGGTCTCCCACATTGCATGCAGATTGTTTTTTTACCATTTTGGCCACCAGGAAAGCTCCTGGTGAGATCTTTCTGGGTAGTTTTCTTCAAAATATATTTTAATGCAACTATCAAGTCATTATGAATCTTACTTTCTTTTTGCAATTAGCTTGAAACATGTAGAAATAAAAATGTATTTTTGTTGACACAAATTTTACAACTTTCGATGCTGTATTGTGTCTGATTTACCTTGGGCTGATTTTAATCTAAAAGTTTCACAGAAAGTCACTACGTTTTCCTCCAGACAAAGTGAGAATATAAAATAGTCTAGTCTAAATCATTGTCTCATTTCTCTTTGCATATTTCAAGACCATATCAGGGTATTTTGCCATCACTTCAGGTACTTTAAGATATCAGTGGTGAAAAATCAAGAGTTTTTCTCATTATTAATTATTACTAAAATTCATTCAAACAGAATAATGTTTAGAGTATACTAAAGACAACATATACTTTGGGATATATGTATACCTCATATGAAGAAACAACTCATTGGAAAAGACCCTGGTGCTGGGACAGATTGCAGGCAGAAGGAGAATAGGGTGGCAGAGGATGAGATGGTTAGATAGCATCGCTGAATCAGTGATATGAATTTGACCGAACTCTGGGAGACTGTGAAGGACAGGGAAGCCCGGCTTACTGCAGTGCATGGGGTTACAGAGTTGGACACGACGTCGTGACTGACAACAACAAAATACATAATTGTGTGAGAGATGCAAGTGGCAGACTGCTTTTCTTTTCACTGCCATGTTGTATTCAGTATTGATATACTGGGTGATTTCTTCAGTAATTGGACATATACACCTGTTTTACTGCTACAATTATGATGAAATCATTCCAAAATAAGAACACAATTTTTTTCTAATTTACACACAAATATACATGCACATGCACACACACACACACTGAAAGAACTTTCAACTGTTTTTGTTTATTCCTGTTTATTGTTCAGTTTGTTCCACTTTTATACACTTTATAGCATCTCCTGGCAGATTAATTGGAAGCTTAATGGAACCACTTCCATCTGAGTAGATCAGCTTGCAGTGTTTATATTTCTGTAGTGTAATGTTTACTTTCTTAATTTATGTAATTAACTTAGATGAGATGCTTGCATACTACTTTAGCGATGTTATGAATTAATTACTTATTTAATTACTTATAACTCAGATAAGATGAAAAGTGCCATAAAAAATTTAAACACTTCGATTATAAAAACTTCTTGCATAGCTGTAATTATGAAAAAAAGTACTAGAAAATATGACGTTGTCACATAAAAATATAGAAAATAGAGTACAATAATAGTAATGACAAAAGAATATTAAATTTTACACCTCGGGATATCAAAGGAAAAATGGCAGAAAAAAAGTGATTGTGTTTCTATAGTGCCTGAGTACATGCCTAAGTTTTTCTTTATTTTTACATGAAAAAAAAAGTAAAGTGTGTATTTTGGCTAATAAAAAGCATTCAGTTAAAAAACAAATGCATTTCACTAACTCTTCATGATTCACAATGTATGAACTTGTTTCCAAATTATTGCAATTATATTGCCTTTTGTGAAACATGATATTGATTTTTCTAATAGCTATGAACAATGGCATGGTAACTCAACATTTTCTAATTATAATAGCAACTGCAGTTTAAAGATTGTAGCTATTTTGCCAAAATTTTAATTATTTCTGAGCAATTTCAATAAAATCTGCCAACAAAGAATTAAAAAATAATGTATTCATGTTAGTGTCTTACATGCCTCAATGCATTATTCATTTTTTGAACAGGAAGTTTATAATCACAATTTTAAAATATTATTAAAATTAATAATTCTCATAAACTTCAAGGGAAAATTATGTTCCAAAGATATGGGTGGCTTCATTAAGTGGAATCAATTGTTTATGGAAACATAGAAGGTTAAAATGTAACCTTCTTTTAACAAATAATTATTCCTTGTTACAAACATGTAACCTATTGTCTCTATTATACTTTTTTTTGTAAAGAAAGCAATTGAGTGTTTTTCCAAAATGCCCTCCCCTTCACTACAATAATTCTATTTCATAGGAAAAAGAAATCTCTCTTTCCACAAGACTGTCATATTCTTGGTAGTTTTATTCTGATAAAGAATTGCAACTTTCCATTTGGGTGGCTGTAGTTTGCCTTCTGCTTGCAGTTTGTAATTTTTTGGTATGTTAAAATCACAGGTAAGTCAGAATCACTCTAGACAGCTGTTCAACCCTCTTTCCCTACTGGGAACATTATGATAGATGAGCCATCAGCACAGATTCCTGAAGCTCAAGGCACCATTCTGCCCATGATGTCTTCTCCCCTGCATTGGGGTAATTAAGTCCACCTTACATCTGACAGATAAGTAGCACAGCATGATGACTAGGGAGACCAAAACAGAGGAGGAAAAGCCAGTATAAAACACACTTATTAGATTGACTGCCACCCTAGGTAAATGAGATGAGGTCTACAGGGACCTTCTGATGAGCCAAATATAATGAAATCTCAAAAGATAGTAAAAAAATGCATTTGAGGTTTCTATTTTTACGCTCCAGAGAGAAATTAACTATTTAAAGACTCTCTGATGTTGTCTACAGTTCAGTTCAGTTCAGTTCAGTCACTCAGTTGTGTCCGACTTTTTGCGACCCCATGAATTGCAGCACGCCAGGCCTCCCTGTCCATCACCATCTCACATCCATCAAGTCAGTGATGCCATCCAGCCATCTCGTCCTTGGTCGTCCCCTTCTTCTCCTGCCCCCAATCCCTCCCAGCATCAAAGTCTTTTCCAGTGAGTCAACTCTTCGCATGAGGTGGCCAGGATTTCCTATATTTCTATTATTCTTGAAAAGGAGATTCCACTGTGGTCATACAAAATGGTTTTATGATAAGTGCTCCAAGTAGCCCTTATTGTCTTGAATTTCAAGTACTAATCTAACATTCTACCCTGGAACACAATGAAGCTTTAGTCTCTCAGTCGAACTCCTTTAATTAATGGCACCAGATACATGCCATGGTGCAAATTTTTAATAGTGAATAAAGTGAGACAATGATAGGGTCTCAGAGTTTTACTAAATAATTTACTTTTTGCATTCCTGGATTACATTATTCTTAACATCATTATACCTATTTTTTATCCATTAAATACAGATATCTCTAAATTGACATTCTCAGCATTCTCTCTTTTACTTATATTATATTTGGGGGTAAATTCATCAACTTCCTTGTCTTTATCTTAGATATTTTACAGATACATGCTAAATTCATATCTCACCCTTCTACTGAATACTGGTATCCAGAAAAAATTACTGTAATGTCACTTATTCCCCAAATCTTTGAGATTGCTACCATGGACATTCCTGATTTTTTTCTGGTTATATCATTTTTTCCATAAAACAGGAGTGTTATAAAGCACTAAAATGGATGAATTTTGTAAGGTTATCTACAGTCTCCTGGAGTGGGCTCAAAGAGATTTATAATGTCTGGTTATCCCCAGCTACTGTCATAAATCTCAGTGGCTTTCTTGAAAGGAAACATCACAATATTTCCTTAGGGTAGATAGACTTCAAAACTTCTACTAGTATCTTTAAAACTGTGATAAAAGAAGGTGAAGAAGAAGTGCAGTTGGAAAGAGAGAAATTGAAAAGTAGACTTTTAAGGTCAGAAATCTATGAAAATTAAGAAGCAACAGTTAGAACTAGACATGGAACAACTCACTGGTTCTAAATTGGGAAAGGAATACATCAAGGCTGTATTTTGTCACCCTGATTATTTAACTTATATGCAGAGTACATCATGCAAAATTCCAGGCTGGATGAAGCACAAGCTGGAATCAAGATTGATGGGAGAAATATCAATAACCTCAGATATGTAGATAACACCACCCTTTGGCAGAAAGTGAGGAACTAAAGAGCTTCTTGATGAAAGTTAAAGAGAAGGGTGAAAAAGTTGGTTTAAAACTCAACATTCAGAAAACTAAGATCATGGCATCTGGTCCCATCATTTCATGGCAAATAGATGGGGAAACAGTGGAAATTGTGACAGACTTTATTTTTGGGGACTCCAAAACCACTGGAGATGGTGACTGCAGCCATGAAATTAAAAGAGGCTTGCTCCTTGGAAGAAAAATTATGACCAACCTAGGCAACATATTAAAAAGCAGAGACATTACTTTGACAACAAAGGTCCATCTAGTCAAAGCCATGGTTTTTCCAGTAGTCAAATGCCTTTGAACTGTGGTACTGGAGAACACTCTTGAGAGTCCCTTGGACTGCAATGAGATCCAACCAGTCCATCCTAAAGATCAGTTCTGAATATTCATTGGAAGGAATGATTCTGAAGTTAAAACTCCAATACTTTGGCCACTTAATGTGAAGAACTGACTCATTAGAAAAGACCCTGATTCTGGGAAAAATTGAAGGAGGGAGGAGAAGGGGATGACAGAGGATGAGATGGTTGGATGGCATCACTGACTCAATGCACATGAGTTTGAGTATGCTCTGGGAGTTGGTGATGGACAGGGAGGCCTGGCGTGCTGCAGTCCATGGGGTAGCAGAGAGTCAGACAGGACTGAGCAAATGAACTGAACTGAAAGTCATAAAGATAAGGGTTCAAGTCTGAGCTCTATCTAATAACAGCTCTTTTGCCTTGGGCACCTAAGAGAACGATGATAAAATTATTTCTATATTTATAAATATGCCAAAAATAAAATGGATAGGAATTACTGTGAAAATTATAGATAATAAATTTGAAGCATTTAACATAGTTTGTGAAAAAAAAAATTGTGGATGCAAGAAAGGAGGAGGCACAGTGAGATAAAAACTAAAAAAATAAACTGTGTAGGAAACTGAACCCATAAAGAGAATTAAAGACATAATTAGGCAGACACCTTGGGAAAAGTCTTGGAGAAAAATGGGTAGATTCAGTGCAGATAGAGGAAATCTAACTCAGGAGTTTAGCATTCCTCAGGCATGTTCGATTTTACACTACTAAAATCCATGTTGTATTTTAAATGGTGAAAGTATGCTATTTCATTTTCTCTCGAGATTCAGCTTTGAGTTTGCTGAGATAGTTCACATGTCTCTTCCTTTGCTGGGCATTTTTTAATCCATTATCTGAACTGACAAGGATGTGTTTCTGTTTCTCCAAGTGTGACAGATAGATCTTAATGGAAATAGGACAATTAGACTCGTCTAGGTTTCTTAGCTGTTGATGAGCAGTTGTTTTTACCCCTGGATGTGGACAATATGAAGCCTGAAACCTGTTTTCCATTCTAGTTCAGTGTTCTTTCTGCTCCATCTTTTGCATCTTTTATCTTTCCACAATACCCAGCACTTCCAGAGTTAAGTAACAATTACACTATTCTCTTGGCTTTCATGCTGTACTTATCATCATTTTAGTTTTGAGTTCTCTTTTTCACCTTTATATTTTTTTCCATAATATTTCTTCCATCTTATCTAAAAGTTTGCATCCTCAAATGTAAATTTTAGTGTGGGGAAAAAACAAAAAACAATAACCTATAAGCCTGTAAGTCTCCTTTAGCCAAAAGAACTCAAAAGAACTTTCTTTTGAGTACTTGTAATTAATAATCAACTTGGACAGCAAGGGGAATATTGCACAATACCTAGAGTCTGTGCCCGTAGTACCTCTGCTTCAATATTGCTTAAGTCAATCTAGAATAATGATAATCCTTAAGAGTTCTTTCTTGTAATTTCTTCTGAAAGTGCTTAAGAATTTATTTAACCATGCTTCTGAATTTAAATTTTTTAAAACTAGTTTATTTTACTGAATAATATCTGAATAAGTATGTAATGAATTTGGTTAGCTGCTAACCAGAGTTATATATTTACCACACTTTGGCAATTACCATTAATTTCATTGTAGGCCAGGATCTCACTGCACAAGTCCAGATTATTGCAATGGTTTTGATTCTCTTGTTTCCAACCTCATCCTTCTCAGTTCTATTTGTATACTTCTGGATGAATGATTATAAAGCAAAACATAATGTGTTTCCACTGTTTCCTTTTTTTTCCTCCCCAGTATCTCTGTAATTGAAACCCTTTCATAATCATTTCTTTTGTTTAACTTTCTCTTTATATTTCACCATGTTCCATGATGCTTTGTTTCAAAAAGATTCATCTCTTTATTATCATTCTCACATGTCACTTTCAATCCTTTGTCACACTATTACTCTGTCTCCTCCTATTTAGGGAGACACATCTAGTCTGTGAACTATTTAATGGCTACTACAGCCCACAGTCATCTCCCTAATTATTAATCTTTTGTCGCTTATGTCTTCTTTATGACTCAGCTTTAATCCTTGGTTGGTCTTTATTTCATGTATGTTCATTTGCTATGAATAAATAGTATGTAACAGAAACCATGTAAGATGTGTGTGTGTGTGTGTGTGTGTTGTCTTCAGTTTTTAGCACAGTAGAATGCATCAATAGATGTTTAATGAATAGGTTTGGCTAACTAATCAATTTCATCCTTTCCTGCAAATGTGAACAAGGACAGAGGTAGCACTGTCACTGCTGATCTTTTTCAGGATGCTATGAATATTTTTTAACTATTTCTATAAAGAAAAATGGACTCTTCAAGGGCATTTAGTACACCTATAGGATTAAATGTAACAACAACAATAAAATGCTGGAAATTGGGAACCAAGAAGAAAGATTACATAGCACCACTTAGGGAATACTGAAATGTCAAATACCCTTTCAAGGTGATAGAGATTTTAACTAGAGAACTAAATGTTGCTATAAACCTGAAGCTCGCTACACCTTTAGCCCTAATCACAAGATTTTCCATGCATGAATAATATGTAGATGATATGAATCACAGTTTTCATCAATTCTTTTGTATTTAGACAATATGCTTCAAAGTGTGGCTTCTACTTACATGCATATGTATACTTGTACGGTATATACATGTACATATACATTTGGCATTTTGTATCTACAGCATTTTCCAGTAGTTATATTTTTCAAATAATTACATTACTAAAATGACTGGTAATACACTTTCAGCCCCAGGTGGCTCTATTTTCCATTTAGAAGTGATTACAGAAAGATTGAAAAGATATTTTGCATTCCATTTGTGGTTGTCTTTTATTGAACTTGGTTAATGTAACATGCTTCTGTGATTTTAGGTTTTTAAAGTAAGTGCAGTCCCCTTGGAGGTGTTTGTGGATAAGTGTGGGTGAAAAATACACAGCCGTTCTAGTTAAGCTTTCAAATAATGTCTTTAGGAAATGTTTGAAATTGAGGCTTAGGTTATAGTCTTTTCTTAAATGTGCAGACGTAACTCCCACTAATCTTACAGGGAATTAGACACATCCTGGTGGCTCAGATGGTAAAGCATCTGCCTATAATGCGGAAGACCCAGGTTCAATCCCTGGGTCGGGAAGATCTCCTGGAGAAGTAAATGGCAACCCACTCCGATATTCTTGCCTGGAAAATCCCATGGAGAGAGGAGCCTGGTAAACTAGAGTCCATAGGATCACAAAAAGTCAGACACACAAAGAGCCAGACACTTAGTCGCTTAATGAAGTGCCTTCACTTCACTTATAAGAACGAGTAATCTTAAATTCTTGTGGTTCAAAGATTTTTTTAAATCCCTGTTTCTAAAATAATTAAATAGAACAATTTAAAATGTATTTGTCTTTTCTGCGGAAAATCTAGAAATTAAATCTGACTTTATATATCTTCAAATGTAAAGGGCTTATTCTAGAGTCCTGTGATTAACACTGACATTATTTTGCAAATACACAAGAAGAGCAAGATTTGATTTCAGTCGCAGAGCCACAAATAGCAAACCTTCTTACATGATTACAAAATCCTGACAAATGCTTGATAGACTGCCTAAAAATCTGTCTTCATTTCCTTCAGTCCTAATGCCATTAATTTCTAGGTAGTATACTGATACATTTATATTTTTATACCTGCATAATAATGTTTTATGTGCAGTGTGGGAACATTGCTTTTCGTACATAAAGTTAGTGTCCCTAAAGTGCCAGAAAATCTATATAGTTTAAAAATTATAACAATTACTTTGACATTTTACCAAATTTACAGAATAAATTTCTATTTCTTAAAGTATCATGATACTTATATATTTTTGCTCTTTTTTAAAGTATTTATGTATTTGTTTGGTTGTGTCAGGTTTTAGTTGCAGGATTCAGGAACTTTTGTTGCAGTATGAGGGCTTTCTAGTTGTGGTATGTAGACTCCAGAGCATGTGAGCTCTGCACTCGCTATTCACAGCCTTAGTCGCCCCCTGGCATGTGGGATCTTAGTTCCCTGACCAGGGATCAAAGCCACATCTCTTGCATTGGAAGGCAGATGTTTTAACCACCAGTGAAGTCACTGATACTTATATATTTAAGTGAAATGAAAATACTGCATTTCAAATACTGGAAAAATAACTATCTTTAGTATCTTTAAACTTTAAAGAGGATGTGGATTAAAAAAATAAAAAAGAACAATAGTTTCACTATGGAAAGACTACATATTTCAAATTCATAGCAGGCCAGGAGAACCATGACTTCAACTGAATCGTGTAAGCCCTGTAAATGATTTTTAGAACTCTTTAAACATTTTAAATCTTTCAAGAGCATCGTTTTTGTCACAAGTAGAGTGATAAAATATTTTTAGATTAAAGTTTTATTCAAACTGAGAAAATAAACTATAAGGTTTAGGGATTATGTTGTGCATTCTCAGTTGCTCCAGTCCTGTCTGACTCTTTGTGAGCCTGCCAGGCTTCTCTGTCCAGGGGATTCTCCAGATTATGTTGTAGAAAATTTTATTTGTTGGAATTTCCCTTAATATTTAATGTGCTAAAAAATAGTTAACAAATTTTAAAAATTAATTTTATGTTTTAAGAAGTCTGGGTTTCACAATCAAATGTAAATACAATTGAAAAGTTAACAGGGCATCGTTTACTAAACTTTTGATTTCTCCTACTTTTATTTTTTAATTGAAGTATAGTTGACTTAGAATATTATATTAGTTTCAGGCATATTGATATTTTTATAGATTATACTCCATGGTTGTTATTGTCAGTCCCTAAGTCATGTCCAACACTTTGAGACCCCATGGACTGCAGCATGCCAGGCTTCCCTGTCCATCACCCACTCCTGGAGCTTACTCAAACTAATGTCCATAAATTGGTGATGCCATCCAACCATCTCATCCTCTGTCATCCCCTTCTCCTCCTGTCTTCAATCTTTCCAGCATCAGGGTCTTTTCCAATGAGTCAGTTCTTCTCATCAGGTGGCCAAAGTATTGGAGCTTCAGCTTCAACAGCAGTCCTTCTAATGAATATTCAGGACTTATTTTCCTTAGGACTGACTGGTTTGATCTCCTTGCTGTCTAAAGGACTCTCAAGAGTCTTCTCCAACACCACAGTTTGAAAGCATCAATTCTTTGGTGCTCAGCCTTCTTTATGGTCCAACTCTCTTATCCATACATTACTACTAGACAAACGTTAGCTTTGACTCTGCAGACCTGGAACAGTGGCTGTGCAGTGCTGGAGCAGCTGTGAGGAGATACTCCACATCCAAGGGCAGAGAAGCCCCAGCAAGCAAGATGGTAGGCACTGGATCAGCTGCCGTGCAGTGCTGGAGTGACTTTGAGGAGATACGCCCTATCCAAGTGCAAAGAGGAAGCCCCAGCGAGACAGTAGAAAGGGCAAAATCACGTTTAGAATCAAACCCCACTCCCACCAGAGACGCTCAGAGAGCTCAAACATACCTTGTGCACACCAGGACCCAGATATCTGACAAAGACAGACAGAACTGTGTTTGAGTGTCTCCTGCGGAGGTACAGGTCAGCAGTGGGCTGCCACAGGGGCAGGGGCTCTGGGTGCAGTAGACCTAGGTATGGCATAGGCCCTTTTGGAAGATGTCACCATTAATTCCACCATAGAGCCATCAGAAATTACACAGGACTGGGGAAATAGACTCTTAGAGGGCACAAACAGAAACTTGTGTGCACCAGGACCCAGGAGAAAGGAGCAGTGACCCCACAAGAGACTGACCCAAACTTGCCCATGAGTGGCCAGGAGTCTCCAGCAGAGGCATGGGTTGGCAGCGGCCTCCTGCAGGGTCAGAGGCACTGAGTGAGGCATGGGATCTTTTCAAGGAGGTTGCCACTAATTCATTATCTCCTCCATAGTTGGACCTCAAGTCAAGCAACAGGGAGGGAACACAGCTCCACCCAGTAACAGAAAATTGGTTTAAGATTTACTGAACATGTTCCTGCCCATCAGAACAAGACCCAGTTTTCCCCTCAGTCAGTCTATCCCATCAGGAAGCTTACATAAGCCTCTTATCCTTCTCCATCAGAGGGGGACAGATTGAAGCCACAATCACAGAGAACTAACCAATCTGATCACATGGACCACAGCCTTGTCTAACTCTGAAACTATTAGCCATGTTGTGTGGGCCACCAAAGCCAGATGGGTCATGGTGAAGAGTTCTGACAAAACATGGTCCACTGGAGAAGGGAATGGCAAGCCATTTCAGTATTCTTGCCAGAGAACTCCATGAACAGTATGAAAAGCCAAAAAGATATGACACTGAAAGAAGAATTCCCCAGGTTGATAGGTTCCCAATATGCTACTGCAGATCAGTGGCAAAACAACTAAAGAAAGAATGAAGAGATGGATCGAAAGCAAAAACAACACCCAGTTGTGGATGTGACTGGTGATGGAAGTAAAGTCTGAGGCTATAAAGAGCAATATTGCATAGGAACCTGGAATGTTAGGTCCATGAATCAAGACAAACTGGAAGCAGTCAAACAGGAGATGGCAAGAGTGAACATTGATGTTTTAGGTATCAGGGAACTAAAATGGACTGGAATGGATGAATTTAACTCAGATGACCATTGTATTCACTACTGTGGGCAAGAATCCCTAGAAGAAATGAAGTAGCAATCATAGTCAACAAAAGAGATCATAGTCAACAAAAGAGACCAAAGTGCAGTACTTGGATGCAATCTCAAAAATGACAGAATGATCTCTGTTCATTTCCAAGGCAAACCATTCAATATCACAGTAATCCAAGTCTATGCCCTGATCAGTAATACTGAAGAAGCTTAAATTGAACAGTTCTATGAAGACCTACAAGACCTTCTAGAACTAGCACACCAAAAGATGTCCATTTCATTATATAGTACTGGAATGCAAAAGTAGGAAGCTGTGAAATATTGGGGGAACACGCGAATTTGGCCCTGGAGTACAGAATGAAGCAGGTCAAAGGCTAATGAAGTTTTTGCCAAGAGAACACACTGGTCATAGCAAACAACTTCTTCCAACAAAACAAGAGAAGACTCTACAAATAGACAACACCAGATGGTCAACACCGAAATCAAATTGATTATATTCTTTGCCACTGAAGATGGAGAAGCTCTATATAGTCAGCCAAAAATAAGACCAGGAGCTGACTGTGGCTCAGATCATGAACTCCTTATTGCCAAGATTAGACTTAAATTGAAGAAAGTAGGGAAAACTGCTAGACCGTTTAGGTATGACCTAAATCAAATCCCTTACCATTATACAGTAGAATTGACAATTAGATTCAAGGAAATAGATCTGATAGAGTGCCTGAAGAACTATGGACAGAGGTTCGTGACACTGTATAGGAGGCAGTGATCAAGACCAACCCCAAGAAAAAGAAATGCAAAAAGGCAAAATGGTTGTCTGAGCTGGCCTTACAAATAGTTGTGAAAAGAGAAGTGAAAGGCAAAGGAGAAAAGGAAAGATATACGCATTTGAATGCTGAGTTCCAAAGAATAGCGAGGAGAGTTAAGAAAGCTTCCCTCAGTGATCAATGCAAAGAAATAGAGGAAAATAATAGAATGGGAAACACTAGAGATCTCTTGAAGAAAATTAGATAACAAGGGAACTTTTCATTCACAAATGGGCATGATAAAGCACAGAAATGGTACGGACCTAACAGAAGCAGAAGATATTAAGAAAAGGTGGCAAAAATACACAGAACTCTACGAAAAAGATCTTCACGACTCAGATAATCACGATGGTGTGATCACTAACCTGGAGCCAGACATCCTGGAATGGGAAGTCAAGTGGGCCTTAGGAAGCATCACTATGAACTAAACTAGTGGAATTGATGGAATTCCAGTTGAGCTCTTTCAAATCCTGAAAGATGATGCTGTGAAAGTGCTGCAGTCAATATGCCAGCAAATTTTGAAGACTCTGCAGGGCCCACAGGACTGGAAAAGGTCAGTCTGCGTTCCAATCCCAAGGAAAGGCAAGGCCAAAGAATGCTCAAACTACCACACAATTGCACTCATCTCACACGCTAGTAAAGTAATGCTCAAAATTATCCAAGCCAGGCTTCAACAGTACATGAACCGTGAACTTCCAGATGTTCAAACTGGATTTAGAAAAGGGAGAGGAACCAGAGATCAAATTGCCAACATCCGCTGGATAATGGAAAAAGCACAAGAGTTCCAAAAAAACATTTATTTCTGCTTTATTGACTATGCCAAAGCCTTTGACTCTGTGGATCACAACAAAGTATGGAAAAGTTTTAAAGAGATGGGAATACCAGACCACCTGACCCCCCTCCTGAGAAATCTGTATGCAGGTCAAGAAGCAACAGTTAGAACTGGACATGGAACAACAGACTGATTCCAAATCAGGAAAGAAGTATATCAAGGCCATATATTGTCACCCTGCTTATTTAACTTATATGCAGAGTACATCATGGGAAATTCTGGACTGGGTGAAGCACAACTGGAATCAAGATTGCTGGGAGAAGTATCAATAACCTCAGATTTGCAGATGATACCACCCTTATGGCAGAAAGTGAAGAAGAGCTAAAAAGCCTCTTGATGAAAGTGAAAGAGGAGAGTGAAAAAGTTGGCTGAAATCTTAACATTCAGAAAACTAAGATCATGGCATCTGGTCCCATCACTTTATGGGAAATGGATGGGGAAACAGTGGAAACATTGAAAGACTATTTTGGGGGGCTCCAAAATCACTGAAAAAGCAGAGACATTACTTTGCCGACTAAGGTCCGTCTAGTGAAGGCTATGGTTTTTCCAGTATTCATGTGTGGATATGAAAGTTGGAGTATAAAGAAAGCTGAGTGCTTTTGAACTGTGGTGTTGGAGAAGACTCTTGAGAGTCCCTTAGACAGCAAGGAGATCCAACCAGTCCATCCTAAAGATAAGCAGTCCTGAATATCATTGGAAGGACTGATGTTGAAGCTGAAACTCCAATACTTTGGCCACCGGATGCGAAGTACTGACTCATTAGAAAATACCCTGATGGTGGGAAAGATTGAAGGCAGGAGGAGAAGGGGATGACAGAGGATGAGATGGTTGGATGGCATTCTTGACTCAGTGGACATGAGTTTGAATATACTCCAGTAGTTGGTGATGGATGGAGAGGCCTGGTGCACTGCAGTCTATGGGGTGGCAAAGAGTTGGACATGACTGAGCAACAGAACTGAGCTGAACTGATGCAGACCTTTGTTGGCAAAGTGATGTCTCTGCTTTTTAATATGCTGTCTAGGTTTGCAATAGCTTTTTTTTTCCCAAGGAGCAAGTATCTTTTAATTTCATGGCTGCAAGAACCATCGACAGTGATTTAATAAAATCTGTCACTGCCTCCACTTTTTTGCCATCTATTTGCCATGAAGTGATGGGACCAGATGCTATGGTCTTTGTTTTTTGACTGTTGAGTTTAAGCCAGCTGTTTCACTCCTCCTTCATCCTCATTAAGAGGCTCTTTTGTTCCTCTTTGATATCTGCCATTAGGGTGGTATTATCTGCATATCTGATGTTATTGATATTTCTCCCAGCAGCCTTGGTTCTAATTGTGATTCATCCAGCCTGGCATTTTTCATGACATACTCTGCATATAAGTTAAATAAACAGGGTGACAATGTACAGCCTTGATATACTCCTTTCCCAGTGTTTAGTGTAGCCAATGAAGCAGAAGTAGATATAAATTTCTAATATAACATTGGTTATCTCATCTGTGGTGTTCATTTTGTCTAGCAAGTCTTACTTGATTTAACTTCAGCCTCAAGTAGCAGCACTCTTGTCTTGCTATCTTGTAGTCACTCTGACCTTCTTGCCGCCCTCAAAATATCTGAAATCTGACTGTGTCTTTGTCCATGAGTTTTCTTTTCTCTGCAACACTCATTCCATACTTCATCTAGCTAGCTCCTATTTATTCTCCAGTTTAACACTCCTCCTATAAAATCCCTGCCTGATTCCTAGTCTNCAGGTCTGAGATTATAACTTGTTTTGAGTTACTGCTTTAAATTGGACAAGTCCCACAATATCTGCTCAATTTTCCATTCTACAAAATAGATGTAACATCTGTTGTCACTTGAGAAGGTATAACAAATTAAATTTATTATGCAGTGATATACTTAGACATCCTGAGAAGAAAGTTTTAAATTAAGAGAGATATTTATTTGGAATAATAGAGATAATATTCCACAAATATTATCTGTGAAAACTGTGGGAATTTTTAGAAATTATTCAGTTCTATACATGCTGTCTATATAAAGGATATTTTATTCTATAAAATTTCTGAGAAACCACAGAGATGTTTAGGTATTGCTGAAAGTTTTTGTGTCTAAAATGCACATTTTACTTTACCTTTAAGATATCTGAATTGCCATTTATCTAGATCTCTTTTTCTTTCAAATATAAATGTTAAAAATGACTTATTTTCATAACTTATTGGATATTCATGTGAATTTTTTATTAAATAATTTGATGTATGACATTGTATAAGTTTAAGGTATACAACTGGTGATAAATTTATGTATTATGATTGTTATTGTAGTGATATTTTGCACCTTTGTCATATTACATAATTATCCTTTCATTTTAGTGGTTAGAATAATTAAGTAGTGGTTAGAATAATCTAGTCTGTTAGTAACTTTGATGATTATAGTACAATATTGTTGTCTAAATTCATTGTACTGTGTGTTAGATTTCTATGGCTTATTTACTGCTTTTAAGTTTGTACCCTTAGACAACATCTAACTTACTCTCCAAGTCCCTGGTAACTCCAATTTTACTCAGTTTTTACAGGTTTGGCTTTTTTAGATTCCACATGTGAGTGATTCATATCAGTACTTGTTTTTCTGTGTCTGACTTAGCTCATTATCATAATGTGCTCTAGGTGCATCTATATTGTTGCAAATGGCAGGATATCCTTCTTTCTTGTAGATGAATAACACTCTTCAGTAGGTAGAGTCTTCCTACAATGCAGAAGACCTTGGTTTGATTCCTGGGTTGGGAAGATCCCCTGGAGAAGGAAATGGCGACCCACTCCAGTATTCTTGCCTGGAAAATCCCATGGACTGTAGCCTTCCAGGCTCCTCTGTCCATGGGATTGCAGGAGTCAGACACAACTTAGCGACTAAACCACCGCCACCAATCAATCTATCTATCTATGCCTCCCAGATAGATCAGTGGTCAAGAATCCGCCTGCCAATGCAGGAGACACAAGAGGCTTGGGGTTGATCCCTGGGTGGGGAAGATCCTCTGCAGATGGAAATGGCAACCCACTCCAGTATTCTTGACTAGAAAATCCCATGGACCTAGAAACTTGGTGGGCTGCAGTCCACGGAGTTGCAAAGAGCTGGACATGACTGAGCACAAATGCACATCTGTCTGTCTATCTATCTGTCTGTCTATCCATCCATCCATCTCACATCTTCCTTATCCATTCATTCACTGATGGACATTTAGGTTGTTTGCATGTATTGGCTATTGTGAATAATACTATAGTAACCATGAGAGTATATATATCTCTTAAATCCTTTTTTCTAAATGTAACTTTTTGAGCATAGTTTGCTAACTCCTTAAAATCAAAGATTTAGTTTTAAAACTAAAGCATGTTCTTTTCTATTGTATTACAAAGGAATAAGTAGGATGTTTTGAGTACTTGATTGTAGATGCAAACTCCCAAAACTTTTTCTCTTTTGCCTTTTACAATATCTGCTTTTCCCTGAGCTCTTCTTGTTTTCTGTAGTTGAAATTGCATTTTACCCCAATATGTTCAATCTAGTCACTTGACTCTACTTCTGACACAGTCTCTCTCTTTATTATCTTTCTTCTTTCTGTGTTGTGACAATAATCTCTCTTCTTTGCTCTAATCAAGTCTAGAAATATTTTCAACCCCACTGCCATTTTCAACTTTCCCTCCCATCGAAGAACATTTCCACTGCTTCACATTATATTAAAAGCACATGAGAGATCCCCTGCCACAAAATAACTTGTGGGTTTTTTTTCTAGATAGTTATTTCTATGGTTTAGCTGTTTAGAGTCACTGATTAATTAATGATCCAAGCTGTTGTGCAATCATTTATGAGGCCTTGGATAACAAATCTTCAATCTTCTTTCTTTGTAGTATTGATAAAAGTATAGATAAAAAGAATACTTATAACAATACTACAATACTATCAAAATCAATTCAATTCAACAAATATTTGAGCACCTACCATTTGTTCAGCTGCATGTTAACGTGTGTGTGTTTCTGTGTTAAGTGGAATATTGTGCCTACCTGTGGGAAATTTACCTGTGGAGTTCAGTAGAGAGCACTGAGAAAGGAATGAAGATTCTGTTATCCGCTATTCTCTCTGCAGTTTTTACAAATGAAACTCAAATGTCTCCATTGATTTAAACTTTTCTTCCTAAGATCTCAAAGAATATAATTGTATGATAAAATCCATTTGAATGCTACCCACTATTATAGTGTTTATTCACTGAGTTGGTAAATTTCTTTCAATAGCAAAAACAATACCCTCAAGTTATTTATATTCACTCTTATCTGTTAATGTACAGATGGGGGCACAGAGAAGACAGAGGGAAGTGGAGGGGCTCAAGGCATATTTAGAGGAAGACAAACAAGACCTCATGATGAATTGGACATAAGGGAGATAAAAGATGAGAAATCAAGGATCATATCCGTTGTTTTAATCCTTACAACGGCCTTAGAAGGTGAGTGTTACTATTGTCCACAACATACAGACAACCAAGACCTTGAGAAGAGTAAAGCCTTGCCAAAGGCTGTGTACTTACTTAGTAAGTGAAGGTGTGAGGATTGAACCCAGTCTAGCACATACAACCACTATAAATACAGAACAAGGTGTGTCTTACAGTTTTTCAAGGGTGATATTTGATTTTAAGCTCTTCATTTTAGCATATTCTCATTTATCTTGAATTCAAGACCTAGAATAGATCCAAATTGTACTTTTTTCTTTTAAATGAATTAGAATCAACTATTAAATAATTTAGCTGGTCTCAGAGATTTATTTAAAAATCTAACTTTCAGAACATTTTATAAAGTCCACATCAACTTAGTTTGATATGTACTTAATATATCTATTCTAGTATGCAGAGAAAAAAAGAATACTTATAACAACGACTCTCAAGAATAATGAGATACTGAATTTCTTGCCAAATCACTAGTGAGAGACTGTGTTTGTTTAGACGTATTTTATTCTTTTATTTTATTGTGTTCTAGGACTTTGAGAATCGCTATCAACTGATATCATCTTTGTGAACACAGTTTAATTTCATCTTAACAATCCCTCAGGTATCCTTACCTCCTTAGAGGCAGGAATAAGTTAAATTTCATGTTTTCAAGAATGCAATAAAATTTCTTTAATGAAAGCAAATACGATAGACTGTCTTCCCAGAGGAACTTAGTGTCAGGAGGGATGAAGGGAAAGACTTCCTCAAACACCACCTGTCTCCCACCCCCACCAATATGCATTTGCTTTTGTAAGAAGATTGTTTCATCAGGACTTGGTTGATAAGACAGTAATGAATTCCTCTGAGTTAGGGTAGTGTCTGTGGGGTGAGGAAATCTGCTTATGAGTCAATGGGTTTTGATTATACATATGTAACTTCCTCTATTTCTTTGTAATTTGAAGTATGTATCATAATCTGAGGCCAGATGTTTACAGCACTATAGGATCTGATTAAGATATATGAATTTTATTGGATGAAAGCATTGAGGGTTTGGGAGGAGAGGATGGTTCTCAAAGGAGGCCAGATGGGTTTTGTTTTCAAAAGTAGAGACAGTATTTAAGAATAGAAAATTTGTATACTTTTGTCTCTAACAGAGACAATATCAAGCAGACATCACGATTTCAAAGGCATTGTACATGGAAATGTATTATAATTTCATTTTTCATACACCAGGTATGTCCCATTGTTCAATGTCCTTTTACATTTTATTTTTCAAGTAACTCTGGAAATCCTTCCATGATCAACTTAAAATGAGAAGCAAATTATTTCAGGAAGATAAAATGTACACTTTTTCTATAAAATGTGTTACATTTATTGGGAAATTTATGCTGCAATTTCATATTTTAAAGTTTTTCAATTCAAGAAACTGTACAGGTTTTCATTTATTCCATTTGCTTGTTTAGAAATACAGCCTCTAATAGTGAACACTTGAACATACAATATTAGAGAAATGTATTCACAAACATTTTTTAATCTAAGTACAAATATGGATCCTCATACATAAAATCTCTAATTTAGTAATATAGTAGTCTTACCAAACCATTTATTGCTTGCTTCACTCACTGGATGCATAAAACAATACATAAGTGCTTAACCCACATAACTGTAAGATTTAGTGAGTACTTCAAACATTTAGTATTATTGATTTTACTATGTAGGCTTTTATTCCTAATTTTTTCTCATAGCCAAAATTTATTTAGCTGATAGGGGAAAGATCTTCCTCTGTGTCTGATGTTTGTTTTTCAGGATTAGAACCTTCAATCTGTAATGTTTCTTATATTTATTTTCCAGATTTGGATTATAAAATTATCTATGAATCTATTTTTGGCTCTTATACCATTAATGCTACCCACAATAGAACATAATTAAGGCTTTAAAATTAAAAGGACTGCTCAGTCCCACTATGTGAGCATACATGAGCTGATAGTGATTCACAGGGCTAACTGTAGTCTGTGATACTGTTGCTGACACCTTAGCAGAACACATGTTGAAGTTATTTTTCTTCAGGTGCTGGTGTGGTCAGTCATGATGCAGGGGAATGCATACGGAATTGTACCTGCAGACTGGAACAATCCTTCCAAGAGATTAGATCTATGACTTTGGTCTTTACTTGTGTGTATGCTCAGTCACTTCAGTCATGTCCAGTTCTTTGCAACCCTGTGGACTGTAGCCCACCAGGCTTTTCTGTCCGAGGGATTCTCCAGGCAAGAATACTGGAGTGGGTTGCTATGCCCTCCTCTAGGGGTTCTTGCCAAACCAGGGATCAAACCCACATCTTCTGTAGCTCCTGCATCGTAGGTGGATTCTTTACCACTGAGCCACCAGGGAAACCTGTTCTTTACATAGTACAACAATGTTATATGTGAGCTATTACTTCATATTTTTTAAAACAGAAAAGCATGGGAAACTAGATAAATTTCGGTCCTGTAGATGGCGATAACATACAACATTGCAAGAAGTCTATAGAATATAAATAAAATCTTGATCCAGAGCTTGTGATTTATGTATGTACAAGATATACCACCCAAGTTTCACTTTTGGAAATACTAAACAGTATCACTTTAGAGCTGGAAACTCATTGAATATTTGTAACCATTCCCAGGTGGTACTGGTGGTAAAGAACTCTCCTGCCAATGCAGGAGACTCAAGAGATGTGGGTTCAATCCCTGGGTCTGGAAGATCCCCTGGAGGAAAGCATGGCAACCCAATCCAGTATTCTTGCCTGGAGAATCCCATGAATGATGGAGCCTGGAGGGCTACAGTCCATAAGGTTGCAAAGAGTTGGACACAACTGAAGCAACTTAGCACAAAAGATGATAATGATACACCAACAGAAAATAAAGTAGAATGGTTAATACAAACTTTGTAAAGCTGGTAGTGGGTAAAGGTTCATAAAGAGTACAGGTACTCAGCCCATTAGGATGAACATTTTGTTTCATAGCAAAGGAGTAAGGGGCAATTTAATGTGTAAAAGTTGCTGTTAATTGTTCCAGAAACAACAAATGGGCTTGCAATTGAAATCACAAGATAAACTCAGCACGAAGTAAAACAAATGCAGTCTTTCATATGCATGTATTTTCAATACTTCTCCTTTCCCCCAAATAGAGACCTAGACATGAATTGAGACCTTCTCTATTCTTCAGATGTAGACTGTGATACATGAAAGACTTCACTCAGAGAGGTCAGGCAGGAGTAGCCCTTCCATCTCAGCTTGTCTGGAGTGATGCTTATCATTCTCTGGGACAGGGCTGATCACAGCCTTGAGTCTGTGGGCTCAGACTCTCACTGGCAATGATGTCTGCGACAGGGAGGCTAGATTTAGCCCAGCCAATCGCCAGGACAATCTAGAATGCTTAAGCCTCTGCTTAGCAGGAAGATGAGACAAACAGCTTTCAGTGTTTGTGATGGATCGATCTTGAAAGTGATTCTTTGTCAGAATGAGGAAATATAAGAATTTCTGGGTGGGAAGTAGTACATCTTAGATGATTCTGAAATGTCTTCCTTTTCCTACTTGTGGGAGAGTTCATTTCAATTGAGAATCACTGTTCTGAAGATAGAAATAAAACTAAGAATTTTAATTCCTAGAAGGGAAGCACAGGCACCTTCCATATTTCTGAAACATTTTTTGACACATCCATACTAAGAAATATTGGTTGACCAAAAGTTTGTTTGGGTTTTTCCATAAGATGTAATGGAAAAACCTGAATGAACTTTTTGGTCAACCCAGTATATTTTATACCACAACTCACTACACTCAAACCTGCTGTCTTTCACATACAAATGCAAATACACACACTACTGAATAACATTTTAAATTCAAAACAACACCATGGTGTTCTCTGTTATCTTCTCATTTTTTCTACCGTATTTTTAAAAGTGGTGGTATTGATCAATGAAATCAATCATTTTGTCTATTAATGAGTAGTAACCCACAATTTGAAGAATAATGATCTATCTTTTATCTGTCAATACCTATATCTAGAAAGCAAGTTTGTCTTAATCAAATGGAGAAAGAGAATTTTGCCTCTAACACACCCTCATCCAGGGTCTTAGTGGTTGTTGCTTCCTCTTGAAATGCTTACTGGGTTACTCAACTCACTTCAGGTCTTTGTTCAAAAGTATCTTCCTTAAGAAGGCCTACATTAAATTTTCCTCAACATCTTATTTAACTTTTCAATCTCCCCAACACTTCCTGCTTTATTTTCCTCTGTAATACTTTCCTGGTAGCTCAGCTGGTAAAGAGTCCGCCTTTAATAGAGGAGACCCTGGTTTGATTCCTGAGTCAGGAAGATCCCCTGGAGAAGGGATAGGCTACCCACTCCAGTATTCTTGGCTTCCCCTGGGGGCTCAGATGGTAAAGAATCCACCTGCAATGTTGGAGACCTGGTTTCGACCCCTGGGTTGGCAAGATCCCCTGGAGGAGGGCATGGGAACCCACTCCAGTATTCTTTCTGGAGAATCCCCATGGACAGAAGAGCCTGGCAGGCTACAGTCCATGGGGTCATAAAGAGTCAGACACGACTGAGGGACTAAGCACAGTGCAGCACGCAGTACTCTATACTGTACCATAAAGCATGTTGTGTTTTTTGTCACTAAGTCATGTCCAACTCTGACCCCAAGGACTGTCGCACTAGGCTCCTCTGTCCATGGGATTTTCCAGGCAAGAGTGCTGGAGTAAGTTGCCATTTCCTTCTATCTTCCCAACCCAGGAATCAAACCTGTGGCTCCCGTGTGTGTCCTGCATTGCAGGTGGATTCTTGACCACTGACCCACTGGGGAAGCTCCACTATAAAGTGTAGTACTTCTCTATACTTCTATATACTATGCTAGTGTNAAAAAGTTTTCTGAAAATGATGTTAGAGACTATGGCTGTCATTTTCCCATTAGATTCAGTACTACATTCTTATTTTGCTTGTCACTCTGTGAACCCACTGCAATATAAGAACTCAATAAATATTTTTAAAATTAATGAGAAAATATACTTTCCAACTACACATTTATTTTAGTGAGTTGTTTGAGCAGGATTCTCATGTTGAAAGAGTATTCTACCATATTTTACATCATCTGCCGACCATTCTCCTAACACAGTTGTTTAGTCTCTAAGTCATGGCCAACTGTATGGACTGCAGCCCACCAGGCTCCTCTGTCCATGGAATTCTCCAGACAAGAATACTGGAGTGAGCGGCCATTTCCTTCTTCAGGGATCAAACCCAGGTTTCCTGCACTGACAGATTCTTTACCATCTGAGCCATCAAAGAAGGCTTCAAAAGACTGAAAGGAAAAGGAGAAGGGGGCAGCAGTAAATGAGATGGATAGATAGCACCACTGACTCAATGAACATGAATCTGAGCAAACTCTGGGAGATGGTGAGGGAAAGGGAAGACAGGCGTACTGCAGTCCATGGGGTCACGGAGAGTCGGACTTGACTTGGCAACTGGAAAACAGCAACCTCATTTACATCAAAGAAAGACTAACTGAAACAGACAATTTGCTCATCAAATATTTATTAAGTAACTACTATATGATTGACATGACTAAATTCTCAAGATGCAAATTTGAATTAAAGATGAATAACATAAGAATCTTATACTGGAGGCTGTGTGACCCAGGCAGTATAACTATCCACTATTGTCCTCTATCCACTTGGCCTCGTCCATGAATTAGGTCTAAAAATATGGTCACCAGAAGCTCCCCAACTCATATTTACCACATTTGCCACTGGGAGAGGGTGAGACAAAAATGTTCTAAATTAAGACGGGAGGGGAGGACCCAGAGAGATGGTATGGGGTGGGAGGTGGGAAGGGATTCATGTTTGGGCACGCTTGTACACTCGTGGTGAATTCATGTCAATGTTTGGCAAAAGCAATACAGTAATGTAAAGTAAACTAAAGTTAAAATAAAAATTTCAAAAAAAAAAAAAAAGACGGGAAAAAGAAGCCACTCGGAAAATATTCTAATTTTCTCAGCTTTTGGCAGGTTTGTAGCCTGACTAATCAACTAAATCTACATGGTTGAGGGGGCGGTAGAGGGTGCCGTGGGGCTGGGGGTGGCTCCTCAGAGGGTTTAAAACAAAAATCTACATGGTTGATGAAGGAAAGGATATTAGTGGCAGAGCCTGGGCCAAGTGTTGCCTCCTTGCCCCATTCTTGGTCTATAAGAAGATGGCAACTCACATTCAAAACAAGGTGCAAAGGGATGTGAGTTTAGATAAACCAAGAAACAAACAGGAGATCTAGATTAGTTACTGTGGCTGCTGTAGCAGATTACTACAAACTTGGTGGCTTAAAATAATAGAAATGTAGGGACTTCCCTGGTGGTTCAGTGGTTAAGACTGCATTTCTACTGCATAGGGCATGAGTTCAATCCCTGGCTGGGGAAGTTCCACATGCCACACAATGTGGCAAAAAAGAAAATAAATTTTAAAAAGACACAAGAAAGAAAAAAAAAAATCTCACTTTTCTGGAGGTCAGAAGTCCAAAATCAAGGCCCCAGAAAAGTCACAGAATGTCTAGGAGAGAACCCATTATTTACCTCTGCCAGCTTCCCGTAGCTGTTGGCGTTCCTTGATGCTGCCTCTGGGTTTACAGTGCCTTTTCCTCTCCTGTGTGTGCTGTGTTCTCCTCTGTTTGCTTGTTTTAAAACTCAATCAACCTCTCTCTTAAAGGAATACATGTATTTGTATTTAGGGCCCACTTTGTATTCATGGTAAACTTCCCTTATCAAGATCCTTAACATAATCTTTTACCAAATACGATAATGTTCCGAAGTTTCAGAGATCAGAATGTGGACATCTCTTTTGGACCACCATTCAGCTCACACAGGACTCATCCTTTTAGCTGACATATATTATCCACGCTAGTCAAAAGACTAGCCATAACTTGGACACGTGTAGCACCACAGAAAGCCAGTGATTCAAAATATACTTTAAATGCAGCTGTTCTTCTGAATATAAAAAGAGATTATATCAAGAACTTAAAAATTGATACTTATTTTTACCAACATATTACTTGAAATATGGCTTCCCTGGAGGCTCAGATGGTAAAGAATCCACCTGCAATGTGGGAGACCTGGGTTCAATCCCTGGGTCAGGAAGATCCCCTAGAAAAGGGAATGGCTACCCACTCCAGGATACTTGCCTGGAGAATCCCCATGGACAGAGGAGCCTGGCGGGCTTCAGTCCATGGGATCACAAAAAGTTGGACAAGACTGAGTGACTAATCACAGCACAGCACAGTTTCAATAATGAAATTTACCTTTCCTAGCCAAGATAAGTGAATGCAAAAATCTTATACATTGCAAAAACTTTCCTGTTTTCTATTACAGAAAAAATACTAACTACTATTAAATTTAAAAGGCTAATCCCGAAGGAAAAAAGGGTAAACAATAAATCTGTAAGGTTTGTAATGGAGTTCTCAAAGTGGAAAAAAATGCCATTTTACTTTAAAATAGCTTAGTGTAGAGTAACACTATAATATAAGAATACCTTAATATGATCTGTCACTTCCTTCTCCATTATGAAGTTCATTTATTTTTTAGGTTATGTAATGCTGACTCTACACATGGACATCACCATGTGTCAATACCAAAATCAGATTGATTATATTCTTTGCCGCCAAAGATGGAGAAGCTCTATACAGTCAGCAAAAACAAGACCGGGAGCTGACTGTGGCTCACGTCATGAATTCCTTATTGCCAAAATCAGAGTTAAATTGAAGAAAGTACGGAAAACCACTAGAGCATTCAGGTATGTCCTAAATGAAATCCCTTACAATTATACAACGGAAGTAAGCAATAGATTCAAGGGATTAAATCTGATAAACAGAGTGACTGAAGAACTATGGACAGAGGTTCATGACATCGTACAGGAGGCAGTGATCAAGACCATCCACTAGAAACAGAAATACAAAAAGGCAAAATGATTGTCTGAGCTTGCCTTAAAGTAATTGTGAAAAGAAGACCAGTATGAAGTTATGAAAAGAAGAGAAGTAAAAGGCAAAGGAGAAAAGATATACCCATTTGAATGCAGAGTTCCAAAGAATAGCAAGAAGAGATAAGAAAGCCTTCCTCGGTGATTAATGAAAAGAAATAGAGGAAAATAGGATGGGGAAGACTACAGATCTCTTCAAGAAAATTAGAGAAACCAAGGGAACATTTCATGCAAAAATGGGCACAATAAAGGACAGAAACGGTATGGATCTAACAGAAGCAGAAGATATTAAGAAGAGGTGGCAACTATGCACAGAACGACACACAAAAAAATCTTCCTGACCCAGATAACCGTAATGATGTAATCACTCACCTAGAGCCAGACATCCTGGAATGCAAAGTCAGGTGGGCCTCAGGAAGCATCACTATGAACAAAGCTAGAATTCCAGTTGAGCTATTTCAAATCCTGAAAGATGATGCTGTGAAAGTGCTGCACTAAATATGCCAACAAATCTGGAAAACTCAGCAGGGGCCATAGGACTGGAAAAGGTCAGTTTTCATTCCAATCCCAAAGAAAGGCAATGCCAAAGAATGCCCAAACTACCTCACAATTGCACTCGTCTCACACACTAGCAAAGTGATGTTCAAAATTCTCCAAGCCAGGTTTCAGCAATACGTGAACCATGAACTTCCAGATGTTCAAGCTGGATTTAGAAAAGGCTGAGAAACTGGAGACCAAATTGCCAACATCTGCTGGATCATAGAAAAAGCAAGAGAATTCCAGAAAAAAATCTACTTCTGTTTTATTGACTATGCCAAAGCCTTTGACTGTGGATCACAACAAACTGTGGAAAATTATTAAAGAGATAGGAATACCAGACCACCTTTCCTTCCTCCAAAGAAATCTGTATGCAGGTCAGGAAGCAACAGATAGGACTGGACATGGAACAACAGACTGTTTCCAAATCAGGAAAGGAGTATGTCAAGGCTGTATGTTGTCATCCTGCTTATTTAACTAATATGAAGAGTACATCATGAGAAGTACCAAGTTGGATGAAGCATAAGCTGGAATCAAGACTGCTGGGAGAAATATTAATAACCTCAGATATCCAGATGACACCAACCTTTGGCAGAAAGTGAAGAAGAAATAAAGAACCTTTTGATGAAATTGAAAGAGGAGAGTGAAAAAGTTTGCTTAAAACTCAACATTCAAAAAACTAAGATCATGCAATCTGGTCCCATCAGTTCATGGCAAATAGATGAGGAAACAGTGGAAATAGTGAAGGACTTTATTTTGGGGGGCTCCAAAACCACTGCAGATGGTGACTGCAGCCATGAAATTAAAAGATGCTTACTCATTGAAAGAAAAGCTATGACCAACTTACACAGCATTTTAAAAAGCAGCATCATTACTCTGCTGACAAAGGTCTGTCTAGTCAAAGGTATGGTATTTACAATAGTCATGTATAGATGTGAGAGTTGGACTGTAAAGAAAGCTGAGCACCGAAAAATTGATGTGTTTGAACTATGGTGTTGGAGAATCCTCTTGAGAATCCCTTGGATAGCAAGGAGATTCAACCAGTTCATCCTAAAGGAAATCAATCCTTTCAATATTCATTGGAAGGACTGATGCTGAAACTGAAACTCCAATACTTTGGCCACCTGATGTGAAGAACTGATTCATTGGTAAAGACCGTGATGCTGGGAGACATTGAAGGTGGGAGGAGAAGGGAACGACAGAGGATGAGATGGTTGGATGGCATCACCATCTCAATGGACATGAGTTTGAGTAAGCTCCAGGAGTTGGTGATAGACAGGAAGGCCTGGGGTGCTGCAGTCCATAGGGTTGCAAAGAGTCAGAAACAACTGAGTGACTGAACTGAATGTTGTCTTAAAACGCTATCTCTTGAGCTGTTCAAATGTTTGTCAAATAAATAGATTCAGAGAGTTGAAACTACTACTTCATTTCCAAATCACTCTGATGGACTAATATGAACTCATTAGCTTTTTGCAATATTTCATATGTTAATTTTTAATTTTAGTAGTTGTTACTTTTAAATTGTTCCTAAAATTATTCATAAAAGCAAATAGATTTTTCAGTGGTTTTAAATATGTAGCTAGATTAATAATTTGGTTTTGTATAACATCTATTACAACAGGTTAACATACTACTTTACCACTTTTTTTCAATGTCTATTATAACAGGTTAACATAATGTTGGTTAGGTAAATAAAACTGCTTAACACAAATAGGAAGTAGCAAATGCTATCTTTGTTTCATATGTGGCACCTTCATCTCACTTAAACATTAAAGAAGTTTTAATTTGCAGTTACAATGAAAGCATATACTCTATTCTATTTCTACATCAATAAGCATGGTCCTTTATTTCCTGTATTTAGTATTCAACTTTTCATCAGTATTTGTCTCATTTTCCACTAATAGTTTTATTCTGATGAAGTGTAATTGCTGCCTTTTAAATGAAATGTAAGGGACATTAAATAGTCATAATTCTTTGCTTTTCTCTACCATTATTAATTAGTCTGCTTGATGGTACAGAATTTAAGTAAGAAACACTGTTTTTTCCAAAGATGCTTTTATTAATAGAAATATTTTGGAAAAGTATTCTTTGATATATGCAATGCAAAAGAGATTTTCAACTTGGGGATTTAAGATGTTTATTCCATTAAGTTTAGTTCAAGAACACTAAAACTCATAATCTACATGCAGCCTTTGAAGTTCATAGTTGGCTGGTAGAATATCAAGGGTCGATTAAGTTTCCTTATACTTAGTCTCAAGCACTGCTCTGTTATACACACCTCTCATCAGCATCACCCTAACCTAAATGCAACCTTTACTGTACTGCAGTTTTGGCAACCTATTACTAGACAGTTTTGGAGTGCCCACTGAGATCTAGCCGGACTGGAGCAGGCAGGTTGATGCTATGTGTCTGAAGGGAGAGCTAAGCATAATTAGCTATCTCTAAATTTAGAAAGGTATCACTTTAAAAGATATTTTTACCCTGGAAATTATGGAGGCTTACTTTCTATCTCTGAATATTTTCTGTCCCTTTACTTTTGCTATGTCAATTCATCCGCAGAGAAAGATTTTCTATCCTCTTCGTATATTTCAATGCATAGTTAGATTTTGCTTCCAACACTCTTATTCTCTGGGAGGAAATGGTCTTTCCCTGTTTGAATTCCACCAATAGTCACCCTTTCTGTAACTAATCATGTGGCAGTAAGTTATCTGTGTTCACATAGATTTTTTTCATTGGTATTCTACAGATGAATGGAAAAAGAGAGAAATAGTATACATCTATGTCATTACTTTAAGCTCTAATTATTATTTTAGCAACAATAAACTAATAAATTAATTTTTATTCAGTAGTTTACAATTTGATACAGAAATCTTGGGAACCATCTTACAATTCAGTATGCCAAAAATATTTAAAAGAATATAGTCTACCTTGCCCACCCCTCCTTCTCCACTAACCCTCAACTGTTCTGGTAGCCCAGTTATTAATATTTAAATCAGAAAAGAAAGAAGCAGAAAAAAATTGCAAAATTTTATTGAACCAAGTTTGCATGGAAATGACTAAATTTTTTCTTGCCTTGCTTAGAATGGGTGCCTTAAAATTAAAATTGAATCCATTTAAAAGTTAACTTTATATGTATGCATATTTGGGTTTCTCAATTATAAATAATATATAATCCACACAAGGAATGGGGAGCTATAAGAGTAGCAAATTATTGATATACATCAAAGTAATTTCTGTGACATTATATTTTAAAAGTTAACAAAAGTTATATGATCTTATCATGACAATGGGTGGCAGGCATTAGGGAAGAGGAACAAGGGAGGATTTTGTCTTCTTTGCAAACAGTGTATAGATACTTACAGAGGGCAAAGAGGAACTAAAAAGCCTCTTGATGAAAGTGAAAGAGGAGAGTGAAAAAGTTGGCTTAAACCTCAACATTCAGAAAACTAAGATCATGGCATCTGGTCCCATCATTTCATGGCAAATAGATGGGGAAACAATGGAAACATTGAGAAACTATTTTGGGGGGCTCCAAAATCACTGCAGATGGTGACTGTAGGCATGAAATTAAAAGACAATTGCACATTGGAAAACAAGTTATGACCAACCAAGACAGCATATTAAAAAGCAGAGACATTACCTACAAAGTCCATCGAGTCAAAGCTATGGTTTTTAAAGTAGTCATGTATAGTTGAACTATAAAGAAAGTTAAGCTCTCAAGAATTGATGCTTTTGAACTGTGGTGTTGGAGAAGACTCTTGAGAGTCCCTTGGACTGCAAGGAGATCCAACCAGTCCATCCCAAAGGAAATCAGTCCTGAATATTCATTGGAAGGACTGATGCTGAAGCTGAAACTCCAATATTTTGGCCACCTGATGTGAAGAACTGACTCATTTGAAAAGACCCTGATACTGGGAAAGATTGAAGGCAGGAGGAGAAGGGGACGGCAGAGGATGAGATGGTTGGATGGCATCACTGACTCGATGGACGTGAGTTTGAGTAAGCTCCGGGAGTTGGTGATGGACAGGGAGGTCTGGCGTGCTGCAGTTCATGGGGTCGCAAAGAGTCGGACAGAAATGAGCGACTGAACTGAACTTATTAACCTTGAATATTCATGATAAATCTTTTTTTTTTAACATTTTATGTTTAACAGTTTAATCCTAGCTCTAAGAAAGATAGAAATTACTGGCTTAATTTCATAAGTATTCTAGTAAGAGGAAATTATTTCCTCAAAATCTTCAATCAACTCAACAAAATTAATAAGGAAAAGGCAAAGGACAGCAAATAAATTATAAAAAATGAGATACTATTCCTAAATCTATCAGATTGTAATAGCAATAAAAAGCAATAAANTATTTTTACTTTATTTTGCTTTACAATACTGTATTGGTTTTGCCATATATTGACATGAATCAGCCACATGTGTACATGAGTTCCCAGTCCTGAACCCCCCTCCCACCTCCCACCCCATATCATCTCTCTGGATCATGCTCTATTTCCATTTTTTTAGGTAATCTCCACACTGTTCTCACTAGTGGCTATACTAATTTGCATTCCCACCAACAGTGTTAAGAGGGTTCCCTTTTCTCTACACCCTCTCCAGCATTTATTGTTTATAGAATTTTGGATAGCAGCCATTTTGACTGGCATGAAATGGTACCTCATTGTAGTTTTGATGTGCATTTCTCTGATAATGAGTGATGTTAAGCATCTTTTCATGTGTTTTTTAGCCCTTTGTATGTCTTCTTTGGAGAAACGTCTGTTTAGTTCTTTGGTCCATTTTTTGATTGGGTCATTTATGTTTCTGGAATTGAGCTGCAGGAGTTGCTTGTATATTTTTGAGATTAATTCTTTGTAAGTTGCTTTGTTTGCTATTATCTTCTCCCATTCTGAAGACTGTCTTTTCACCTTGCTTATAGTTTCCTTTGAAAATATACATTTTAAAAGATATAGTGAAATATTCATGACTGTGTATCAACCACAAAATTATTGCAGCATACCTGAAGTACACAAAACACACCTCTCATATTTATGCAAAAAAAAAAAATTAGAAGTTGATAGTATGGAAAAACAGCAGAAAGCATATACATGAAAAACATTTAAAGTGAAATTCTCTTCTAAATAAAATCTTAGCTTTAATAGAAAAACAATGAAATCTTTAGAAATGAAAGAACTTCAAATAAAAAGACTCATGGGATCATACAAACCATGATATAGTTAATGCTGCTGCTGCTGCTGCTGCTGTCACCAGTCGTGTCCAACTCCTTGCAACCCCATAGAGAGCAGCTCATCAGGCTGCCCCATCCCCGGGATTCTCCAGGCAAGAACACTGGAGTGGGCTGCCATTTCCTTCTCCAATGCATGAAAGTGAAAAGTGAAAGTGAAGTCACTCAGTCATGTCCGACTCTTAGCGACCCCATGGACTGCAGCCCACCAGGCTTCTCCGTCCATGGCACTTTCCAGGCAAGACTACTGGAGTGGGGTGCCATTGCCTTCTTCGGATATAGTTAATAATAAGCTTCAAAAGAAATATACAAGTCCTATATAAAAATAAATTAAAATATTGATCTTTATTGACAGAAATGAAGTGATCTTAAAATAGTGAAGCACCACTCTCATGGAACATGGCAAATTGTATAAATTTTCTCTAAGCACACTATAAAAATATGTTTATACCATAAAACTAAGAATCTGTTATGGCACAAGCATAGAAAAAATATAAATAATTTGAGAATTCAGATATAAACTGTCATATAAAATACAATATAATTTATTTTAAAAGAGTAGAATTTCAATAAATGCTGAACTATTGTGAAAAGGAAAGTTTTCTGTCTCTGAACAATATTTTGACATTTGAATTTTCACAGCATAGCTATGCATGATTTTCTTTGTAAAGAAATCAGTGACTTATTGGAAAATTGCTATTTACTTGAAAAAATAAAATTGGTCTGCTCATATATATGCAATTTAGACAAATGTTATATGAAGTAATTTTTAGCCATTTCAGAATAAATGAAATACATAAGTTAAAACAGCAAAAAGTTTATAGAAATATATTTATGTACATAAGCGTGTTTGTATAAAAATATATATGTATCCCATTTTTACATTATAAGGTCTTTGTCTGCATATATTAGACGTGTATGGGAAAAGAATTAGAAGGATTAACTGTACAGACATTACTGATCAAGGAGAGGAAGAAAAGGAGGGTTGAGTTCTTTATACGTCTCCTAAAACTGTGATAGAAACTGGGATTACATAAAGCATCTAATATATGGTCTCTGCCTTCTAGCGATTCACACTCTGTGGTGGCAAGCCAAAGCTAAATAAAACAATGCATGAAGTGAAGGCAATATATGACCGTGCCAGAATCCTGGCCCACTGGCACTCAGTCACATATGTCCCAATATTTCCAACTTAATGGAAACTTTCAGAAAGTGGCATCACAAATTTTCTCATAGCATGGGGTCAAGTATTTGGGCAGTTCCATAATTGATAGCAAGGAAGGAACAAAAGAACAGATTACCTGGAAAATACAATACCATGATATCCATGTTCCACAACTGATATTTAGAAAAGGAAAAAATGAAGGGCCAGGTAAAAGGAGAATAGAGGGTGATAAAGTAAAATCATTTTAACTCTTTTATAAGAATATTTTTACCCCTTAGTAGACATTGCATATTGTGTATTATATACAATATAACTTAAGTACAGAAAATGCTTCTCCTAGGAAATAATTTTCTAAACAAAGCAGTATTTGAGAGGTGTAGAAGAAGAGTCTATCAACTGATACTAAATGTAATTCAAGCAAATCTTTCTTCCATTAGTATAAGTGTCAAATGACAGATTGCTGCCTTCTATTTTACTAAAATTCTAATTAGAATTAGCTTGGAAATGAAACATTCAGTGGTTGAAAAGCAACTGCATTTTCAGGGGAAGATGCAGTAATGGCATAGAGTACAAACAGTTCAAGGTAGATAACATTTCTTACTTAATAGGTACCTGTGGTTTTCCATTGTTGTAGAAACTAGTTTGAATAAAATTTCTCATGAAATTACTCCTAATAATGAAAATAATAGGCTAATTTTAAATGAATTAAAGGGACTTAAACACACCTATCTAGTTTCTTTTTTTTTATTAAATACTATCTCTGATAAGTTAAGTACAGAAGTATAATGAAATTTCTGCATCTATGGTAAGTAAGATGTCAAAGGTATATACTCTATATTCTAACTTGCTGTATGTATTTCTGCAGATACGTTTCCCCAGATTTGCAAATGCAGTGCCTTCAGGTCAAAGACATTTCCATTATACAAACTAAAAATTGTAATAAGTTTTGTTCCCTATGCTATTGAAAAGAGTAAAAGCTAGAAGTGATGTGGGAAGCAGTAAATAATTTGCATATTATGTTAGTATCCAATATTGCAATATGATATCAGTTGCATTGTTATTCTAAAGTCAATGTAAAGATTTTCTGGCAAAGGGCAAATTCAAGCCAAATTATTTTCTATAAAATTTATATATGTTCTGTTTCTCTTATTACTTTCCTCCAACTTATTATTTTTTAAACAACACTTCATATTCACATAATAAACTGCAACACTATGTGTGAGGGGGTGATATAAGAAAACTAGAACAAGTTTANATTAGCAAGAAGTAAGACATTACTTTAAACTTAATAGTACAGAGATGGAGAGAAGAAGGTGATTACTAGCTAATTTCAATATTGCTCATAGGCAAGAAAAATTAGGAAATAGTCTTCTTTTCCCCTTCCCTCCAAAAAACCAAAGCTAGAAGTTTTCATAAAAGCATTAATGTATAGATAAATCTAGAACAAAATATTACCATTCCTAAATAATACAATTCAGTTCAGTTGCTCAGTCGTCTCCAATGCTCTAACCCCATCGACTGTAGCAGGCCAAGCCTCCTTGTCCATCACCAACTCCTGGAGCTTGTTCAACTCATGTCCATCGAGTCAGTGATGTCATCCAACCTTCTCATCCTCTGTCATCCCCTTATCCTCCCACCTTCCATCTTTCCAAACATTAGGGTCTTTTCCAGTGAGTCAATTCTTTGCATCAGAAGGCCAAAATATTGGAGCTTCAGCTTCAGCATCAGTCCTTCCAATGAATGTTCAGGCTGATTTCCTTTAGGATTGACCAGTTTGATCTCCTTGCTGTCCAAGAGACTCTCAAGGGTCTTCTCCAACTCCATAATTCAAAAGCATCAATTTTTTGGCATTCAGTTTCCTTTATGGTCCAACTCTCATGTCCATACCTGACTACTGGTAAAACCATAGCTTTGACTATACAGACCTTTGTCAGTAAAGATGGCTCTGCTTTTTAATGTGTGGTCTAGGTTTCTCACAACTTTTCTTCCAAGGAGCAAGTGTATTTTAATTTTATGGCAAAAATCACCATCTACAGTGATTTTGGAGCCCAAGAAAACAAAATGTGTCACGGTCTCCATTGTTTCCCCATCTATTTGCTAAGCGATGGGTCTGGATGCATGATCTTAGTTTTTTTAATGCTGAGTTTTAAGACAACTTTTTCACTCTCCTCTTTCACTTTCATCAAGAGACTCTTTAGTTCCTCTTTGCTTTCATAAGGGTGGTGCTATCTGTATATCTGAGGTTATTGACATTTCTCCCTGAAGTCTTGATTCCAGCTTGTGCTCCATCCAGTCCAGCATTTCATGTGATGTACTCCATTTACGAATATATGTATAAAATTCTAAAAATAGTTGTGAATAAGAGGAAATACATTTAAAGGACTAGAACAGGCAGCTAAGACATCAAAACCAGGTAAATATTGTACACTAGTATAAAAAGTAATTTTAAAGCATTCTTTTAAAATCAAAAGTAAGATGACAAAAATTAAATACATATTCAGAAACACAGCACAGGAAACTATCTCAAGTAATTTTAAGTATCCTTAGGAGTACGTATAAAATGTGAATACTTAATTACGATATATTAGGGGATATGATAATAGAGTTGAAATACCCCCTGTGTGAAATGATTCTAGAGGTATCCATAGATGGTAGAACTAGAAATACAGAACTCATCTACATCTATTTGCTCAGTGATGCACTTTATAGGATACTGGGCAAGGAGAGCAGGGAAAAGCAGAAGATTTAGAATCATTTACCAGTCAGAATAAAGGGGCAGAGGAATGGAAGAAATTATAAAATAAAGAGGTAGTAAAGGCTGGATGGCATCACTGACTCGAGGGCCGTGAGTTTGAGTGAACTCTGGGAGATGGTGATGGACAGGGAGGCCTGGCGTGCTGCGATTCATGGGGTCACAAAGAGTCGGACACGACTGAGCAACTGAACTGAACTGAAAGTAATAGGAGTATATATTTACTGTGCTGTGTTGTTCTTAGTTGCAGTTGCTCAGTCATGTCCTACTCTTTGTAACCACCTGGATTGTAGCCCGCCAAGCTCCTCTGTCCATGGGAATTCTCCAGGCCTGAATACTGGAGTGGGTTGCCATGCCCTCCTCCAGGGGGTCTCTCCAACTGAGGGATAGAACCCAGGTCTCCCCCATTGCAGGCAGATTCTGTACTGACTGAACCACCAGAGGAGCCCATAAATGTACTGCGGCTTCTTTATTCAGTCATCTCTTGATGGACATCTAGGTTGCTTCAATGTCCTAGCTATTGTAAATATCACTGCAATGAACATTGGGGTAAATTAAAAAAAATAAAAAATAAAAAAAATAGGATCAAGAAGAGAGTAGTGCTTTAGAAATTATCAAAAGAGTGCATTTAGAAGTTAGAGAGTATTCAAGAGCACCCAGGGCTTCCCTGGTGGTTCAAATGGTAAAGAATCTGCCTGCTATGCAAGAGATATAAGTTCAATCCCTGGGTCTGGAAAATCCCCTGGAGAAAGGAATGGCAATCCTCTCCAGTATTCTTGCCTGGGAAATCCCATGCACAGAGGAACCTGGCGGGCTACAGTCCATAGGTCCCTAAGAGTTGGACACGACTGTGCAACTAACACTTTCACTTTCCTTCACTTTCAAAAGCACCTAATACTACTGGAGATTTGTGCTCAATACAATCTCCTAAACCAATAATTTTTGCACTATAATATGAGCAATGCCTTTTATTAGGTATTAACCTCATAATGTAATTTCCTTGTTATTAAGCACTGTGCATAATTTATAGGACATAGCAAAATGATTTCACATATTAAACTCCAAAGAAATGATTAATGAGAAGCAATGTGAATTCTCAATATATCTTGGTATTTTCTGTGTAGTCATTTCTACCAAATGGCTATTGAGAAAGTTTTGTCTATCAGGAACTTCAGGAGCCAGTTGCAGGGGAAAGGGGAAACATACTATCAAATGATTTGATAGAATGCTGGGTGAAGAGAGAAAGTGTTCTATATGCAAAATCAAGAAAGTCAAGGAAGATTTGAAAAATAGGGGAACTTTAGTTTTAAAGAGTGAGTAGAAAGCGACATACTAATAACATATTTAATGATAGAAAAAGTGAGGTTATAAAGGAGAGAACAAAAGAGCTCAGGGTTAGCTTTGAAAGAAGGGTACCTACATTTACCTCTGATATTACATGGTAGACGAGAGCATGGAAACCAAGGTTTTATGGGGGATGGCAGGGATCATGAGAGATAGCTTTATTTGTTGAGTTAAAAGAGCAATCACATGTCTCTGAGATGATGTGTTCCTGTCATAGTTCTATGGTGCTTGCACACTGCAGCACTAAAGATTCAGCTTAACTAATATAATGGCAAAGGGAAAATGGATCTCATCTTTTTTTTTTTTTTAATTTTATGTATTTAATTTTGGTTGCAGGCTTTCTTTGGTTGCAGCCAGCGGGGACAACTGTTCCTTGTGGTGGGCAGCTTCTCTTTGTGTTGGCTTCTCTTGTTATGGAACATGGGCTCCAGGTGCACGGGCTTCAGTAGGTGCAGCACACGGGCTCAGTAGCTGTGGCACATGGGTTTAGCTGCTCCAAGGCATGTGGAATCTTCCCGAACCAGGGACGGAACCCGTGTCTCCTACACTGGCAGGTGGCTTCTGCCACCAGGGAAGTTCTGGATCTATTCTTGAGTAGAATGTTTAATTTAAGGTTAAAATAAAGAGTTCACTTGAAATCCAAAAATACAGCATTAACTGAGAATTCAGGTAAAATGAATTTATATGAATGAGTGCTAATTTTTTCCTAGGGCACACATATTCTACATATACAAATCCCCAATGTTAATATAACATTTTCACTTCCCTTTTTAATATTTTCATTCTCTAATTATAATGATGAGCTTGGGAAATTAAATCACATAAACTCTTTGTGCCTCAGTTTTAATATAAATAGAAGAATAGGGTAGGATAACTTACCTGCATCTTACTTCCAAGTTGTGTGAGCATTATTGCCTAGTCAAACATGTTAGTGGCATGTGCAGTAACATGATAGTTGCTCTTGCATACTAAAAGACAAGTTTTAAATTCTTTTTCATAGCCTGTAATGACTGATTTTTTATGTGAACAAGGGTGATTGTGTGGTTATTTGAGAGAAATATGATTGGCCATGAGAAAAAAAAAAAAACAAAGATCCCTTTTCACTTTGGCAAATATTTTTATCCTGTCATATATCAGAGAAGACTAGAAAGCCAAGGGTTATTGTAGGGTTACAAGGAAAAAGCTCTACTTACTTCTTGAAGTTAAAAAAGAGAAGGAAAAACAATTTCAAGTTCTTCCTGTGAAACTGGGGAGTATGGCTTAGTGCCTTGGGGGTCCTCTATGGAGAACTGTTATGTGATAAAGGAAAGGCTAGCTTCTTTCTCATAATGTCTTTGTGTGTCTGGTGAATGCCAGAGGCATTCACTTACAGGTTATGTGAAACTTCTCTAGCAGATGTGATACATTTCAAGGGCTCCTTATCAAGCTATCAGGACCCAAAAACATACCTTTGTCAAGAAACATCTTTTTATCATTTTTTTCCCTGAAACTCTATATTTAAGTTGTAGATTTTTAGTGCAATCACATAAAATAAGAGAGGAGGTGTAAAGATATGAGTTTCAAGCTCTCATTATTTCTTTGTGTTTGCTGTGTGTTAGTTGCCTAACTTCCAGCCATTTCAGGACAAAGTCTACTAGTCTCGAGATACTGTTCTTCCTGCCTGACTAGCCATTTATGTTCTGCTTCCTTTTGCATTTGGCTAGTGATATTGAAATTCATTAATACTTCCTATAAAACTGAGGATTCTCAGGGTAATGTTAATATATGGAGTCAGTGGAGGAAAAGTGGTTAACAACCCATCACTATTTTCATGTTAAGAAATTTTGACAATTATACCTCAAGGTTTTGTGTTTCTGCCTCATTTACTCAGCTCTTAGGAAAGAGCTGTTATTCAAGGCTACTGCTTTTGTTCTTTCCTTCCTACTAAATCTTTTTGAAAACGTTTTAGGCAACTTTTTTTTTTCTTATATCCCTGCTTTAGCATAAAAAATTAGAATAACCCCTGAGCTTAGCACTTCAACTTACTTTAAATGCTTTCCTTTTGGTTTTTCATAGTTTTGTTATGAGCTAATTTGGTTTGGTTCTTTATGTGACACTTTATAGGAAAGAGGAAACTGGGGGATACATGTTAACTTTTTAGATAAATCACTGCAACTGGGGAAACAAGATGAATCTGTTTTCCTCTGAATTTTTGTTATCCAGTAGTAAATTAAACAATAATTTGTGGCTATGGGTTTAAGAAAATACAGTTTAGGAAGAGTTTAGGAAGGCAACCCAAACACATGCTAATTTTTTCTCCTGCCCAGATGACCTAACTAATGGGCCTGGAAGAAGAGTCTAAAGACACTGATGGCTTTCAGTTTTTAAGAGGCTGGTGGCAGTAATTCAGTTTCTAAGTCATGTCCCACCCTTGCAACCCCATGGACTGTAGCCTGCCAGGATTTCCCAGGCAAGAATTCTGGAGTAGGTTGTCCTGCCTTTTCCTTCTCCGGGGATCTTCCCAACTCAGCAATCAAACCTGTATCTCCTGCATTGCAGGAAGCATAATGCACTGCAGTTAGTCTCCTGCATTGTTAAATCAACAGATATCTTCCTAAGAAATTGGATTTTAAAAACATTTCCCTGAGAACTGATGATCTAATGATTGGGTAGGGGATGGAGGAGGAAGAACATCAAAGATTTTAATTAAAAGCAAACAAGTTCAATCTAATACAGACAAATATACACACAGTGTTTTATTGATCCTACAATGGTTTAAATTCACAACTATATCTATATGTTATTGCATTATGCCTATGAAATATATGCAAGAAGTTTGCTACAAATAAATGCAATGTATTAAAAATAGAGATTCTAGAGAATGGTTCTTTGAATGAAAATGCAATAAAACTACACAAAGTATCAGGAATTTGTTGATAATCCTTCAGACAATTTATTTCACATCGTTTTAATAATCTGATATTTATGTTAGGTTCTCGGGGCTGCAATGCGGGAGACCTGGGTTCGATCCCTGGGTCAGGAAGATCCCCTGGAGAAGGAAATGGCAAATTGGACTTCCCTGTGGCTCAGACGGTAAAGCGTCCGTCTACAATGTGGGACACCCTGGTTTGATCCCTGGGTCGGGAAGATTCCCTAGAGAAGGAAATGGCAATCCACTCTAGTACTATTGCCTGGAAAATCCCATGGACAGAGGAGCCTGGTAGGCTACAGTCCATGGGGTCGCAAAGAGTTGGACACGACTGAGCAACTTCACTTTCACTCTGAGAATTGTACTGAATCTTACAATTTAACATTTATAACCCGTTTTCTCTTTTCCCTGAAGATGCCTAAACTGTAGTTTATATATGTTAGTACTACATTTTTTTTCACACAATAAAGATTATCCTTTAGAAAGCATCAGCAAACACTATATGATTGAAAAAAACCTAGTCTCTCAATAAAATTAGGAATAAGACAAAGACACTCACAGTAGCTACTAAAATTCTGTATTAATTTTAAATTTTTAAATCAGAGAAGACAAAAAAAGTGATAAAAATTCAGATGAAGAAGAGACTAATTTGTTGTTAGTTACAGATGTTATACTGAGATACATAAAATCTGGAAGAAGTGGCTGCTGTGGCCACGGGGTCCTCAGTGGTACCTCTGGGTTCAGTGGCAAGGGCCCAGGGCAGGTGGCATTGATGCTGGAGGTGATGGTGTGCACATGTTTGGCTTCAGCTGCCTGCATCGTGCAGGGGTTGGTGCTGGCCCACAATGGCGACACTGACTGGGGCTGACGTGTGTACATGAACAGTCCAGGTGCCAAGCATGCACTTGTGTGGCTGCAGGGACTAAGTGCAGGCTCAAGTACAGTAGTGCAGGCTGGTGACACGAGTCAAGGTCAGCAGCATACAGGTACACAGCCCCTGAGGACCCCCTCTTCTGCAACTCTCACCATCAAGGATCATGCAGTTGTGATGTCATGGACCCCAACTGCTTCAGCTAAGGAGACATGATATCCCCCCCAAGATGGAAAGTTTCCATTCACCCCTGTACTTGGTACCCCCTGCTATTAGATGCAGGCCAAAGCATACTCTAGGATGCTCCCATCCACAGTGAAGCATCTTCTTACCAAAGCCAGTCCAGAAGGTCTGGAAACAGTGAGTGCTTCTTCAAACGCACAGACACTGACACAGCGCTGCAGAGACCATGAAATCAGGGAAACATGTCACCACCAAGAGAGCACAGTGGAGGCCCAGGAACTGACACTGAAGATACAGAGTTCTGTGAACTCACCAGATCTTTAAATTCAGCCTCCCTTTTGATCAATAATCCAAATTTTTAGTCATTTCTTTCTTCTCCTGATTAACTACACGTAGTCAGGAGGAATCAGGCTACCAACATTTTGCTTAGAAATTTCCTCAGCCACGTGTCCGGTTTCATTCATGAATTCTACCTTCCATAAAACATTTGGAGACAAACACAATTCAGCCGATCTCTTTGCCACTTTATAACAAGGATTGCTTTTCTTCAAGTATCCAATAACATATTTCTCATTTCCATCTGAACCCCATCAGAGTGGCCTGTACTGTCCACACTTCTCCAACATTCTGTTCACAAGTACTTTGCTAGTCTCTAAGAAGACTGAGGCTCTCTCTTCAGCTCCCCTCTTTGCTTTCCGAGGTCTCACCAGAATACCTTGTAAAGGTCCATTTAGCAATGTCATTTTGTTTTGTTTTGTTTTCTAACGTGCAGCTCAAAACTCTTTCAGCCTCTGTCTATTAAATAGTTCCACAATCACTTCTGTATTTTTACAGCTTTATAGCAGTAGCATCCCTGCTTCCAGGTACCAATTTCTCCCTTGGTCCATTTAGACTGCTATCATGCTTGCGCTCAGTTGCTCAGTCATATCTGACTCTTTGCAAGCCCATGGGCTGTCCATGGGGTTCTCTAGGCCAGAATATTGGATTGGGTTGCCATTTCCTTCTTCAGGGGATCTTCCTGACCCAGGGGTCGAACCCCTGTCTCCTGCATTGCAATCGGATTCTTTACCATTTGAGCCACCAGGGAAGCCCTTAGACTCCTGTAACAAGATACTATAGACTGAGTGGATTAAGTGACAAACATTTATTACTCATAGCTCTGGAGGCTGGGGATTCAAGATTAAGGTGCTAGCATATCTGGCGACCGATGAAGCCTGCTTTCTGGTCCATCTTCTCACTGTTCCCGCACGGCAGAAGCAGCCAGGGAGCTTTCTGGCAGTACCTTTTAAAGGGCACCAATCCCATCTGTGAGGACTCACATCAGTACCCAGTCATCTTCCAAAGTCCCCACCTCCATTATCATCGCTTATTGGGAGTTAAGTTTCAACATATGAGTTTTGAGGGGACATAAACATTCAGTCTATGGAAGATTAAAGTGCCAAAAAAAAAAAAAAAATCAAGAGAGTAAAGTCAGTGAAACATGTTAGAATTATTTTGCTATTGAAATATTCAAATTAACTTTGGGTTTGTAAACAGCCTCTCATTTTTCCCCACACCATTGATTTTTATAATGAACAACCCCCTCAAAAAAGGTATTTATGTAAGGAGAAGTTTCAAATATATTTTGTATCATTTGTAATAGTTTGAGCCTTATATTAAACTTCCCTTTTAATAATTTTGTAGTAAAATTTACAATTTACCATTTACAACTGCACTGGAGTATTTTTCTATTTTTACAGAAGATGCCTATACTGTGGTTGATGCATGTCAGTACTAAATCTCTCTTAAGAAGACCTCATATTTGACAGAAAGATATGCTCCAGAATGTCTCTGAAGAAATATAGTAAGACAAATGAGTTGTTGCCTACCAATTCCTTTTTTTCAGTATAAGCTTTTACTTTATTTCCTGTTAGTCAAAGGAATCATCCCACTGGGAAAATAAAGACACATGATAATGCTGAAAAGAATCATAGGATTCTAGTGGTGAAAAGACCTCAGAGAGGGTTCAGTCAGGAGTCTTCAATTTGCAGATGAGGAAATTGAGGCCAGTCTAAGGTTGCACAGATGGTTTAATGGCAGTGCCAGAATTAGAAAGACCATTTCCTGGTTCTCAGTCCAGTGCTCTTTTGATTATACTGTGCCGTGGCCCACTTCATGACACCTCTAAAAGAGGGTTCTCATAAAGCATCTATGCATGACTCACAGCATGTCTAACAGAAATACTTTTACTGCTGAAAAATGCCTGCCAAGGATTCTGCTACTAAGATCTCCCACTGGGCAAGGGTCCTTTAGACAGCACATTGCACAAACTGTAATGACCTATATAATGTCTCCATTCTCTAGTGACATGGAGCCTTCACAATGTAGGCTTTTTTTTTTTTTTTAATGATGATTTTAAGCAACCATCTCAATCGTCTGTTTTTCTATACCAGGTCCCATGAGATAGTCTACAACCTCTCGCACTCAATAATGTTATATTTTAGGGTTACAGAAGGTACTTCAGTATAGTTGATCTTATCTGTATAGATCTCTCTTTTTTTTTCTTTATCCGTTTAGAAGCCAGTGTGATCTCTCTGGCCCTTTCTGTAACTGAGCAATTGAGCAAAGCCTCAGTGTAAGACCTGTATTCACAGCAATAGTGCAAAATGTCACTGAGATGCCAACCCAGAATTCAGTCACTTCCTGTTCCCAAATAACAGATATTTTCTGTTCTGTGCTCCAGGAGCTGTAACAGACATTGTTCTCTGGTGTCATCAGTTGTGCTAGATGAACACTATTCTCTTGATTATAGAAAGCTGGATTCCTGACGAATTTGTAAATTCATGTGGACAAAAAAAAAAAACAAAACAAAACAGAACTATCAAAATAAATGTGATGCTATGAAAAATAGGATGTTTGAGAGATTAAAAATGAGGCCCTTGATTTCTGTCCAATGATAGCTCATTCTCTAGTTTGGATCACAGACTCTCATATTTAAATCACTTTGACTATGCTGCCTTCCCATCATCCCCAAAAGTCACCATGGCAACAAATCAATGGCAACTTAAACCATTTTGCTACATATTGTTCTTTAACATCTACAAGTTGTGTTTTGGAAAATAATCCATCATCTAGGAACTTTTCAAAAATTTTATTCTTATTTCACTATTACTGCTTCCTTATCAACAGTAACCACATATATTTTCTCCAGTGGGAAGTACTAAAACGATCTTACATTACAAAACACACTCCTTCTGTCGTTCCCTTGAATAACAGAGAAACAATAGTGATTTCTATTTCAATCAATGAAATGTTATTTACTTTTAATTTTTTTCTTTAAGTTGAATACCTAAGATATATCTACACAATTTACAGCCTTGATTTAATGTATAATTTGTTTTAAAAATACACAGATATTTCCATGCAAAGAGCATAAGCCTATTCTAAGAATTAAACACTTTTATCTTGTTACCTAAAAATTTTACCAGTTAATGGAAAACCATAATTGTATTTTAAATCATACTCACACTAGGAAGCTAACTTTATGGGGCAGTGTATTTATTTTAATATGTCCTCCCTTCAGTTAATAAATGTCTCTTTCTCTTTCTCCACACCTATTCATTTTGAATAGAATATACAACTCTAACCATCCACTGTTATTAAAGCAGTAATGTTAACATCTGGTTGCAGTGTTTTGATTCTGATTGAATTCATGGTACATTTGAAGTGTGTGTGCATATGTGTATTCACTATGTATTTTATACAGCAGATCGAGGCATACTCAAAAGGGATAATCCTTTAAGCTCTTTTGCTGCTGATTTAATAGCACTTCATATATTTCAATTTTTTTAATGCTCTATTTGTTGATCAAGCAAACATATGTTGCCTATTTCCCTGATAATCAAAATAAAATAGAAAAGTCAAAAATATAAAGGAAACTTTAAAAAACAAATCAAAACATAAATGTATGATAAAAGCCTGAGTCAGTTCAGTTCAGTTTAGTCACTCAGTCCTGTCCGACTCTTTGTGACCCCATGGAAGGGGGTAAATTAGCTCAAATGAATTACCTATGAAAGTGAAAGTTTTAGTCACCAAGTCATGTCCAACTCTTTGCAACCCCATGGACTGTAGCCAGCCATGTTCTTCTGTCCATGGACTTCTCCAGGCAAGAATACTAGAATGGGTTGCCATTCCCTTCTTCAGGGGATCTTCCCAACCCAGGGATCAAACTCAATCTCCTGCATTGCAGGCAGATTCTTTACCATCTGAACCACCAGGGAAACCCAAATATCGTTCTAAAAAGCACAATTGTACAGCATAACAGCTGGCATACGGGGGCTGGCACTGAGTGAAAAGGCAAGAAGAGATACTGACTGCAGGACTGAGAGGAGGTGGGAGATGGTAGAGCTGAAGGATCATCAACAATAGGAGACAGAGTGAATGAAAGTGTTAGTCACATCTGACTCTTGGCAACCTGTAGCCTACCAGGCTCCTCTGTCCATGGAATTAGCTAGGCAAGAATACTGGAGTGAGTTGCTATTTCTTCCCCCACGATATCTTCCTGATGCAGGGTTTAAACCTGGGTCTCCCGCATTGCAGGCAGATTCTTTACAGTCTGAGCCACGAGGGAAGTAACTTTCCCAGCCAAAGGAAAGGAGTAGGATTGTGAAAGACAAAGCAGTCACTTTAGTTGAAAGCAGAATACTTAAATATAGCAGCTGGCAGAAGGACGACCAAAAAATATGGACAGTAAGATGAGAGTGGAGAGAGGACAAATGCAGGTCACACTCTGATAAGAAAGATGCTTTGTCAACAGTATCAGAAAACACAGGACTCAAACAGTGGTATACTATTGGCTCTGTAAGTCATCCCTGGTAAAGAAGGATCTGGAAGGTTAGAGAAATCTTGTCCGAGGCTAAAAGTATGGAGGGCCTGAGCTATGGTTACCCAGTGTAACAGAACAGATAGCACAGCAAGAAGAACTTCTGGGTAACAGTAGGGTAGATCAACTGGAAATCTAAAAAGGAAAATGGAAAGAAAAGGAGAGGAGAAAAGGTGGAGGGCAAACCCACTGATGATTTAACCATTCCATTCAATGACCACATGCCCAAAAGGAGAACCTGTCCCCAATAGTATCCATTTCACTTTATCTTCAATGTTTAAATATTTTTCATGTTTAAAGATACAAAATTGTGACTTTAATATAGTACATATATATATATATTTTACATATTTTGTACATGTACATTGTCCATTTCCCATGCATGTTATATGTGTCTGTATATATATATACACAATTTCACTCATTTCATGTGTTAACAAGGTCATGCCCAAAATCTGCCAAGCTAGGCTTCAACAGTGCATGAACCAAAAACTTCCAGATGTTCAACCTGGATATAGAAAAGGCAGAGAAACCAGAGATCAAATTGCCAACATCCACTGGATCATAGAAAAAGCAAGAGAATTCCAGAAAAACATCTACTTCAGCTTCACTGACTATGCTAAAGCCTTTGATTGTGTGGATCACAACAAACCGTGGAAAATTCTTAAAGCAATGGGAATACCAGACCACTTTACCTGATTCCTGAGAAACCTGTATGCAGGTCAACAAGCAACAGTTAGAACCAGACATAGAACAACAAACTGGTTCCAAATTGGGAAAGGAGTACCTCAAGGGTGTATATTGTCACCCTGCTTACTTAACTTATATGCAGAGTACATCATACGAAATGCTGAAGTGGATGAAGCACAAGCTTAAAACAAGACTGCTGGGAGAAATATCAATAACCGCAGATATGCAGATGATACCATTCTTATGGCAGAAAGCAAAAAGGAACTAAACAGTTTCTTGATGAAGGTGAAAGAGGAGAGTTAAAAAGCTGGCTTAAAACTCAACATTCAAAAAATTAACTTCTTGGTAATAAACTAAGAATAATATGTGTGTTAGATTTTCCTCAGGGTTTTACAAACTTTACCCTTCAGTGTATGTGCTTCTCATGTTTTAGAAAATCCTTGCTTTGCCATTCTTCAGCTCAGTTCAGGGAGTCACTCAGTCATGTCTGACTCTTTGCAACCAAATGGACAGCAGCACACCAGGCTTCCTTGTCCATCACTAACTCCCGGAGTCTACTCAAACTCATGTCCATCGCATCAGTAATGCCATCCAACCATCTCATCCTCTGTCATCCCCTTCTCCTCCCACCTTCAATCTTTCCCAGCATCAGGGTCTTCTCCAAGGAGTCTGTATTTCACATCAGGTGGCCAAAGTATTGGAGTTTCAGCTTCAACATCAGTCTTTCCAATTAATATTCAGGACTGATTTCCTTTAGGATGGACTGGTTGGATCTCCTTGCAGTCCAAGGGACTCTCAAGAGTCTTCTCCAACACTACAGTTCAAAAGCATAAATTCTTTGGTTCTTAGCTTTCTTTAGAGTCCAACTTACACATCCATACATGATTGGAAAAACCATGGATATTGGAAAAACTAGACGGATATTTGTTGGTAAAGTAATTTCTCTGCTTTTTAATATGTTGTCTAGGTTGGTCATAAATTTTATTCAGAGGAGGAATCATCTTAATTTTATGGCTACAGTCACCATTGGCAGTGATTTTGGAGCCCCCAAAAATAAAGTCTATCACTATTTCCATTATTTCCCCATCTATTTCCCATGAAGTGATGGGACCAGATGCCATGATCTTAGTTTTTTGAATGTTGAGTTTTAAGCCAACTTTTTCACTCTCCTTTTTCACTTACATCAAGAGGTTCTTTATTTCTTTTTTGCTTTCTGCCAAAGGGTGGTGTCATCTGTATATCTGAGGTTATTGATATTTCTCGCAGCAATCTTGATTCCAGCTTGTGCTTCAGCCAGCCCAGCATTTTGTATGATATATGCTGCATATAAGTTAAATAAGCAGGGTGAAAATATACAGCCTTGATGTACTCCTTTACCGATTTGGAACCAGTCTGTTTTTCCATGTCCAGTTCTAACTGTTGCTTGTTGATCTGCATGCAAATTTCTCAGGAGGCAGGTCAGGTGGTCTGGTATTCCCACCTCTTGAAGAATTTTCCAAAGTGTGTTGTGGTCCACACAGTCAAAGGCTTTGGCATAGTTAGTAAAGAAGAAGTAGACTTTTATTTTCTGGAACTCTCTTGCTTTTCCAATGATCCAATGGATGTTGGTAATTTGATCTCTGGCTTCTCAGCATTTTCTAAATCCAGCTTGAACATCTGGAAATTCATGGTTCATGTATTGTTGAAGCCTGGCATGGAGAATTTTGAGCAATACTTTGCTAGTGTGTGAGATGAGTGCAATTGTGCAGCAGTTTGGGCATTCTTTGGCATTGCATTTCTTTGGGATTGGAATGAAAACTGACCTTTTCCAGTCCTGCAGCCCTGTTGAGTTTTCCAGTGTTTCTGGCATACTGAGTGCAACACTTTAACAACATTATCTTTTAGGATTTGAAATAGCTCAACCAACCTAGGTAGTATATTCAAAAGCAAAGACATTACTTTGCTGACTAATGTCTGTCTAGTCAAGGCTATGGTTTTTCCTGTGGTCATGTATGGATGTGAGAGTTGGACTGTGAAGAAGGCTGAGCACCGAAGAATTGATGCTTTTGAACTGTGGTGTTGGAGAAGACTCTTGAGAGTCCCTTGGACTGCAAGGAGATCCAACCAGTCCATTCTGAAGGAGATCAGCCCTGGGATTTCTTTGGAAGGAATGATGCTAAAGCTGAAACTCCAGTACTTTGGCCACCTCATGTGAAGAGTTGACTCATTGGAAAACTTTGATGCTGGGAGGGATTGGGTACAGGAGGAGAAGGGCAGGACAGAGGATGAGATGGCTGGATGGCGTCACTGACTCGATGGACATGAGTCTGAGTGAACTCCGGGAGTTGGTGATGGACAGGGAGGCCTGGCATGCTGCGATTCATGGAGAAGCAAAGAGTTGGACACGACTGAGCGACTGAACTGAACTGAACTGAACTGAACTGGAATTCCATCACCTCCACTAGTTTTGTTCATAGTGATGCTTCCTAAGACCCACTTGACTTCGCATTCCAGAATGTCTGGCTCTAGGTGAGTGATCACAACATCATGATTATGTAGGTCATGAGGATCTTTTTTGTATAGCTCTTCTGTGCATTGTTGCCACCTCTTCTTAATGTCTTCTGTTTCTGTTAGGTTCATACCATTTCTGTCCTTTATTGTTCCCATCTTTGCATGAAATTTTCCCTTGGTATCTCTAATTTTCTTGAAGAAATCTGTAGTCTTCCCCATGCTATTCTTTTCCTCTATTTCTTTCCATGAATCACTGAGGAAGTCTTTCTTATCTCTCCTTGAATTCTTTGGAAGTCTGCATTCAAGTGGGTGTATCTTTCTTCCAGGAGCCAGCAGGGGAGATCCCACCCATGACAAGCATGCAGAGGAGACCTGATAGGCAAGGCAGATCAGGTGTCAAGGGACTCCCTGGACCTGCTTGAGCATCTACCCCAAACCAAAATCTGTCTACTATATTATGCCTCTCACCAACTCTTCTGACATTAACAGGGGGCTATCCTCGACCACCTTTCTCTGGAGAAAATCAACTTAGGGCTCTAGTTGATAAGTCTCCTGGGCATGAAAGGAGCATTTCAATTCAAACGCCCCTGTTAGCATTCTAGCTTGCTTGGCAGGTTTATCCAGACTCTTGCAACTATGCATATGATTGTTCACAAACCATGACATGGGAAGCCTAAGCATTCTAAAAGTATAGAGCCCTTTGAGGGGTGAAAAAGTTTTATTAAAATAATACTGGTAAAGGATTTCATTGTTGAGCCAATGCTTGCTGCCAAGTTCCAATTCCCTTATCCATTGTATGCCTGGGAGTGCATTAGTTAATATAGTTGGAAAGTAAGAAAAACAAGTAGTAGCCTTGGTATTAACCACGTCAGACCTTTGAGCTAATAAGTTCTTTTTTTGTTGTAACCCACTGCACCTTTGCTCCATGAGAATGTAACTCTGTTTAGTACATTCTGAGGCTGACACAGATTAGAGGTATAAAGATCAAGGGAAAACAAGTTTTCTGGTTGATCAACCTTTATCTAAAAAAGGGTCATAAAATGTCAACAGGCCTCCAAGGCCAGAAGATAGTGTACACAACATAAGACCATTGTTTATGGGAAAGGTATGCAGAAAAAAATCCTGGTTTCGATAAGGGCAAAACTGCTGGAATGTTTGAGCTGACTCTGCATGACTTTGCATCTTTCATTTTCCTCCATGTATAAGTCAGTATAAAAGCCCCTTTCAAAAATAAAGTTATGGGCCTCGCTCACTGAAGCTTGGTCTCCCCGTGTCATTCTTTCGCCAACGCTGTTCATCCTGAGGGTATCTCTGGACTCTGCTGGGGCTGGACCCCAGCATCTTTCCTTTTCTCGTTTACCTTTCACTTCTCTTCTTTTCATAACTATTTGTAAGGCCAGCTCAAACAACCATTTTGCCTTTTTGCGTTTCTTTTTGTTGGGGATGGTCTTGATCACTGCTTCCTGTACAATGTCATGAACCTCTGTCCATAGTTCTTCAGGCACTCTGTCTATCAGATCTAATCCCTTGAATCTATTTGTCATTTCCACTGCATACTCATAAAGGATTTTTTTAGATCATACCTGAATTGTCTAATGGTTTTCCCTACTTTTTTCAATTTAAATCTGAATTTGGCAAAAAAAAGTTCATGATGTGAGCCACAGTCAGCTCTCTGTCTTGTTCTTATTTTTGGCTGACTATATAGAGCCCTTTCCATCTTTGGCTGCAAAGAATATAATCAATCTGATTTCACTATTGACCATCTGGTGATGTCCAGGTGCAGAGTTTTCTCTTATTTTGTTGGAAGACAATGTTTGCTGTGACCAGTGTTTTCTTTTGGCAAAACTGTGTTAGCCTTTGACCTGCTTCATTTTGTACTCCAAGGCCACATTTGCCTGTTACTCCAGGTGTTTCTTGACTTCCTACTTCTGCATTCCAGTCCCCTGTAATGAAAAGGACATCTTTTGGGGGTGTTAGTTCTAGAAGGTCTTAGAGGTCTTCATAGAACTGTTAAGCTTCTTCAGCATTGCTTGTCAGGGCATAAACTTGGATTACTGTAATACTGGATTTTTGCCTTGGAAAAGAACAGAGATCATTCTGTCGTTTTTGAGATTTCATCCAAGTACTACATTTCAGAGTCTTTTGTTGACTATGATAGGTACTCCATTTCTTCTAAGGAATTCTTGCCCACAGTAGTATCTAAATGGTCATCTGAGTTAAATTCACCCATTCCAGTCCATTTTAGTTCACTGATTCCTAAAATGTCAGTGTTCACTCTTTCCATCTCCTGTTTGACCACATCCAGTTTTTCTTGATTCATGGACGTAACATTCCAGCTTCCTATGCAGTATTACTCTTTACAGCATTGGACTTTACTTCCATCACCAGTCACAGCTACAACTGGGTGTTGTTTTTGCTTTGACTCCATCTCTTCATTCTTTCTTTAGTTATTTAGCTATTTATTCCAGTAGCATATTGGGCACCTACCGACCTGGGGAGTTCATCTTTCAATGTCCTATGTTTTTGCCTTTTCATACTGTTCATGGGGTTCTCAAGGAAAGAATACTGAAATGGTTTGCCATTGCCTTCTCCAGTGGACTACATTTTGTCAGAACTGTCCGCCATGATCTATTCATCTTGGGTGGCCCCTACATGGCATGGCTCATAGTTTCACTGAGCTAGACAAGGCTGTGGTTCATGTGATCAGGTTGGTTAGTTTTCTGTGGTGTTGTTTTCATTATGTCTGCCCTCTGATGGATAAGAATAATAGGCTTATGGATGCTTTCTGAAGGGATAGACTGACTGAGGGGAAAACTGGATCTTGTTTTAATGGGTGGGGCCATGTTCAGTAAATATTTAATCCAATTTTCTGTTGATGGGTGGGGCTCTCAAGCTATGGAAGAGGTAATTAAGATAATAGCAAACTCTTTAAAAAGGTCTGGTGCTTCACTCAGTGCCTGGACCCTGCAGCAGGCCACTACCAACCCACGCCTCTGCCGCAAACTCCTGGACAATCATGAGCATGTCTGGGTCAGTGTCATGTGGGGCCTCTGCTCCTTTCTCCTGGGTCCTGGTGCACACAAGTTTTTGTTTGTGCCTTTCAAGAGTCTGTTTCCCCAGTCCTGTTTAAGTTCTGGTGGTTCCATGGTGGAGTTAATCCTGACCTCCTCCAAGAGAGCTCATGCCATACCCAGGTCTGCTGCACCCAGAGCCCCTGTGGAAGGCCACTGATGACCAGAACCTCCACAGTGGACACTCAGTCACAGCTCCAGCTCAGCCTCTGTAGGTTGGGCTTGCATTTTGTGCCCTTCCCAGGTCTGAGCAGCTCAGGTGACCAGATGCTTGGCAAGCACACTGTCCCAGGTGGGCCATGGATCTTGGAGGATGTCAACACTCCAGGATCTCAGGAAGATGTGGTTAGCAGCTGGGAGCCTGCTCACAATTTGATGGAAGATGCCCTCTCTGGGGCTGAGATTTTAGCAACCCCTTGCCTTCTGGCTCTGGCTGTCAGAATCAAGCCTCTTTGCCTCTGGGTGGGGAGGGGCTGGTATGAGCTAACTAGCTCTTCTTTGATATTTGTTCATTGCTCATTCTGTGAGTGAGCCAGGCTGAGAGTAATGTTGTTAGGTTTGAGCCTTTCATAGGAAAGTTTTCTTCTCCGCAGTTGCGGTTAGGCATGTATTCTGTGTGTGTGTGTGTGTGTGCGTGTGTGTTTTCTTTCTCCTGGCTATGTTGCCTTCTGAGATTCTAAAACTCCCCACAGACCCTCCTGTGAGAGGGTTTCCTACTGTGTGGAAACTTCTCCTCCTTCATGACTCCCTCCCCATGACAGGTCTTCATTCCTAACTCTTTTGTCTCTCTTTTTGTATTTTTATTTTGTCCTACCTCCTTTTGAAGAGAATGGGATGACTTTTTGGGTGCCAGGCGTCCTCTGCCAGTGTTCAGAAGTTGTTTTCTGGAAGTTTCTCAGCATTCAAATGATTTTTTGATGAATTTGTGGGGGGAAAAGTTGTCTCCCCATCCTATTCCTCTGCCATCTTGCCATTCTTACTGAGAGAATTGTCAACTTTCACATATGTTAGGGTTGAAAAAAATTGAAAACTAACTTCCTTGGTTCAATATGTTTTTGAGTTGATTGGGAACTCATTTTCAGGAAGGCAGCCTTTGGGAGAACAGATACAATAAGATCATGCAATTTTGCCATAAGCAAGGTTGGTAGAATCTTGGTGAAATAGAACAACAAGGTCATCAGGTTAAAATCTGATGAACTGGTAATACCCTTCTTGACTTCGCATTGGTTTTCTTCAGCCTGCAGAAGAAAAATAAAAGAACACTGATTTTTAATCTAAAGTTCTTTTTCA
>SJYQ01000318.1:286057-299336 GCA_006410935.1 Redunca redunca
GACTGTAGCCCACCAGGCTCCTCTATCCATGGGATTTCCCAGGCAAAATACTGGAGTGGGTTGCCATTTCCCTCTCCAGAGGATCTTCCTGACCCACGGATCAAACCCATGTTTCCTACATTTCAAGGTGATCTCCTGAGTTGCAGGCCGATTCTTTACCTCTGAGCCTAAATCTGAGGGTATCTGCTTATTAGTTTTATATACATGCATTCTATTTGTTCAACAGTACTTTTTTTGTTATAAACGCTAAGGGATGTTTATTGGCAACTTCTGAGTTTATCAAAGCATATAACGATGTTTTTATTAAAACTTGGAAATTTATTGATGCTAAAAGAAAAAAAAATACAAATCATAGTTAGAACAATAACAAAATATTCTATTACAACTAATAAAATTAAGGTACCTCGTGAAGCAAATGAATACACACACACATACACAGAAGCATGTTAATATCTTTAAGTTTTTCCTAAAATGCAAGTATATTAGATTATTTTAATTACCAGATGCCATCAATGTTTTTAAACAATGTTGTGGCTGTTTTTGCTCTATTACTCCAAGAATTAGATATGTTATTATTGTATCATAAATTAATATTAAGTTTATTTGCATATTAATCACTGTTTTTTCAGTGTTCCTTTTTATTAGAACTTCCACCTTATCTATTTACCTGAAGTACATTTTTAGACTTTGCTTTAGTGAAGATTTTTCAGTTTTTCTTTGTCTGAAAGTATTTTGTGTTTGGCTCTTGTCCTTAGAAAATAATTTCTCTGAACTGTGAATCTACATTGCTAGGGATTTTTCCTGATTGAAAAGGGGGTACATACAAGGAAGAATTAGAGGCATTGCATGTTTAGAGTCTCTTAAAATGTTAATGGTTAATTATTTATATTTTACAAATGATGTAAATAGTGACATTTTTCTCTTTGGTCTCAACTTAAAAGGCTGTCCTCTGCTAAAACTTTAATTCAAACTAAGTTTCTACCTCCACAGGTCTCTAACCTTTTCCTTCATAATTCTGATATGATTCTGCAACTTTTTTCTCTTCCCTGGAGCAAGGACATTATCATATTAATATTACTAAACTATTAAGCCCTGTCAGCAGTGAAAAGGAGTATGCATGAATGTGTGTGTATTCAGTCATGTCCAACTCTTTGTGACCCCATGGGGTAGCCCTCCAGGCTCTGTCCATGGGATTCTCCAGGCAGGAATACTGGAGTGGGTTACCAGAGATGGAGTATAGTCTTTGCTTGGTTCTGCTTTTGAAGAAAACAAAAACACTTACTTTGGGTTCCTCTTCTAATCTTTTAGGCTCCTTGAACATACAATATTAATTTTAGAGCCTTTGGGATTCTTGTAATTACTATTAATGCTTACTGTTTAACTAAGCAGGCAATTAATAAAGTGCCCATGTAGACTCTCTAATGAGAGGATATGGTAATTGGAAAAGGTGGCTAAAATTGGAAAGGACACATTCACAAGTTTTATTCTCTTTATTCATGTGAAAAATGTATATATAAAGTAGCTGTTTTTGGCATTTTCCAGCATAAACATTTCAAACATTTTTGTTTACTCCCTTTGGAGCCTGGCACTTTCACACTGGTTTAAATTAGTCAAATTTATTTGTGGAAAATTGTATTAAAATGTCCATGTTTTTCAGTATGAAATCCATGATTATTTTTTACTTTAAAATATAGCACATGCTATTTTTTCTGTTTTTTTTTTTTCAAAGATAATGTGAAAATGCCATTACAAAAACATTCAAATATTCAAACAGTTATAACAAACTGTTTCTTGGCCTAGGGAGATTTTCAAATATAAATTTTAAACCATCAGAACTGAGATCACTTCCATAAGCTGGCTTATTGTGTAAATTTTATTTTTCAAGGGTCTAGTAGCAATTAAAATTCACAATAATTTGTGTTGTCCCAAATAGTTGTAATATATGTAGTTAATTTTTCGTTTCAATGCATTGAAGGGTTCAGTTCAGTTCAGTCACTCAGTCGTGTCCGACTCTTTGCGACCCCATGAATCGCAGCACGCCAGGCCTCCCGTCCATCACCAACTCCCGGAGTTCACTCAGACTCACATCCATCGAGTCAGTGATACCATCCAGCCATCTCATCCTCTGTCGTCCCCTTCTCCTCCTGCCTCCTATCCCTCCCAGCATCAGAGTCTTTTCCAATGAGTCAACTCTTCACATGAGGTGGCCAAAGTACTGGAGTTTCAGCATTAGCATCATTCCTTCCAAAGAAATCCCAGGGCTAATCTCCTTCAGAATGGACTGGTTGGATCTCCTTGCCATCCAAGGGACTCTCAAGATTCTTCTCCAACACCACAGTTCAAAAGCATCAATTCTTCAGTGCTCAGCCTTCTTCACAGTCCAACTCTCACATCCATACATGACCACAGAATAAACCATAGCCTTGACTTAGTTGGCAAAGTAATGTCTCTGCTTTTGAATATGCTATCTAGGTTGCTCATAACTTTTCTTCCAAGGAGTAAGCATCTTTTAATTTGCTGCAGTCACTATCTGCGGTGGTTTTGGAGCCCCCCAAAATAAAGTCTGACACTGTTTCCACTGTTTCCCCGTCTATTTGCCATGAAGTGATGGGACCAGATGCCATGATCTTCGTTTTCTGAATGTTAAGCTTTAAGCCAACTCTTTCTCTCTCCACTTTCATTTTCATCAAGAGGCTTTTTAGTTTCTCTTCACTTTCTGCCATAAGGGTGGTGTCATCTGCACATCTGAGGTTATTGATATTTCTCCCGGCAGTCTTGATTCCAGTTTGAAGGCATTGAAGGGTAGGGCTCTTTAATTACATAATCTACTTCATGCATTTCCACTTTTCCGACTATCTACAGCTAACTCAAAGAGTTAAAGAAATAAGCAAAAGAAGCTATTGTAGTCAAATATAGTTGGATTATCCAGCTTCATATGTGATATTTTAGTGAGCAATTACTCATTGCAGCATGCAGTATTAGCCCACAGAAAATTTTAACTCTTTATAACCATTTCATCAGAGCAGATGTGTGGTCCCATATTACCTGTCTTTTGTTATAAACATAGAGTTAGAAACTGAGTAGTCATCTCTCACATTTTATTTCAATCCTTTACATAATTTTAGAGCAGTGAAGCATATCCAGTTCAAAATCTTTCATTTTGATCATCATAGAGTAAAATTTATGAGCAACTTAACCTCCCCAAGTGCATCATTACCACAACTCCATTGGGATTCTTCAACCTTCAACCTCAGGCTAAATTTGGCAAAATTTTGAATGGATGTTCTCTTAGTTAAAATTCTCAGCTTCTGTATTTCTATATTCCATGGAAATTGTCACTTTCTATAAAACTGGCAAGTAAATATTTGCTTACAAATTAGAATAATATTTATCTGCATGTGTTTTAGAAAGGAAATAAGCCTCATTTTAAAAATATAGAATAATAAGACTGAAAATGACTCAGTATTATTCTAGAAATGAAAACACATATATCCACAGTCTATGGATCACAAGGCTTTAGAATTGCGATATACTAGGGGAATTATGTCATGAAGGACTAAACAGTGATTTTTATTTGAGAAACAAACTGCTATTCTCATAATGTAGAATGTTAAATAAGAAAAGTGTAGCAGTTGTTATCAGGATCCTGTCTTAAAAATTATTGAGGACTCCAAAGAGGTTTGTTATGTGCATTTTACATTGATATTTATTGTATTAGAAACTAAAATATAAATTTTAATATATTCATCATTTACTTGAACACTATTACTTATAAATAACATGTTTTATAAAACTAGCTGCCTTTTTTAAGCAAAGCAAAATTTAGTGAGAAGAGCAGCATTGTTTTCTATTTTTGCTACTGTCTTTAATGTGTGGCTCAATAAGAGATTGTTGGATCCTCCTTTCTGTACTGTATTCATTCTCTTTTGATATCACACCTTATTAAGACTTTGGAAATCTCCACTGTATGCTCTTGGCAGAATGAGGACTAAAACCCAAAGTCTTAATATAATTATCAAAGTAGTTTTAACCTTGCAGGTGCACAGAAAAAGGTGATGGAGACCCCAGGTAACCATCGATGACACTTTGGAAATTGCTGACTGGTGGCTTCAAACAGCAATGTATTTTCCCTCTGAGTTTCCAGGTCACCTAGACCATTCTGCCATCCTGGACTGGGCTGGACTGTGCTCCTTGGCTTACTCATGTGTTTGCGCTCATCTCCTCCACTGTCTGGAAGCTGGCTGCTCTAGGAAGGCCTTGGCTGAGATGATGACCTTTGTACCTCCAGCATGCTAGCCTGGCCTGCTCCCATGGCAGTCAGCGTTCTAGGAGGGAAAATTGAAGCATGAAAGGCCTGAGTCCTAGGCTTAGATCTGAATACACTGTCAATTCTATGGCATTCATTTGTCTGAAATGTATCAAAAAGTCAGCCCACATCCATATGTGGAAAATAGGCTCTACCTCTTGATGAGAGAAGTTACTGTCATATTGAAAAGGGAGTACTCACATAGAAGAATTTGGGGCATTTTGTCAAATGCCCTCTGAGCATCCTAGCTATGCCTTCTCCTAAAAAAGGTAAAGGCAATTCTTTGCCTCATTTTCAATGTATTTAACTCTCTTGTACCTACTGTAGGAATCTGAAAGGACATACTTAGAAATAATAGTGTTATCATTTAAAATTTTTTAGTTTGGGCCCTATACTGTCAATACTTACATGTAACCAGGGCTTCAGATATAACCAGGTCCTGACACATGAAAGTGAAAGTGAAGTCACTGAGTCATGTCTGACTCTTTGCGACCCCATGGGCTGTAGCCCACCAGGCTCCTCCGTCCATGGGATTCTCCAGGCAAGAATACTGGAGTGGGTTGCCATTTCCTTCTCCAGGGGATCTTCCCATCCCAGGGATCGAACCCAGGTCTCCTGCATTGCAAGCAGACGCCTTAACCTCTGAGCCACCAGGGAAGCCCCCTGACACATGGGTTCACACTAAATAAGATACATAAGACATTGAAATGGATGACAATTTTGCCAAGTTTTGAATTTAAAATTAGAAATATAAATATTATTTGAGTTGTATATACATGTATGCACAATCATCAATACCACTTATTAAAGTTAATGTTATATAATACAGTGGATAAATCATCAAAATTCACTTTTACAGAGGCCAGAAATAACCAAAAAATATAATTTGAGCATACTTCCACCTTATAAACAATCAAATATACAATCAGAATGCTTTTCTCTAATTATCAGGATATAAAATATGAGGTCAGATGAGTAAAGATCCAGTGAAATAAAGCTCAGAGAGTCACATCTCATGAAAAGACTTATTTTTTGCTTTTTTCTCTTCTAAGAGGATGAAAATGTGTAAAGTGTATATTTTACATCATCTCTCTTTTGGGGTTACATACCCCAAACTTTTACAGCTTGGGTTCCCTTTCCTCTGGATCAGATGCTGCATACTCAACTGTCGAGAATCATGTAAGAAATATAAATGAGTAACGCATTTCAGTAGTAAAATATTGAGAAATTGGAGGTGGGGAGATTATATGAAAGAGAAAAGGCTTCCCCATCTAAATGTGCTTAGTCACTCAGTCATGTCCTACTCTTTGCAACCCCATGGACTATAACCCACTGGGTTACTCTGTTTATGGAAGGCTCCAGGCTTCCAAGTATTCTCCAAGAATAGTAGGGTGGTAGTCAGTCCCTTCCCCAGGGGATCTTCCCTACCCAGGTGGGTTCTTTACCTTCTAAGCCACCAGGGAAGCTCCTCCCCTTCCTGCATCTAAATGAGGATTAGTTAATGCTTAGGTCCAATAAGTTGTTGTAATGTGGGAATGAAAGTCCATTATTGCTGTACACTCTAATTAAAAAAAAAACCTAGACTTTTATATAAAATTCTTCCTTTTTCACATACTTCATGGACCAAGTTAATTCTGTTAGAACCTAGAATCTCCCCTAGCTCCATTTTTATGAAACTTGGATCATTTGAACATTGTAGATATTGTCATGAAATTTCCATTTTTTATGCTTTGTTTCAATTGATATATTGCTTCATTATTGCTGTTCATTCATATTGATATTGATGTATGAATATTGATATCATACATATTCATAATCTAGTTTTGCTCTCTCTTTAAAAATTTATGCAATCTTTATCTCTCATGCATTAGAATGTAGGAATATCCTAAACAAATTTAACTTAAAACTGTAAAAGGTCAGCAAAAGCCAGAGAGAATGTAAGAGATACAGAAATAACAACTTACATAAATTTGTTTTAGGCAGTTTTACATTTCATTTCACTTGGTATACCTCAGTGACATGAGAAGGAAATAGGAGACGTAAATCTGTTATTCCCACTGTTATCTTTAGTTCCCTATAGGTGAACATCTTACCAAACAGAATTTGATTCTAATGCTTAGGATGCATTTATTGCATGTTGTAGTTGTTTAGTCACTAAGTCGTATCCAACCCTTGCAACCCAGACATAAGTCACCAGTCTCCTCTGTCCATGGGATTTCCTAGGCAAGAGTACTGGAGTGTGTTGCCTTTCATTTTCCACAGGATATTCCCGACCTGGACCTATCGGGATACATTCCCTATTGACCCTATCTCCTGCATTGCAGGTGGATTCTTTAATGCTGAGCCCGAGGGGAAGTCCATAAACCTGGAGAGATTACATTTGATTCTCAATAGAAAAAGCGTAATCATTTATAATGTGGAAAGAACTGACTATAGTGAATCCAGTTTTAAACAGAATATCAATCTGAAGCATAGCATGATAGTTCTATTTCGCCAATATTTGATTATATGTTTTATATTTTACTTTGTGACATTGGATTTAATGACTACATAAGGCACTATGATTTTAGACTTTAGGCAATTTCAAATCTTGAAAAGGAAACCTCAACCTAGCCTTTGTCCTATCAATAAATTAAATCTTCCCCTTGGAATCCCTAGCATTAATATTTTTCCTTATGCATAAATTTGCAGTTGAACTAATGATCTTCACATTTCGATGTATCTTGACTATTCTATGATTATCAGCTTGACTTTTAGGTCATTTTTTAAATAATTTAGGACTTCCCAGGTGGCACTAGTGGTAAAGAACCCACCTACCAATGCAAGAGACATAGAGACACAGGTTCAATCCCTGGGTTGCAGTTTTCCTGCCTGGAGAATCCTATGGACAGAGGAGCCTGTCAGGCTACAGTCCATAGGGTGGCAAAGAGTTGGACATGACTGAAATGACTTAGCGCTCATGCACATGCTTTGAATTACTGAGTAAATTATAAACATTTTCCTCCAGATTACAATATAGCTATTCCCTGGTGGCTCAGAGGTTAAAGCATTTGCCCCCAATGCAGGAGACCTGGGTTCAATCCCTGGGTTGGGAAGATCCCCTGGAGAAGGAAATGGCAACCCACTCCAGTATTCTTGCCTGGAGAATCCCATGGACGGAGGAGCCTGGTAGGCTACAGTCCACGGGGTGGCAAAGAGTCAGACACGACTGAGCGACTTCACCTCACCTCAATATTCTATTAGAAAGCAATGCATAAATATGTGTTGTAGCTAATGAGTTTTTTGTTTTGCCTTTTCAGCCTTTTTTAAAAAACAAACAAACAAACCAAAAAACCTCAACGCTTTGTGCATAAAAGATTTCTCAACAAATGTTTGTTGGTCATTTATACCGGTGAACTTTTCAATGTGTTTTTTTCTGTCTCATGTACAAGTAGTTATACCCCTTAATATTTAGACACATTACAAGCTTCATAGTAGAGTGAGGATCTCTTGCAAAGACTATATTCATTTTTATTCCACAATCATACTGATTTCAACTTCAATATCAGTCTGCTGCTGCTGCGCTGCTAAGTCACTTCAGTTATGTCCGACTCTGTGCGACCCCGTAGACAGCAGCCCACCAGGCTCCTCTGCCCCTGGGATTTTCTAGGCAAGAATCCTGGAGTGGGTTGCCATTTCCTTCTCCCCATATCAGTCTAAAACACAATAACCTAGGCTTTTCAAGATAGCTTTGCAAAATACCACAGCCTGAATAGTTTATCAACAACAGACATTTATTTCTCATTAAAAATTATATTTTCAATGCTGGAAAAAATAAGCTTGGACTTCCATAATGTTCATTTTAATAGGATTATAGGCACAACAAATGTTTGTCTAAGTCAGTTACTACTTGTAGTTAAGAAATGTGCTTATTATCATTAAACAGTCATTTCTAAGCTGCCCTTCCAAATACAGTTATATGCAATTAAAATTAATCCCTAGACACAATCTATTCTTTTCTATTCTGTAACCATTACACTTTCACAGTTCTTTCTAGTGTTAATGAGAAGTTACACACCTTCGTCAGTGAACAAAAGGACAACTCTGAGCCAGGATCTACTTGCAATACAGCCGTCTTGTAAAGTTCCTCATTAGCTGAAATAAACTGTCATCAATAATATCACAGGCAATAGATTTAAATTAGGTAGGTGACTCCTTCCTCACTGAAGAAAATGAATCCAAAGAAAAACAATAATTACTAATCATCAGGAAGTGTTTTAGCAGGTTCTGAGACCCTGCCTCCTGACACATTGTATAGCAGGAGAAGATGACTGCCGCAAGAAGCAGAAGGGACATTTGGTGTTATCACACAGCAAGAAGACTCAACAAGTTTTTAGCAGCCAGGATCTCTGCTCAACTAGTTGAAAAGCAGTTTGTATATATTTAAATACTAGATTATTTACAAAGCGTACTGAAATAAGCACTGGCCCAGAAATGTTTCCATTATGTTAAATGGCTGTTCTCATGTGTGGTAGCAGATCTGGTCCCAGCCTCCGACTGCCTGTGCACTGCCTTTCTTTTCCATGAGTCACCCCACTTTTTAACCCTATATTTTTCGACCTGACATTAACATTTATATTTGCCTTAAACTGTAAGGAGATCTGATGGGCCTGGAGACCTTTTCTAGTATGAGTCATTCTATTTAATTCATTGTTTGATTTCAATGCTGAACTGTGTGGTACTATTGATGTAAAAGGTATAGAAAGCTTATGAAAACACAGAATCAATCACCTCTTTATACTAGTAGTAAATAATAATAAAACAGCCCCCACTGATTACATTTAAGAAACTTAAGAAAGAATAGTACACTTAAGAAAGTATAGTATACTTCAATTATATATAATTATATCTCAGAGTCATCAATAAATTCAACATTTATGCATCTGTAGTCTACTTTGTGGATGCCAGATGGTTAGATTTGGAAATTTAAACAGGTATAATTTCTACAGGTTTTGAAGTAGAACTGTGAACTAAATGGGAGCAGTTAATTCAGCTGATTATGTTGGGGTACAGGATTGATCTAATGGACTTTTCTGGGGTATGTGCCAAGTTCTTGTTGCTTTGTTTTCTCCTATAATCAAAGAACAGAGAAGGCAATGGCACCCCACTCCAGTACTCTTGCCTGGAGAATCCCATGGATGGAGGAGCCTGGTAGGCTGCAGTCTATGGGGTGGCTAAGAGTTGGACACGACTGAGCGACTTCACTTTCACTTTTAATTTTCATGCATTGGAGAAGGAAATGGCAACCCACTCCACTGCTCTTGTCTGGAGATCCCAGGAATGGCGGAGCCTGGTGGGCTACTGTCTCTGGGGTCGCACAGAGTCGGACACAACTGAAGCAACTTAGCATAATCAAAGAACCCTTGAACTAAGTTGTTTATGTGCCAGTTTTAAAATGAAGAGCCTGAGGATTAAGACCTTGCCTAAAATCACACAGTCAGTAGTAGAAAATCCAGGATGCAAATTCAGGTGTATCTAGCTTCCACAGTATCTCTGAGATTTAGAGTTTAATTTTAGGGTGAATTGGGGCTAATTAACAAGGCATATGCTCAATCATTCAGTTGTGTCCAACTCTCTGTGACTCCATGGACTGTACTCACCAGGCTCCTCTGTCAAGGGGATTCTCCAGGCAAGAATACTGAAGTGGGTTGTCATTTCCTCCTCCAGGAGATCTCAAGGATCGAACCCTCATCTCTTGAGTCTCCTGCACTAGCAGGCAGATTCTTTACCACTGAGTCACCTATTTTCTAAGAGTTAGGAGACAATTAAGCAGGCAACGAGAAAGTAAATCAAGGCACAGAAAACAACAGAAACAATGATAGGGCACAGATGATAAGGTAAATGGCATACTTTAAGGAGTAGACTCCCATAGCCCTAATATTAATTGTTAGAAAGTAATCCCAGAAAAACAGATTAGAAATGCAGGCAGTAGCCCAATTACAACGCACCTCACATGAAATGTCATGGAGGTATAAATCATTCAAAAGTTTTAAACAAAAAAAGCAGAATTGTAATGAATCTTTAGAAAAATAATGCTATTACAACAATATGCTTGATGAACTGTGGAAGTGAAGGGATGTTGGTGGGTCTTTTAGACTCCTGGACCGAATTCCAAAGTTTGTGTGTCAGAGGGTATAGAGTGCTTTTCTCATAACATCAAACAGTTCTCAGACACCAGCAAATTGTCCAAGAATTCAACTTGATTCTGACACTGTCTACTGGGAAATAGCCTCAGATCCTGCAGGTTGAGGGCTCACGCTGCTTCACAATACCCCACCACCACCACCACCACTTCAGATGCCAGTCGCAAGCCCAAATTCTTACCTATGCTTCTAACCAACTGGATGAAGCTCAAATGTTCCCAAGACCCCTTCCCAGGATTGATTAATTTGTAAAGTGGCTCAATATTCAGAAAAATATTTCACTTACTAGATCACCAGTTTAATACAGATTGATACAGAAGGATTTAATACAGATAGAAGAGATATCTAGAACAAGGTATAGGGAAAGAATGCAACGTTTCCACACCCTCTCCAGACACACTACTCTGCCAGCACCTACACATGTCCATCAGCCTGGAAGCTCTCCAAACCCCACTCTTCTGGGTTATTTTAGAGGCTTCATTACAAAGGCTTGGTTGATTAAATCATTGACCATTGGTAACTGATTCAACCTCCAGTCCCTCTCATCTCCCAGGAGTTCTGGAAGTGGGACTGAAATTTCCAACCCTCTAATCACATGGCTGGTTCTCCTGGCAACCAGCTCCCATCCTTAGTGCATTTCTCAACTCACCTTATTAACACAAGAGACATTTTAAAGCTTTTAGCACTTAGGAAATGCCAAAGGTTTGGGGAGCTTTAAGCATGGACCTGTGAACAAAGACCAAAGATATATTTCTTATAGACCATAGTACTGTAAAAGTGATCTCAAGTGACCTCTGCCTAAAGGAGCTGAAGCAGGATTTTGCTTCCCCACCAGAGAGACTGAGGGTCAGGCCATGGCAGGGAGAGCATTGAGTCCTAACCACTAGGCCACAAGGGTTCAGTGGCCAGTGAAACATCTTAGCCAATCAGCTGTGTAGAAATGAATTTCCACAAAGAAACAAAGTGGTGAAGCAAGGTAAGTATTTATTAGGATGTAAAAAGGGTACCTGTGGCCAGACACATTGGTGGGCTCAGAGAGGGAGAGAGAGAGTCAAGACCTAGCGGTAGTTTGAATTGCTTTTATGGGGCATTCCTTCCAATTTCCTTTGGCCAGTCATCTTGCTTTGCCTGATTCTGAGTCTGTATTTGGTATATCTCAGGGTTCTCCCATGTGTACACACATGTCTCTTAGCCACAACTGATTATAGCCAAGAGGCCTATGGGGAGGTTGGCATCACTTCCTAGGAGGTGATACCTTCTCCCTATTGATCACCAAGGGGACTTTCTGCACATGTGTAGTCTGGAAGGTCTCCATGACCTGGGGATAGCTCAGCTTCTCCTCCCTCCTGCTATTTTAGAGTATCTCTCAACAGTGGACAAAAGCCACTCATCCTGGGACCCATCTATCTCCTGCCTCAGAAGGGCTATTAAGAAAAACTGTAAACTGTGTGTGCTCAGTCATGTCTGACTCTGAAATCCCATGGATGTAGCCCACCAGGCTCCTCTGTCCATGGGATTTTCCAGGCAAGAATACTGGAGTGGGTTGCCATTGTCCTCTTCCAAGGGATATTCTTAACCCAGGGATCAAAACTGAGTCTCATGTCTCCTGCACTGGCAGGAAGATTCTTGATGACTTGCGCTGTCTGGAAAGTCCTGGTCAAGTAAAACCCAGTAACAATCAACATGGGCATCTGAGTCCAACCAACCATGTTAAGCCAATCTATTCTAGAGTAATTCTGAGGATTAAATATAAAATCTTTGCAAAGCACATATCTCTATTCCTGGCAGATAATAATCCTCCAAAAATATTAATTGTTGACTTATTCTGGAACTATGAATTAATTTGATCATTTAACAGAATTTGTTGAGGGCTTACTATATGCCAGGAACTCTTCAATAAACTAGGCATCAGTTCAGTTCAGTCACTTAGTTGTGTCCGACTCTTTGTGGCCCCATGGACTGCAGCACGCCAGGCCTCCCTGTCCATCACCAACTGCCAGCGTTTACCCAGACTCATGTCGATTTAGTCAGTGATGCCATCCAACCGTCTCATCCTCTGTTATCCCCTTCTCCTCCTGAATCTTTCCCAGCATCAGCGTCTTTTCAAATAAGTCAGCTTTTAACATCACTTGGCCAAAGTGTTGTAGTTTCAGCTTCAAGATCAGTCCTTCCAATGAACACCCAGAGCTGATCTCCTTTAGGATGGACTGGTTGGATCTCCTTGCAGTTCAAAGGATTCTCAAGAGACTTTGCCAACACCACAGTTCAAAAGCATCAGTTCTTTGGCACTCAGCTTTCTTTATAGTGCAACTCTCACACCCATGTGAGACTACTGCAAAAACCATAGCCTTGACTAGACAGACCTTTGTTGGCAAAGTAATGTCTCTGCTTTTGAATATGCTGTGTAGGTCAATCATAACTTTCCTTCCAAGGAGTAAGAGTCTTTTAATTTCATGGCTGCAATCACCATCTGCAGTGATTTTGGAGCCCAAAAAATAAAGTCTGACACTGTTTCCACTGTTTCTCCATCTATTTGCCATGAAGTGATGGGACCAGATGCCATGATCTTACTTTTCTGAATGTTGAGTTTTAAGCCAGTTTTTCACTCTCTTCTTTCACTTTCATCAAGAGGCTCTTTAGTTCTTCTAAACTTTCTGCCATAAGGGTGGTGTCACCTGCATATCTGAGGTTATTGATATTTCTCCTGGCAATCTTGATTCCAGCTTGTGCTTCTTCCAGTCCAGCGTTTCTCATGATGTACTCTGCATATAAGCTAAATAAGCAGGGTGAC
>SJYQ01000318.1:305458-337209 GCA_006410935.1 Redunca redunca
TTTGGAAGGAAAGATGCTGAAGCTGAAACTCCAGTACTTTGGACACCTGATGCAAAGAGTTGATTCATTGGAAAAGACTCTGATGCTGGGAGGGATTGTGGGCAGGAGGAGAAGGGGACGACCCAGGATGAGATGGCTGGATGGCATCATGGACGCGATGGACATGAGTCTGAGTGAACTCCGGGAGATGGTGATGGACAGGGAGGCCTGGAGTACTGCAATTCATGGGGTCACAAAGAGTCGGACACGACTAAGTGACTGAACTGAACTGAACTGATCTTTGGTCATATGAATGTATATTTTATTTTGTATAGGAAAGCTAAGCATTAGAATCTAGTTGATAATGAATCACTGTCACTACATGAAGAGAGACAAGATAGTATAATATTTGAGCATAAAGTATTTGAGCAAATAATTGAGCAAAAAATTTGATACATAAAGTCAAATAGACTTTTGGCTTGAATCTCAGCAACCATGTGACCCAGGACAAGTTTATTAAACATTCCCTAAAGCTTGATTTTTTTCTTGATTGAAAAATGAATATCATGGTATCCACTTTGCCAGAGTCCAGCCCCAGTGGATCCAGGGAATTTGAAGGGAAGACAGCGTAGGCGAGGAAAACTTGTTTATTTAATTATATAAAAGAAATTAAGAGGAAATAGTGTAGTAGGAAATTTAGTGGAGAAAAGAGGCTGAATAACTTGGTTTATGTGGAAAACCGATAAAGTTCCAAGACAAGGAACTTGCACCGTCTACGTTAGGCCACCAGCGTTCTCTTGAATAGCGGGGGGTGTCCCTCCTTGGGCTCCCTCTCCCGTGGATCTTAAAAGCCAGGGCAAGTAAATAGACATGGTGAGCTTCCATGCCCCAGATAGGAATTCAGCCAGAAAATAGAGTAAAGATATGGGGGAAACCAGTCCAGTGACTTGCCCATCCTCTATTGTTGTAAAGGCTTTGTATACCTTTTTTTTTTGTACATAGTGATCAATGGATAACATAAAATTATGCAGCATCAGAAGCCCTGACTCTTATCAAGACCAGGCTTTCTCTCTGCACACCTAGTGTATAGACAAGTCTTAGGTGAGTTACATCATCTTCTGGCCAGAGGGCCAATTAACATTTTACAGCCCTTTTTCTGATAAGGGTCTGTCAACCAGAAGACTTATTTGCCCTAACAGTGTTGATCTTCCCAAAGTCTGGTGCCACTCTCAGAAAGCACTAAATAAAGTTACATTCTTACATAGCAAGGATACAACAATTTATAACAAGTAAAAGGAGTACAGTGATTTATAACAAAAAGAAAGTTAACTCAAATGTCTAGTGTTGCTAACATCAAAAACTACTATATTCCTATTTCTATATCCCAATTACATTGATTAATGTCCTTCAGGTGCCTAGAAGATAAAGAATATGGAGGCCTGGCAGCAGTCATTGAGTCAACAGTGAAAACCCATCACCAATATGATTTTTAGCTCTTTAGAAAAGGCTCTGTATCTTTAAGATGCTTTAAGCTTTGTGCCTCTCGTGGCTGGGGGGCTGTAAACAACTCACAAGTTGTAAAAAGTCCGGGGGAACCTGTTAGGCAAGTTAGAGAGCCATCAGAGGGGGTATGAGCTGAAACATTCCTTTCAAATGCAGAAGACTGAAGCCCTAAGTTAACTTTTTCCAGAGAGTGTCAGAAGAGTGGAAAAGCACAGTACAATAAGGCAGGCAGACTCTGGTGTTTTGTGGGGGTAGATGTTCAGGAAAATCCAGGGGGAACCCCTGAGGCCTGACTCGACTTGCCCATCAGGCCTCTCCTCATGACCTTGTCATGGGTGGGATCTCCCGTGCTGGCTCCTGGCACCACATACTAGAGTCTTAGGAGAATTAAAATAGATAATGCTTATAGAAAGTCCTGTAGCACATTGCCTATCATATAATAATTCCCTAAAGTTTAGAATTCTTTTAGTGCTTTTTGTTAGCTTTACATTAATAGCCTGTTTTCAATAAAGTATATAATTTCTGAAACAACATATGAAAATATTATTGTATGAATTTTTCAATAATAGTACACATTCAAAGCTGTTTAATTCTCTAGTAATATATTTTACTTCTGAATATAGAATATAACTATGTTTATATGAGAGAGCTAGACATTAGCCTTGAAAAAAACATATTTTATATAATCATTTCATTTTATTTGATTATCTGCACAGTTTTAAGAATCAGTGATCTTTGGAGTACGTGTGGGAAATAATGGGAAAAGATGACAAGATTGAACACAGGAAAATTGAGTTTTCACTATTCAAACTATTAATTTCTTTCTAAAATGTGTTTTTCATGTGAATTTTCATTATGTATTCAGGCTGTAGCTTCCTAATCAATAAAATAATTCATACCATTGGAGAATAAAAAAGAGGGAAGACTGAGAAGTTGGTATAGAAATTATATTTAATGAACTGATAATGAATCTAGGTTAACATGGCTATTTTTAAATTCATTTACTTCTTTTAAAATTAGCTAACAATCTACTTTAAGAAATCAATAACTGAGAGGAAAAGACAAAGTCTTGATTCTGTTTCCATGTGTGAGTAAATCAAATGAACCAAGATTGTCATATAACTGTTAATATTATTAGGCTTAATCCTTACTTTAAGGGTCTTGGAATTGAAAAAAATAAACTGATATATTAAAAATTTTTAANTTCTGATAACCAGGTGGATAAAGGGAATTGAGACTTTAAAATACATTTTTTAAAATGTCAGTTATACTATGGCTAGAAATATCCCTAGGCCATAGATACAGATTTCCTATTTGAGAATTTAACTATGGAAATGACTGTCAATTTCACCATGACCAGTTTACAGGACAGTTAATATAGGACAAATATATTTGTCTTCTTATGTCTACATTATCACTTTAGTCAACCTGAAATTATTTCTCAATCTGTATGATACAGAAACTTATGGCCTAAATNTACATAATTTGTATGAAGTGCATACAGCTAGTATTAATATTTTATTATAGTTCTTTAACATTTTTCTCTATGCATTTTAAGTTAAAGTTTTATGTGTATTTAAGAACAGTAAGTAAGTAAGAGTATTTACAGATCTTAGATAAAAGATAATATTATACAAGATAAGAGGTGACTTATTGACACATGATATAGGACATTTTCTTTCAGGAAGAGTTTTTAAGATACAGAAACAAAATTTTCTTTCCTTAAATTTCTTGACAAGGAGGTGACCTTTAAGTTACTTTCAGGTGGGTATAAACAAGAACCAAAATTTATTGGCAATTACCTTTGTAAACTCCAAACTGCATTAAAGTTATAACCATCATAAACAAGTTCATGAACTGAAAAAAATCCAGTTATGGCTTCAAGTGGCCATAAACAACGGGTAACATCCTATTTGAACATTGGGTACAGTTTTATAAGCAGGTTTCTTGATTCTAGAAAATCCAAAGGTTCAAAAGAGGGACTGAATTTTGTAGTACTTAATATAAAGTCCAACTTCATTGCTCAAATTTAAAGTCAATGTGAATATTGTTGTTTAAAGCTAAATCTTCTCCAATTCTTTGCAACCCTATGGACTGCAGCCCATTGGCTCCTCTGTCCGTGGGGTTTCCCAGGCAAGAATACTGGAATGAGTTGCCATTTCCTTCTCCAGAGGATCTTTCCTACCTTCCTTCTCCAGAGGATCTTCCCAAACTGGCATCTCCTGGATTGGCAGACAGATTCTTTACACTGAGCCACCAGGGAAGATGTTAGCAAAATTTTAAGAAAAAAGAAAACAACTTCAGGGACTTCCTTGGTGGTGCAGTGGGATGGTGGCACCGGGGGCTAGGAATCCACCTGCCAGTGCAGGACACAGTTTCGATCTCTGGTCTGGAAAGATTCTACACATTGTGAAACAACTGAAGCCCACACAAAGCAAAGAATACCCAGCACAGCCAAAAATAAATAAATAAGTTATTTTTTAGAAAAGGAAAACAACTTCATAAAACAGAAATATTACACTGTACAAGCTGCTTTCTGCTCTGCCTTTTCCTGGAATCTTCCCCACCCTTATCCTGTTATCTGTCACCTCTTCTATGGGATATTTCCTGAAGATACCACTCCAAAGTAAACAGCACACCTCCTGACTTTCCCTCTTTTGTGTCTCTACTGCAATTTGTGCACATTTCTAAAGTTGTGGGCTTCCCAGGTGGCACTAATGGTAAAGAACCTGTCTGCCAATGCAGGAGACAAAAGCAATGCAGGTTAGATCCCCAGGTAGGGAAGATCCCTTGGAGTATGAAATAGCAATTGGCTCCAGTATTTTTGCCTGGGAAATTCCATGGACAGAGGAGCCTGGTGGGCTACATTCCATGGAACCACAGAGTCAGACACAACGGAGCAACTTTTTCCTAAAGTCATACGTGTAATACTTTATGGATTGAATTTTGGCACGTCTTTCTTCCATTTACCTTACACTAAAGAGTGGTGCAAAAACATGGGCATATTAACCTTTTTTCTAGCACAATGTCATATGCATATTGAAATATAAATAAATGAAAGGTCAAAACAATATTTAACATCCCTGGTGGCTCAAATGGTAAAGCGTCTGTCTACAATGCGGGAGACCCAGGTTCAATCCCTGGATCAGGAAGATCCCCTGGAGAAGAAAATGGCAATGCACTCCAGTACTATTGCCAGGAAAATCCCATGGACAGAGGAGCCTGGTAGGCTACAGTCCATGGGGTTGCAAAGAGTCGGACACGACTGAGCAACTTCACTTTCACTTTCAGGGCAACATAGATGAAACAATCACTTAGTGATGTTTCTAAAAATTCCTGATACCAGCTATCAGGAAAGTATTTCTAACCACATCATATGTTTTTTATTGTATTTCCTTCTGTAAGGTTTTATTTTGTTTTGTTTTCTGTTCTAGTTAAGCTAGATGTGAAATTGTAGTCATTGTGCCTAGTATATGCCCCTGGTACTTAATTGAACTCCATGTTTGAAAGAAGGATAAATAAACTGGTGATGAATTATGTATAATATACTTAATAATTCTGATTTTAAAATTTAATAACAACCTTAATAAAAATAATTCTTACTTAAAGAGGAAAGCAATTGCTCTTCTAATACAGAGTATTATTTAAATAAAATGATTTATCCACATATCGTCTTGTTGCTGTTGTTTAGTTGCTAAGTCATGTCCAACTCTTATGACCCCATGGCTGTAACCTACCAGGGTCCTCTGTCCATGGGATTTCACAGGCAAGAATACTGGAATGAGTTTCCATTTCCTTGTCCAGGGTATCTTCGCGATCCAGAGATCGAACTCACGTCTCCTGCTTGGCAGGTCGATTCTTTACTACTGAATCACCTGGAAATCTACCATTTATTACATATATTGTTGTCTACTCAAATTGGTATTTAGTGTTACTAAATTCAAGTTAAAGTTTACCTGGTACATTGGCATACAAAAATTGTGGCAATTTTACTGAGACAACATATTACAGTCTTTTACACTATACCAGTGTATAAATGTTTGTACAATTCCTTTGGGGGAAAAATAATAATCTTATGTATTAGTGACAGGAATATGATAATTAATATTCCTCAAGAGTGTTGCTTTATCCAAATTTTAACTGATTTGGAAGCACCTAAATGCAAAAAAGCAAAACGGCTGTCTGAGGAGGCCTTACAAATAGCTGTGAAAAGAAGAGAAGTGAAAAGCAAAGGAGACAAGGAAAGATATACCCATTGGAATGCAGAGTTCCAACAAATAGCAAAGAGAGATAAGAAAGCCTTCTTCATCGATAAATGCAAATAGAGGAAAACAACAGAATGGGAAAGACTAGAGATCTCTTCAAGAAAATTAGAGATACCAAAAGAACATTTCATGCAAAGATTGGCTCGATAAAGGACAGAAATTGTATGGACCTAACAGAAGCAGAAAACGTTAAGAAGAGGTAGCAAGAATACACAGAAGAACTGTACAAAAAAGATCTTCATGACCTGGATAATCATGATGGTGTGATCACTCACCTAGAGCCAGACATCCTGGAAGGCAAAGTCAAATGGGGCTTAACAAGCATACTATGAACAAAGCTAGTAGAGGTGATGGAATTCCAGTGGAGCTATTTCAAATCCTGAAAGATGATGCTGTGAAAGTGCTGTACTCAATATGCCAGCAAATTTGGAAAACTCAGCAGTGGCCATAGGACTGGAAAAGGTCAGTTTTTATTCCAATCTCAAAGAAAGGAAATGCCAAAGAATGCTCAAACTACAACACAATTGCACTCATCTCACATGCTAGTAAAGTAATGCTCAAAATTCTCCAAGTTAGGCTTCAGCAATATATGAACTGTGAAGTTCCAGATGTTCAAGCTGGTTTCAGAAAAGGCAGAGGAACCAGATATCAAATTGCCAACATACACTGGATCATCGGAAAAGCAAGAGAGTTCCAAAAAAACAGCTATTTCTTCTTTATTGACTATGCCAAAGCCTTTGACTGTATAGATCACAGTAAACTGTGGAAATTTCTGAAAGAGATGGGAATACCAGACCACCTGAACTGTCTCTTGAGAAACCTATATGCAGGTCAGGAAGCAACAGTTCGAACTGGACATGGAACAACACACTGGTTCCAAATAGGAAAAGAAGTACTTCAAGGCTGTCTATTGTCACCCTGTTTATTTGACTTATATGCAGTGTACATCATGAGAAACACTGGGCTTTAGGAAGCAGAAGCTGGAATCAAGATTGCTGGGAGAAATATCAATAACCTCAGATATGCAGATGACATCACCCTTAAGGCAGAAAGTGAAGAGGAACTCAAAAGCCTCTTGATGAAAGTGAAAGAGGTGAGTGAAAAAGTGGGCTTAAAGCTCACCATTCAGAAAATGAAGATCATGGCATCTGGTCCCATCACTTCATGGCAAATAGATAGGGAAACAGTGGAAACAGTGGCTGATTTTATTTTGGGGGGCTCCAAAATCACTGCAGATGGTGATTGCAGCCATGTAATTAAAAGACGCTTACTCCTTGGAAGGAAAGTTATGACCAACCTAGACAACATATTAAAAAGCAAACAAATTACTTTTTCAACAAAGGTCCATCTAGTCAAGGCTATGGTTTTTCCAGTGGTCATGTATGGATGTGAGAGTTGGACTATGAAGAAAGCTGAGCACCGAAGAATTGATGCTTTTGAACTGTGGTGTTGGAGAAGACTCTTGAGAGTCCCTTGGACTTCAAGGAGATCAAGCCAGTCCATTCTAAAGGTAATCAGTCCTGGATATTCATTGGAAGGACTGATGCTAAAGCTAAAACTCCAATACTTTGGCCACCTCGTGCAAAGAGTTGACTCATTGGAAAAGACTCTGATGCTGGGAGGGATTGGAGGCAGGAGGAGCAGGGGATGACAGAGGTTGAGATGGCTGGACGGCATCACTGACTTGATGGGTGTGAGTCTGAGTGAACTCGGGAGTTGGTGATGGACAGGGAGGCCTGGCGTGCTGCGATTCATGGGTTCGCAAAAAGTCAGACACAACTGAGCGACTGAACTGAACTGAACTGAACTGATCTCTCAGATAAACTCTTTGAGCAGACTGGAAAGCATAAAATGTCACAGATTTAGAAAGAAAATCTATCATTTATCATACCCGTACAGCATACTTGCTCAATAGTATACCTGGACACAAGACCTTATCTAATCCTCATTTCCCTTATTTGAAATGTAAGAATGACTGTAAATATGTTCTTATTTACCTCATGAATTTTGTGGAAGATTAAATGAAATATACCTCACAACCCTCTGAGTGAATTCATTAGCACCATCATTTTCATTATTCTTTCTTCCTCACTGAGACTTAAAACAGCTTTCAAATCTATACCATTCCTTAGCACTAACTCTTGCATTCTCTCTAAAGTAGTTAGTTCAGTGTTTGTTTTTATTATTTCTACTCTAGCCAGACCTTTTCTAGCTCATTGGGTAGAAATTAGAAATCTGTTAGAGACATTGGTAAATTAAGTACATGTCTTAGCTTCAGTGTTGAAAATGACTCTCTCTTCCCAATCCTCATCTCAAGTTTTGCTATTTTTATATTTAGTGGCAGAAAACCTTCAGCCTATCAGGGTTACACATTTTCTATCTGCACTGAAGCTTAAAGGAACCAAAAAATAAATCTTGCTGGTCATCATTGTGACCCCTACAGAATCATCTAGCTTCTATAATTTTCCACTTCGCTACTACCTATAGCTACACATGGACAGTACAATTTGGGATTGTTAAAAAAAAAAAAAGTTTAAATGGAAAAAACAATTACATTTGTTCAGAATATATGAACCTTTTGTACAAAACATGATAATCATGTTTTATAAGACCCTTTTCATTTTCATGGGGTAGTGAAGCTTTTGCTCTGTCAGCAACCTTCTTTTCTGTTCACTGGAAAGTATTGGATACTGCCCTAAGGGCATGTGCAGCCATCCACAGAACAATGCCGGGCAACAAACTGGGTGCCCATTAAACAAGGTAAGCCAAGCAAGTCGGGTGCGCGCCGTAGCACATGTCAGACAGAGGAACAGCTGACTGCAAGACTTACATGTTTGCTGACAAGAGGTTAAGTATTGGATACAAGCCCATGTAATGTGAAGAATGTAATTTACCTTAACATTCTGCTGATTTTAAAATAGACTATTAGATGTAATATAAATTATAAGCTTAAAGCCCTGGGGGAGATTAATATAGTCATATTCATTCATATAGATAGGAATACGGTTTTGCTTTCTTCCATCTTTTTATTTACGGACCATGGAATAGTTTGCATTGGGAAGCATGATTTTACCCTAAATAACTGGAGGGAGAGAACTGAACTCGTTAACATTTGGTGGTTTGTCCAGGTAATATAATCCAGGTAACATTTCAGAAACATGATAATATGCATAAGCATATTATCATGCCCTCTAAGCAAATGGTTCTACTGTGTAATAATTCACTTGTCACTTTGTATCAGTATAAATTCTTTACCAAATGAAAGGATTTTCTTAAGTTAATGAAAACTAACATAAGATTCCCCCACAGTGTCTTCCAAGAAGAAATGTAAGGAAGTTTGTACAACCAACAATTTACCTGCCTCCATGAGCAACGATTTGAGGTCAATAATAGATATTCATAACTTCACGAAGAATCTTTATTCCTATACATATGTATGCAGATATGTGAAGTGTGTGTGTTAATCAGTCAGTCATGTCTGACTCATTGTGACCCTATGGAGTGTAGCCCACCAGACTCCTCTGTCCATAGGATTCTCCAGGCACAAGTACTAGAGTGGGTAGCCATTCCCTTCTCCAGGGGATCTTCCAGACCCAGATATTGAACCCAGGTCTCCTACACTGCAGGGAGATTCTTTACCATCTGGGCCACCACAGAAGCCCCATGTGAAGTAGTAAAGATAAATATATAGTCCCATGAGTCCAATGAATATCAGTTCCCAAATTGCATGGCTTCCAAAACTTTGTACTGTATCTGAATTCTGATAAGCAACAGGTCAGAATACATCTGTTGGAGGCTCCTGAGCACAAGCCATTTATTTTGCTACTGGTCTTCTAAGTGTTCAAGTGTCTTCTAAGTGTCAAGATTAATTTTTTTTGCTACAATTAAATGTCCCCCCAAACTTTTATTTCTTTTGCATATAAAATATTTTAATCCATTAAATAATAAAACTAGCAAATGTCATTATCTTCATTTCTCAAATAAATTATAAAAACAAACAAGCATTAAAGAGTCTGGTTCTCTGATAATGGACAAAGTTAAGTTTAATGTGCTCATTTGCATTTCTGCAACCAAAGAGCCCAGAGATTACAGTGTAGGTCTAGGTGATGGCAGGGAAGCTCTTTGACAAACTTTTTGAGTGCTGTGCTGTGAGAAAGAAATGTAAATATTCACATGTTGGTCGTTTCTTCCATAAGCAAAAATGCACACACACAACAAAAAGTAGCTGTTTGCTTTTTTTTCAAGACTTTTTTTAACATGTATATATGTGTTAGTCACTCAGTCATGTCTGATTCTTGCGACCTCATGGATTGTAGTCCACCAGGCTCCTCTGTCCATGGAATTCTCAAGGCAAGAGTCCTGGAGTTGGAGAAGATCCCCTTCTCCAGAGAATTTTCCTGATCCTGGGATCAAAACCAGGTCTCCTGCACTGCAGGCAAATTCTTTACTGTCTGAGCCACCCACCATTTTTAAAGTCTTCATTATTTAATTTGTTACAATATTGCTTCTGTTTTACCTTTTGGATTTTTGGCTGTGAGGCATGTGGGATTTTAGCTCCCTGACAATGAATTGAACCCACATCACCTGCTTTGGACGTTGAAGTCTTAACTGCTACTGGACCACCAGGGAAGATTGTTTACAATCTTAAAGAAAAAAAAAAAAAAAAAACTCCACTAAGTAATCAAGTACAATGATAGAAGTTCAAAACAATATTTTACATATAAGAAGCTCAGAATCTAATAGGAAATAAGACTTACAATATGAAGAAGAAGAAACTATTAAGTTGGTTGAGACATATAGATAAAATGGCAAGACCAAAAAAAAGTGATGAACAATTTTTCAGTGAAAATGAGATTCAGAGAAATCTTTATCAAGAAAGTACCATCATGGTGATATAAAATTAAATTCCAAAAATGTGAGCACTCGTAAGAGAAGAGAGCAAATCCATAAAGATTAAATGAAAAGAAATGTGGAGACTGGTACTTTTCTTAAGCTAATGCTTAGAATACACCAAGTTTCAGGAAGAAAAGGAATTATGTACAAAAGCACATCCACGTACATAGCAATTTATGTGTTGCACCAAACAATATCCTTCTTGGTCTTATGTACTTCTAACTTGTTCAATCCCTAATTTTTTCTAGAGCAAGAATTCCAAAACTAACACAGATTGATTTAACCTCTAATGCAAGACTGATGACACTCAGTATTGAGTTCCAAAAGAGAATCTGACAGACCTTACATGAAGGTCTGCTCTCTTTCCCCAGGAGCCATCTTCATCTTCCCCAGAGCCAGTTACACTTCTGTCTCTGGAAATTGTATAGCTCCCCTGGGACTCTTCTATCGGCACACAATATGACTTTCAGTAGCTTGGGTCTTGTCTCAACCAAAGACCTAGTAAAACCAAGCCATCTTGCCATGATTCAAGCAGGACTTTCAAAAATCTTCTGGCTCTGAAATTTTTCAGAGGGAGGTGATTTTAAGCCTGTGACAAAACTTGAAGACACAGGAGCATCAGAATTGTTGGACAGAAAGTTCCAATAAATGTATGAACTTTTTTTTCTAGAAAAGGTGTTGTCCTATTTTAATAACTGTTCTCTACCCCACTGATACGTGCATGGTAGTTCATCAAAGATTTTGAACCCACTTGACCCTTCCTTTTCACCCATCCATCCTCCAGGAAAATTAATTCCTTAGATCTTTTTTCTGAACTGTCCAAAAGAATCAGAATTATTCCACTGGTGTTCAATGTAGAGTTACAGTAGTTTAAGGGTTGCGTGTATGAGAAAGTGGTGTAGCCCACAACCACTCACAATCTGATGAATCCAAATTATAGAGATGGCCAACCTTGTAGGACTTCAAAATTAGTTGAGCCATAGACTTGTGATCACTTGCTTTGCATTTTTAAAAGATGTGAATTGTGTACAACTGAAACATTATGAGAAAGCAGTTTAACTTCTTTAAAAGTCGGAGGGAGGACACTGGGATTGGCAGCCTGATACTTGGGTTGCCATACTGAAACTCTCTGGATAAAGCTAGTAAGGTTTCAAAGTATTTCTTCCTCCAGTTATTGTAGCAATTGCTGAAGCTCCAGTTTCAAGCAATCCTAACTACACTGTGGTGGCAACTTTGCAATGCGTTTCTTCCAGTTAGATGACTTTGGACAAAATCACAAAGTGTATAAATTTCAATGTCCTCAAGCAAAAGATGTCAGGCTTCTGCTTTCCATACAGTCCAGAAAGGGGATGCTATCCTGTGATGTATTCTCTGCTGGTCCTTTGACTCCTCATTAAACTCTAGGTGATTGTTCATGGCCTCAGCATGCACAGCTTGCAGCGAAAGGAGACAATGCCTTAAGCACTGAAGCCACCACCATACTGGACCCCAATTATTTCATTATTTCCTGTAGAGAAGATTTTTTTTTTTCAATTCAATATAAAACTACTCTTACAAGACAGGGGTTTCAAGAAGTCAGGAGCTTAATGATGAAGACCACTCATCACAAAATAGGATGAAATTTGGTTATTTTAGCTCAGGAGTGGGAAGTGGAAGTCCAATAGGATGGATATAGAAATTGTAGTTTTGACTCAAAAGAACTGCCCAGGCCTTCTACCTCCTTGGCTTTTCCCAGTGTTACTTTCTCATGAAATGCAGTGTAAAAATTAAAATGCAGCTAATTCTACAACTTGAAAAACAAATACATAAAATTGTTCTGAAAGAGGCATTAGGTTCTTCTTCCCGATTTCTTCCAAAGAGCATTACTGAAACGGATCAGCTGACTTTGTCTTCTGCAGACAGCTTCCACGGTGTAAGTCCTGGGATTCAGTAGCGTGGGGATGTTCTTGTTTGAATGCATCGGCTGGCTGAGCTCTGTCCAGGGCCAGCTGTACCTCCCTGATAACCAAGGTACCCAATGAGGCATTGTTTTATTATTGTGATGACACAGGTGATTTGCACTTCTGCCTGCCTGGGTCACACAGGACCTTGTTGTTATGTTTTTTTTCTAATAACCTCACCAAGAAAGCATCTTTTTAACACCTCAGGACTGGAAACGCATCCTGACATCTCTGCTGCGCCATCTCACCACTTCTGGTTTAGGAGCTGGTACTTCCAAATCCTCTTCCAGTTTAGGTTCTGATACTTTAGAAACATGCTAAACAGCCAAAAGGTAGGAAAAACCATCAAGTAATCTATTGCTGTTTCCAAAGTTAAAGTATTAACCTGAACTTTGATGATGACTGTACGAACAAAATGGAAGAAATTGTGGCAGGTTGTGAGAGAGAAATTGAGGTCTGGAGACGAGGTTCTCTGACTACGGGAGACCAGGAGTTTTTTTGTTTTTGTTTTTGTTTTCCCAGATAATTTGACTAGGAGATTAGAAAGCTAGGTCTACCAAAAATGAGACAGATAGGTGGAGCAGGCTGGAAAGGAAAATCAGCTCTAGTTTTAGATTCCTGGTGTTTGAGTGTGTGTGTGTTAGTTGCTCAGTCGTGTCCCACTCTGCAACCCCATGGACTGTAGCTTGCCATGCTTCTCTGTCCATGGAATTCTGCAGGTGAGAATACTGGAGGGGGTCACCTTGTCCTCCTTCAGGGGATTTTCCCAACCCAAGATGGAACCTAGCAGATTCTTTACAATCTGAGCCACCAGGGTGTTTGAGTAGGCAGAGGGAAATCTACTTAGAGGTAATAGTCCTTATTGAAAAGTTGGAATTAGTCTCAGGAAGAAGTACTACTTGAGAATTTAAATTTTGAATTTTGCTCAAAAAATGTTTGTAGGAGAGGTTATGTAATGTCAAAAGTTTGCAAAGGGAGACAAGAAGAGGTTAGATGGAACAGTGAGAAAGAATATTACAGAAGGGAAAGATGATTATTAAGAAGATCCTGTATATCTTGGTGTGAGTGAAGTGAAAGTCGCTTCGTGTCCGACTCTTTGCAACCCCTTGGACTGTATAGTCCATGGAACTCTCCAGGCCAGAATACTGGAGTGGGTAGCCTTTCCCTTCTCCAGTGGATCTCCCCGACCCAGGAATCCAACTGGGGTCTCCTGCATTGCAGGCAGATTCTTTACCAACTGAGCTATGAAGGAAGCCCTTGGTGACTGTTTGTAAACTGAGAAGATCAAACTCGGATAGTATCAGTTTTAAATAGAAAGAATAGTACCTTCTCACCGATTTACCTGTTTCATTGTCAGTGAATACATTTATATATGTATATTTATATATGTATAATATATATNAGTAGCAACATTCTATATGTAATTATATGTATATTATCAGGATATGGTCACCTGCTTAAAAATTTGAAACCAAATTTTTACTTTTTTAACAATTGCAGTTTAAAGGATGGTGAAATTGTGTATGCCTTGTTGGATTTAGTGGTTTCCTATTGATAATCAGTATTATTAGTAGCTTTTAACAACATGCTGTCTTTTTATACTGGGACCTGAGAGACATATTGTTCCAGTGTCTGTGGATTAAATCTAAGTTTCAGTAGCTACCCAGTAACTCTATCTTGCTATCTAGCTACCTTGATTTTAAATGTCTGCCCTAGCCATCCTACTTCCACCTTACTACTGTAGACCACCATATCTCTTTCAAGGAATAGGGCTCTATCCTCCTGTGTTGGATTTTTTTCTTTTATTGTGCAGAAGCTTTTAGTTTTTGTGAATGTACAATGCTGGTTTAATTACTATATCTTTGTTCAGTTCAGTTCAATACAATCCAACTCTTTGCGACCCCATGGACTGCAGCATGCCAGGCCTCCCTGTCCATCACTAACTTCCGGAGTCCACCAAAACCCATGTCCGTTGAGTCGATGATTCCATCCAACCATCTCATCCTCTGTCGTCCCCTTCTCCTCCCACCTTCAATCTTTCCCAGCATCAGGGTCATTTCAAATGAGTAAGCTGTATGCATCAGGTGGCCAAAGTATTGGCGTTTCAGCTTCAGCATCAGTACTTCCAATGAACATTCAGGGCTGATTTCTTTTAGGATGGACTGGTTGGATCTCCTTGCAGTCCAAAGGACTCTCAAGAGTCTTCTCCAACACCACAGTTCGAAAAGCATCAATTCTTCGGCGCCCAACATTCTTTATAGTCCAACTCTCACATCCATACATGACCACAGGAAAAACCATAGCCTTGACTAGACAGACCTTTGTCGGCAAAGTAATGTCTCTGCTTTTGAATATGTTGTCTAGGTTGGTCATAACTTTCCTTCCAAGAAGTAGGCTTCTTTTAATTTCATGGCTGTAATCACCATCTGCAGGGGTTTTAGAGCCCAGAAAAATAAAGTCAGCCACTGTTTCCCCAACTATTTGCCCTGAAGTGATGGGACTGGATGCCATGATGTCAGTTTTCTGAATGTTGAGCTTTAAGCCAACTTTTTCACTCTCCTCTTTTACTTTCATCAAGAGGTTCTTTAGTTCCTCTTCATTTTCTGCCTTAAAGGTGGTGTCATCTGCATATCTGAGGTTATTGATATTTCTCCCAGCAATCTTGATTTCAGCTTGTGCTTCCTCCAGCCCAGCGTTTCTCATGATGTACTCTGCATATAAGTCAAATAATCAGGGAGACAATATACAGCCCTGAAGTACTCCTTTTCCTATTTGGAACCAGTCTGTTGTTCCATGTCCAGTTCTAACTGTTGCTTCCTGACCTACATATATGTTTCTCAAGAGGCAGGTCAGGTGATCTGGTATTCCCATCTCTTTCAGAATTTTCCACAGTTTATTGTGCTCCACACAGTCAAAGGCTTTGGCATAGACAATAAAGCAGAAATAGATGTTTTTCTGGAACTCTCTTGCTGTTTTGATGATCCAGGAGATATTGGCAATTTGATCTCTGGTTCCTCTGCCTTTTCTAAAACCAGCTTGAACATCTGGAATTTCACGGTTCACGTATTGTTGAAGCCTGCTTTGGAGAATTTTGAGCACTACTTTGATAGCATGTGAGATGAGTGCAATTGTGTGGTAGTTTGAGCATTCTTTGGCATTGCCTTTTTTGGGATTGGGATGAAAACTGACCTTTTCCAGTCCTGTGGCCACTGCTAAGCTTTCCAAATTTGCTGGCATATTGAGTGCAGCACTTTCCCAGCATCATCTTTCAGGATTTGAAATAGCTCAACTGGAATTCCATCATCTCCACTAGCTTTGTTCGTAGTGATGCTTCCTAAGGCCCACTTGACTTCACATTCCAGGATGTCTGGCTCTAGGTGAGTGATCACACCATTGTAATTATCTTGGTCTTGAAGATCTTTTCCGTACAGTTCTTATGTGTATTCTTGCCACCTTTTCTTAATGTCTTCTGCTTCTGTTAGGTTCATACCTTTTCAGTCCTTTATTGAGTCCATCTTTGCATGAAATGTTCCCTTGGTATCTCTAATTTTCTTGAAGAGATCTCTAGTCTTTTCCATTCTATTGTGTTCCTCTATTTCTTTGCACTGATCATTGAGGAAGGCTTTCCTATCTCTCCTTGCTATGCTTTGGAACTCTGCATTCAAATGGGTATATCTTTCTTTTTCTCCTTTTTTAGATAATTTCAATTAGGAAGTGTGATGCTTCTAGCTTTGTTCTGCTTTCTTAGGATTATTTTGGGGTCTCAAAGTCCTTGTAGTGTCATACAAATTTTAGAGCTTTTTTTCTATTTCTGTGAAAACTGCCATTGGAGTTTTAACAGGGTTCATTTTTGATTTATAGATCACTTTGAGTAATATACATTTTAACAATATTAATTCTTCTGATCCATTAAGAAAGAATATCTTTCTATTTGTGTCTTCTTAAATTTCTTGCATCAATCTCCTGCCCAGAATTTTAAAAATTGCCTCCTGACAGCAAACTGGAGAAATTGTGTCTTACTTCTTTTGTTTCTTTTTTTCTTAAGGATATACTTAATGCTCTATACTGCCAGTATCTGAAAAAAATAAAAAGCATCATCAACTGTTGATGAAATGCTGTTCCTCCTGGAAATTGGGTAAACTTTAGTTTTTTTCTTTCAGTTACTGATTTGGGGATCAGATGATGGTGTAGTGGTCACATCCAATTGTAGCAAATAGGTTTCTTACTTTCTCTATCTTTTTATTATCACAATATAATCATGAATTTATACTAATTCTGTATTTTACTATCAGAGTCATTTTTTGATCATTGTTTTTTCCCCAATTTTCTCAATATAAATTTTCTCAAGTTGTTTTCTGTGACCCCACTAACCTCTGAGAGCTTCCTTGTTTCATGGAAAAACAAAAAGCCAAATATCAGAGTTCCTTCAGATACTTCCATTTTCTTCTTAGTAAATTTGTTTGACATTGCTCTGAAATTATTATCTTCTTTTTTTTTTTTTTTTCTCTTTCTATGTTTTCTTGTCCTTGAATGTTCGTTTGTTTTTTCCTGGAACCATCTAATTCTGTGTTTGAAGTGAGAGAGAACTTTGGGTAGATTACTAGCTTTCTTAATCTTTCTTTTATTATGATATAGTTTAATGTTGTTGAATAAATGACACATATTTTGTTCTGTCTCTTGACCTCTAATTTGGGGTCCTCAGCTAGTTCTGCTTGTCTTTAATGTTATTGCTTTATTTACATATAAATTGGACTTTGTGTTATTTTATTTTTCTCTTGACTGTGCTGAGGGTATATACTACAGAAGGTTTATTTGTGCTTTGATTGTTTTGAATGAATTTTGGAGGATTATAAGTTGGAGGATTGGATATTAAAACTTAGGTGACTGCCATTGTTCTCTAAGGACTTTATTTCTGTTTTTGTTAACTCTTGGAATTATATTACAAGGTTTTGGTGGTGGTGTTTTGTCTTATTTTGCATTAATGCAAAATGCACAAGAGTATTATCTTCAAAGTTTTATATTTTCCACTTATACCAGTTGAAACTTACCTGATTATTCAGCGATAAAGAATCTACCTGCATTGCAAGAGACACAGAACATGTGAGTTGGATCCCTGGGTTGGAAAAATCTTCTGGAGGAGGAAATGGCAACCAACTCCAGTATTCTTGCCTGGAAAAATCCCATGGACAATGGAGACAGGTGGGCTACAGTCCATGGGGTCACAGTCAGATATGACTGAACACGCATACATGCACTCATCAAAGAAGACAAACAATACTACTTGAAATATCATATATGACCCACCTCATCATGTTATAGGGGCTTCCCAGGTGGTACTCTAGCAGTAAAGAACCTACCTGCCAATGCAGGAGACACAAGAGACATGGGTTTGATCCCTGGGTTGGGAAGATCCCCTGGAAGAAGGCATGACAACCCACTCCAGTACTCTTGCCTGGAGAATCCAATGGACAGAGAAGCCTGACAGGCTACAAGCCATAGGGACACAAAGAGTCAGACCTGACTAGAGTGATTTAGCAGCAGCAGCATTATCATATTATATATTTATGTGTATTTTAAGTTAAATAACTTTAATCAAAATTTTGCTTTCTGCCAAGAAAATTATATTTATATTTATTATATTATTTTTATTTTGTGCAACAGATCAATGTCACAAATTATTAATTGTCTATTGACAGCAATATATTTAAAATATCATAAGAAGCCTAATTAATAAACTGTATACCAATAATAGTTAACAGAGCAGACTCTGATAATTCTAAGATTTGAAAGTTGACATCATAGGTTTTGGACACACCTCAAGAAAACTTTGTTTTTCTTAAATTATAAAATTGGTCTAATAATAGTATTAAAGTTTTAGCATTGGTATGAAAATTCAATGAGCTACCTATGCAAAGTATATCACCCAGCACTAAAGTCCCATGGATGGAGGGGCCTGGAAGGCTGCAGTCCACGGGGTCGCTGAGGGTCAGACACAACTGAGCAACTTCACTTTCACTTATCACTTTCCTGCATTGGAGAAGGAAATGGCAACCCACTCCAGTGTTCTTGCCTGGAGAATCTCAGGGATGGGGGAGCCTGGTGGGCTGCCGTCTATGGGGTCACACAGAGTCGGACACGACTGAAGTGACTTAGCAGCAGCCGCAGCAGCAGCAGCAGCAGTAGATATGCTTATTATCTTTATATATAATTATCTACATTTGAACTTTGCAAATGCAATTTGTGTCACATCATTTGCATTTTCTCTTTGTCTGAAAAGAGTAAAATTAGGATGGAATTCTTCTTGACTTAGCATTTATATTAAACGTAAAACATTCAACTTTCAGAAACAAAATTATAAAGTATTATGTATTTTTTATCTTATTTTCTTGAAAAAAAGTTTGCTGTTTATGCTTCTGTGTCCAGGAAATAAAATGTCTATTTTCTGACAGACAATAGAGAATTTTGAAAATTAAAAGTAACATTTAAAAATATTATGATATATATGCTTTTAAAAATATGGAAAGTTTAGAAAAGTAAAAAGAAGATTGAAAATTCCTGATCATTCTGCTACATTGAGACAATGACTGTTGGCATCCAGTCCCATCACTCCATGGGAAATAGATGGGGAAACAGTGGAAACAGTGTCAGACTTAACTTTTCTGGGCTCCAAAATCACTGCAGATGGTGATTGCAGCCATGAAATCAAAAGACACTTACTCCTTGGAAGGAAAGTTATGACCAACCTAGACAGCATATTCAAAAGCAGAGACATTACTTTGCCGACTAAGGTCCGTCTAGTCAAGGCTATGGTTTTCCCAGTAGTCATGTATAGATGTGAGAGTTGGACTGTGAAGAAGGCTGAGCGCCGAACAATTGATGTTTTTGAACTGTGGTGTTGGAGAAGACTCTTGAGAGTCCCTTGGACCGAAAGGAGATCAAACCAGTCCATTCTGAAGGAGATCAGACCTGGGATTTCTTTGGAAGGAATGATGCTAAAGCTGAAACTCCAGTACTTTGGCCACCTCATGTGAAGAGTTGACTCATTGGAAAAGACTCTGATGCTGGGAGGGATTGGGGGCAGGAGGAGAAGGGGACGACAGAGGATGAGATGGCTGGATGGCATCACTGACTTGATGGACGTGAGTCTGAGTGAACTCCGGGAGTTGGTGATGGACAGGGAGGCCTGGCATGCTGCGATTCATGGGGTCGCAAAGAGTCAGACACGACTGAGTGAACTGAACTGAAGTGAACATCTTATAGATTGTTTCCAATTTGTTTTACAGACATCCCTGCTTTGCTATACCATAATAAGACTTTGGCTCACAAATACAATTGTTTTATCTTTGAAAAGATTTTTAGAAGTACAATTGCTGAGTTAAGGGGAATAAATATATTTCATGCTATTGTTGTCTTCCCAAACTGACATTTAGAAATATTGTGTCACTTGTGTGTGATTAGATTCTAATTCTTTGTCATTTCAAATTCAGATAAAAATCTTTTTGTGTTGTTATAACCCATTTTATTACTTAACCTTGCTCATAAGTTCCTTTGTATACCATCAAATGTGCATTTAGGGCTACATTGTGAATGGCTGCAATCTATTAACACTACAAATTATTGAAACATCTTCTCTACTTTCACTTGCTGGTTTTCATTCAAATTTGTGATGAAAACACCTCCACGTGTATGCTGATGACAAAGCATGAGAAAGATCCATGGGCAACGTGGAGGTGTGGTTCTAAAAGCTCTGACACTGATGTGAGAGCCTCTGGTGAGATGAACCTGGTTGGAGGGGAAGACGTGCACCAGGGCGGATAGCTGTGGGCCAGGATAGAAGTTCAGACATAGGCTCCCAGGCCGAGTTTCCTAGTGCCTTGGCTTGAGGATCAGGCCTGCTACCTAGTTGATGGGTTCTGAAAGCCTTGCTCCTAGCCAACACTCAAAGCTGCATTCAACGATTACCTCTATTCTTCACAAAACTAGACTCTGAGGCTGAAAAATCCCTCCCAAACACCTTTTCTGCAAGAATCTTCTCTCTCAATGTTGTCAAGACAACCCCAGGTTCAGAAAATACACCTTTAACCCAGTCTCTCAACCAACCAAGGGTCCTGGACCATCATCCACAATACTTTTATTTTTTATTTAAATAGGCCAGGTCTTAGTTGAGGCATGTAGAATCTAGTTCCCTGGCAAGGGATCAAACCTACACCTTCTGTATTGGGAGCATGGAGTTTCAACCACTGGATCAACAAGAAAGTTCTACAGTGCTTTTATATTCATGTTAACAGATCTGAGTCCATATTTCGGCCCTCTCTGGAACCAGAATGTGTAACATAAACTTTATACTAACCCATGGTATCCCCCAGGATGGGTCCTGAAACACCTCAATTCCACCTCTTCCTTCAACCCAAACACTCATGGTGTACACCGTCAGTGCTCTTGGAGCATCCTCTCCTGGACCTGAATCAGGCATATCCTAAAATATAGATGGTAGCACCAGAGTTCTATGCTGCAGCCATGAAATTAAAAGACACTTTCTCCTTGGAAGGAAAACTATGACAAACCTAGACAGTGTATTAAAAAGCAGAGACATTATTTTTCCAACAGCTACTTGTATTGTCAAAGCTACAGTTTTTCCAGTAGTCATGTATGGATGTGAGAGTTGGACCATAAAGAAGGCTGAACACTGAAGAACTGATGCTTTCAAATTGTGGTGTTGGAGAAGAGTCTCAGAAATCCCTTGGACTGCAAGGAGATAAAACCAGTCAATTCTAAAGGAAATCAGCTCTCAATATTCATTGAAAGGATTGAGGCTAAAGCTCCAATACTTTGGCCACCTGATGGGAAGAGCCGACCCATTGAGAAAGACCCTGATGCTGGGAAAGACTGAAGGCAAAAGAAAAGGGAGCGGTGGAGGATGAGATAGATAGTGTCACTTACTCAATGGACATGAATTTGAGCCAACTCCAGGAGACAGTGGAGGACAGAGGACCTTGGCATGCTGTAGTCCATGGGATGACAAGGAGTTGGACACAACTTAGCAACTGAACAACAACACTGGAGTTCTGAGACTGGCTACTGAATATAAAAAGATAAGTCTTTTACCAGACCCTACTTCAAAACAGTCTTTCTCAGGTGACCCTGAGACTTCTGCCTCAAGCATCCAGACTCATGAGCATTTGTGCTAACAGATCCCAGCTGCATCCAGACTCTGTACCCTGTAGGCAACTCCTCCAGGTCCTTGGGGCCTGGGGCCCTACCAGAGAATCATTCTCTTGAAATGAGCCACAGATGGAGAATCTATAGCATTAATCTTGCTTCTTATCTTTGCTGGGCCAACTTAGGCTGGTTACTGCTGCAGTGAACATGAAAGGGCATCTTATCCTACTCAAATCCAGAAAAGAAACCTTTACAAGCAGAATATTTTATCTGTAGATTGAGGACCAGGTTACAGTACACTTCAGATTATAGAATGAGACAACAAAATTTAACTTAATGTTTTGGTTCAAAGCAATATGTATGCATTTTCTTATTGGAAAAGATAAATGATGAGTCTGTTGACACACTTTGGACACATAAATGCAGATTAGAAACTGACCCTGTTCTAAAACTGACATCACAAACCAAAAGATGAGATGATTTAATATATGGTCTAGTATTAGGCCTACTCTGATGACCCAGATGACAAAGAATCTGCCTGCAATGCAGGAGACCAGGGCTCAATCCCAGGGTAGAGAAGGGGATGACTACACACTCCAGTATTCTAGTCTGGAGAATCCTAAGTACAGAGGAGCCTGGTGGCTACAGTCCATGGAATCACAAGAGCCAGATATGACCAGGTGACTAACACTTTATACATTATTAATGTTTCATTTCAGTTCAGTCTCTCAGTTGTGTCTGACTCTTTGCGACCCTATGGACTGCAGCACGTCAGGCTTCCTGGTCCATCACCAACTTCCAGAGGTTGCTAAAACTCATGTCCATTAAGTCGGTGATGCCATCCAGCTATTTAGTGCTCTGTCATCTCTTCTCCTCCTCCATCTTTCCCAGAATCAAGGTCTTTTCCAATGAGTTAGTTCTTAACATCAGGTGGCCAAAGTATTGCAGTTTCAACTTCAGCATCAGATCTTCCAATGAATATTCAGTAATGATTTCCTTTACGATTGAATGGTTTCATCTCCTTGCAAACCAAGGGACTCACAAGAGTCATCTCCAACACCACAGTTCAGAAGCATCAGTTCTTCAGTGCTTAGCTTTCTTTATAGTCCAACTCTCACATCCATACATGACTACTGGAAAAACCGTAGCTTTGACTAGATGGGCCTTTGTCAGCAAAGTAATGTCTCTGCTTTTTAAATGCTGTCTAGTCTGGTCATAGCTTTTCTTCCAAGGAGCATGTGTCTTTTAATTTCATGGCTGCAGTCACCATCTGCAGTGATTTTGGAGCCCCCCAAAATAAAGTCTGTCACTGTTTCCATTGTTTCCCCATCTATTTGCCATGAAAGTGATGAGACCAGATGCCATGGTCTTAGTTTTCTGAATGTTGAGTTTTAAGCCAGCTTTTTCACTCTCCTCTTTCACTTTCATCAAGAGGCTCTTTAGTTCTTCACTTTCTGCCATAAGGGTGGTGTCATCTGCATATCTGAGGTTATTGATATTTCTCCTATAAATCTTGATTCCAGCTTGTACTTCATCCAGCCTGGCATTTCACATGATGTAAAGCTCAGTCGGTTAATCATCTGCCTGCAATGCAGGAGACCAAGGTTCGATTCCTGTGTCAGGAAGATCCACTAGAGAAGAAAATGGCAACCCACTCCAGTATTCTTCGCTAGAAATCCCATGGACAGAGGAGCCTGGCAGGCTACAGACCATGGGATCACAAGAGTCGGACGCTACTTAGCGATTAAACCACCTCCACTCAGCATATAAGTTAAATAAGCAGGGTGACAATATACAGCCTTGATGTATTCCTTTTCCTATTTGGAAGCAGTCTGTTGTTCCATGTCCAGTTCTAATTGTTGCTTCCTGACCTGCATACAGGTTTCTCAAGAGACAGATCAGGTGGTCTGGTATTCCCATCTCTTTCAGAATTTTCCACAGTTTATTGTGATCCACACAGTCAAAGATTTGGCATAGTGAATAAAGCAGAAATAGATGATTTTCTGGAACTCTCTTGCCTTTTCCATGATCCAGAGGATCTTGGCAATTTGATCTCTGGTTCCTATGCCTTTTCTAAAACTAGCTTGAACATCTGGAAGTTCACAGTTCATGTATTGCTGAAGCCTGGCTTGGAGAATTTTGAGCATTACTTTACCAGCGTGTGAGATGAGTGCAATTGTGCTGTAGTTTGAGTATTCTTTGGCATTGCCTTCTGTTAGCCTTTACTCTGCTTCATTTTGTAATCCAAGGTCACATTTACCTGGTACTCCAGGTAGCTCTTAACTTCCTACTTTTTGCATTCTAGTCTGCCAGGAGCTGGCATGGGAGATCCCACCCATGACAAGGTCATGAGGAGAGGCCTGATGGGCAAGGCAAGTCAGGCCTCACGGGTTCCCCCTGGATTTTCCTGAACATCTGCCCCCCAAAACCAGAGTCGGCCTGATTTTATTGTTCTGTGCTTTCCACTCTTCTGACATAAGAGGGGGCTATCCGACCATTTTCTCTGGAAAAAGTTAACTTAGGACTCAATGGCACCCCACTCCAGTACTCTTGCTTGGATCCTTCTATGGATGGAGGAGCCTGGAAGGCTGCAGTCAATGGGGTCGCAAAGAGTCAGACACGACTGAGAGACTTCACTTTCACTTTTCACTTTCATGCATTGGAGAAGGAAATGGCAGCCCACTCCAGTGTTCTTGCCTGGAGAATCCCAGGGACAGGGGAGCCTGGTGGGCTGCTGTCTATGAGGTCGCACAGAGTCGGACAGGACTGAAGCGACTTAGCAGCAGCAGCAGCAGGGCTTCAGTCTCCTGCAAAAGAATGTCTCAACTTAAAACCCCTCTGATGGCTCTCTAACTTGCCTAACAGTTGGAGACTTTTTACAACTTGTGAATTGTTTACAGCCCCCCAATCGCGAGAGGCACAAAGTTTAAAGCATCTTAAAGATACAGAGCCTTTTCTAAAGAGCTAAAAATCATATTGGTGATGGGTTTTCACTGTTGACTCAATGACTGCTACCAGGCCTCCATATTCTTTATCTTTTTAGACACCTGAAGGATATTAATCAATGTAATTGGGATACAGAAATAGGAATATAGTAGTTTTGATGTTAGCAACACTAGACTTTTGAGTTAATTACTTTTCTATGTTATATATCACTGCACTCCTCTTGTGTCCTTGCTATGTAAGAATGTAACTTTATTTAGTACTTTCTGAGAGAGGCACAAGACTTTGGGAAGATCAACAAAAATAAGTCTTCTGGTTGACAAACCCTTATCAGAAAAGAGGTATAAAATATTAATTGGCCCTCTGGCCAGAAGATGATGTAACTCACCTAAGACTTGTGTATACAACTAGGTATGCAGAGAGAAAAGTCTGGTCTCGATAGGAGTCAGGGCTGCTGCTGCTGCATAATTTTATATTATCCATTGATCTCTATGTACAGAAAAGGGTATAAAAAGCCTTTACAACAATAGAGGACAGGCAAGTCATTGGACTGGTTTTCCCCGTGTCTTCTCTTTACTCTAATTTCTGGCTGAATCCCCATCTGTGGCATGGAGGCTCGCCATGTCTACTTACTTGCCCCAGCTTTTAAGACCCACGTGAGAGGGAGCCCAAGGTGGGGCAGCCCCCGCTATTCAAGAGGACATTGGTGGCCTAACATAGATAGTGCAAGTTCCTTGTCTCGGAACTTTATTGGTTTTCCATGTAAACCAAGTTATTCAGCCTCTTTTCTCCACTTAATTTTCCTACTACACTATTTCTTCCTGATCTAATCTTATGTTTCTAGTTAAATATATAAGTTTTTCCTCGCCTACACCATTCACCCTTCGAATTACCCTGGATCCACAGGGGCTGGACCCCTGCACTAGTGCCCTATAATGAAAAGGACACCTTTTGGGGGTGTTAATTCTAGAAGGTCTTGTAGGTCTTCACAGAACCATTCAGCTTCAGCTGCTTCAGCATTACTGGTCAGGGCATAGACTTGGATTACTGTGATACTGATTGTTTTGCCTTGGAAACCAACAGAGATCATCCTGTCCTTTTTGAGATTTCCCCCAAGTACTGCATTTTGAACTCTTTTTATTTATTTGTTTTTTTGACTATGATATCTACTCCATTCCTTCTAAGGGATTCTTGCCCACAGTTGTAAATATAATGGTCATCTGAATTAAATTCACCCATTCCAGTCCATTTTAGTTCACTGATTCCTAAAATGTCGACATTCACTCTTGCCATCTCCTGTTTGACCACTTCTAATTTGCCTTGATTCATGGACCTAACATTCCAGGTTCCTATGCAACATTGTTCTTTACCACATTCAACTTTATTTCCATCACCAGTCACATCCACAATTGGCTGTTGTTTTCACTTTGGCTCCATCTCTTCATTCTTTCTGGTGTTACTTCTTCACTCTTCTCCAGTAGCATATTGGCCACCTACTGACCTGGGAAGGTCATCCTTCAATGTCATATCTTTTTGTCTTTTCATACTGCTCATGGAGTTCTCAAGGCAAGAATACTGAAGTAGCTTGCCATTGCCTTCTCCAGTGGACCATGTTTTGTCAGAACTCTCCACCATGGCCCATCTGTCTTGGATGACCCTACATAGCATGGCTCATAGCTTCATTAATTCATTATTGTTTTCCAATATCCAGTTTTTCTTTATTTCTCAGTACACAGGAGATTATACCTCCCCACTCCCTTGAAATTAGAGTGGTAATACTATTATTACGATTGCCAGTGAACTGTGAGCAATTCACAGTGCACGGCTCTACATATGGAAAAGCTAAATTTTTTCACTTTCACCTTATAAGAGACACAAAGATAAATTCCAGGTGTACTAACAAAAGTCTGTCTATTAAAATAAGCAAAAAAACACAGAAGAAAATAAATGAGGCTGTCTATCTGACATCAAGATAGGGAAGAATTTTTTTTTAACATTATACAAAAAAAATATATGTGCATCTCTACACGTATATTTATAGCTACAAATCAAGAAAAAATAACTCTCAAGAAGAATATGGCCAAAGAAAATGGGCTTTCATTAACATTCCTTTCTCTCAATTCCTCATCTTCTTTCCTGTAAATTTCAAAGATTCAGAAATGCTTTCTTGCATTGACTCATGGAAGAGACATTGTTAGCTGGATATGTTTTAGACATTGTTGTAAAGGTTGGGGTACAGGCCTTTTTCACCTCCTGAAGTTCTTTATGCCCATAAATACTTCATCCTAAAGTTGAACCTAAGAACACATAGTATATAACTCATCAAGGCATAACTTTCAAAAATCATTGTTTATGGACAAAATATGATTCCACTAATGTTTTGATCATTCTAGATTTTCTATATTATTTTTAAAAATATCAGTAATCTAAATGAATTTGTAATTGTAGTGGATCACAAAATGTAGAAGAGTGAAATGGAAAATAATTAGGTTTCCACTAACCCTATCAACTCCATTTTGCCTTTTTGTAGTCCATAAATCATTATAAACAATAGATTGAGCAAGGCAATGTTGATATGCCACTCCAGGATTTACACTGATTTAGCAAGAATTACTGGGAAAACTAACAAAGCAATTATAACTGAATTTTTGTGTGTGGACTCAACCCAAAACTTTAACTTCCTTTGTGACTTCTCTTTCTCTCACTCAAATTTTCTCCCTATATTTCTTTTCAGTGGACCTACTCTGAGATCAGTACTAGCCCCAAACTTCTAGTGTCTTCTATTTTTATTACATTATAATATGGGGAGGTAGATGTTACCTTAATGCTTGCTTTTCTTTTATTTTCATTCTTTCTCATCAGTTCAGTTCAGTCCCTCAGTCGTGGCTGACTCTTTGTGACCCCATGGACTACAGCACGCCAGGCTTCCCTGTCCATCACCATCACCTGGAGCTTGCTCAAACTCATGTCCATGGAGTTGGTGATACCATCCAACCATCTTATTCTCTGTTGTCCTCTTCTCCTCCTGCCTTCCATCTTTCCCAGCATCAGGGTCTTTTCAAATGAGTCAGTTCTTCATATCAGGTGGCTAAAATATTGGAGTTTCAGCTTCAGCATCAGTCCTTCCAATGACTATCCAGGACTGATTTCCTTTAGAATGGACTGGTTGGTTCTCCTTGAAGTCCAAGGGACTCTCAAGAGTCTTCTCCAACACCAGAGTTCAAAAGCATCAATTCTTTGGCACTCAGCTTTCTTTATAGTCCAACTCTCACATCCATTCATGACTAATGGAAAAACCATAGCTTTGAATATATGGACCTTTGTTGGCAAAGTAATGTCTCTGTTTTTTTAATATGCTGTCTAGGTTGGTCATAGCTTTTCTTCCAAGGAGAAAATGTCTTTTAATTTCATGGCTGCATTCACCATGTGCAGTGGGGACTATTATTTTCTTACATTATTGTTACCAATATTTATTTGTTCAGAAATAACTGTGCTTTTCACTTTTACTTACACTACATCAAGATAAACCACTACATTATCTTTTTGTTATTGTTTTGATAAATTATGCCAACTTTTATTGTGAAACTGTAAACAGTTTTGGTGCAAATATTTGGAGAGTAAAATTTTATAAAGGCCTGTTGATTGATATGGTAAAGAAATATTTACATGCATAATTAATTGTTAGTAATTCTGTGCCTCTTTTCCACAGGAGAGAATGCTTAAATTTCACCAAGTGAAACATATTTTTGATATACTAGATAAAATGCGATGCCTGCGAAAACGTTCTACTGTCTCATTCTTGGGAGTTCTTGTCATTTTCCTTCTGTTTATGAACTTGTACATTGAAGATAGCTATGTTATGGTAAGTCTTGGAGGTTGATTACTTTTTGTTCAAATTAAGGCATAAGTCAAACAAGACAGTCCACTTGCAACATAACTTCAGTCCCAGAATATTGAAATAGCCTTAGTCTAAGCAATATTATAACATATATCTTTCCCATCTAGCTACTTTTTATATCAGTTATATATTGTCAACAATATAATTGTTTTGGCTCATGTTGCAATGCTTTATTTAATGCTATATGCTATATTTAATGCAAATATGCACATCTAATTACAAATAAGTTAGCTATCATCCCTATCTGAATTAATTGTATGTCTGTGTGTGTGTTTGTGTGGTTAGTCCCTCAGTTGTGTCCAACTCTTTATGACCTCATAGACTGTAGCCCATCAGGCTCCTCTGTCCATGGGCTTCTCCAGGCAAGACTACTGGAATGAGTTGTCAGTTCCCTACCCAGCAGATCTTCCTGACACAGGGATGTAATCCATATCTCCTGCACTGACAGGCAGATTCTTTAGTACTGAGCCACCAGGGAAGCTCATATTAGTATATTACATATTTATTGAAAAAAATACACTTATAAGTGGAACTGGGCAGAGTCACCTGTAAATAGGCTAAACAAATTTTTATAGGTATTACTCCTTATTTTCTTTACTTTTCTATATTATCAAAAATTTTCAAATCCTGTTGTCTAATTAATGATACTAAGTGTGCTATTTTGTTAAGAAGGAATGCTTTATTAATGTGTGACATCTCATTTGGATCTTGAATAGCTGTACATGACCACCATGTTTTACCCTTATAGTCACTAAAAAGTAATAAAGAATGTCAAGAACTAAAGATAAGAATGTGAAAACTATTCAATAGTTTAAGAAAGGTAAAATTAGTAAGTTAGTAGGTTTTTTCCCCATGTCTGGCAGCATGCAGTTATCTTGGTCCCCTGTACATGCATGCAGCTGAATTGCTTCAGTCTTGTCTGACTCTTTATGACTCTATGGAGTATCCAGGCTCCTCTGGCCATGGGATTCTCCAGGCAAGAATACTGGAGTGGGTTTCCATGCCCTCCTCCAAGAGATCTTCCTGACCCAGGGATCAAATGCTTATCTCTTGGGTCTCCTGAATTGTCAAGCAGGTTCTTTACCCCTAGAGCCACCTGAGAAGCCCCCAACCAGGGATCAAACCCATGCCCCCTGCAATGGAAGTGTGGAATTTTAGCCTCTGAAGAAACTTACTAATGGTATGCATTGGGGCACCAAGGAAGTCCCTAATTTTATGGGTTGCTTTTTTGGGGGGAGTAGTTTTCTTTTGGCCACACCACACAATTATAGATACTTAGTTCCTGACCAGGGAACAAACCCATGCTCTCTACAATGGAAGCACAGAGACTTAACCACTGGACTGCCAAGGAAATTCCCTGAATGAATTTTAAATGAATTATGAAAGTATACAAAAAGACACATTCTGACTAATTGTGAGAACTCAATATGTCTCTATTATTTATTTTTGTTATGATTGTCACATAATTCATGTCTAATGAGAATAATTATGGACATTATTTCTTATTTACTTTTTCCATCATAATTGATGTTAAGATATCTGAGAAAATTCTAATACTTGTGCAATTATTCCTGTTTACCTATTTTAGAAACCAAAGCCTTTGAACATACAGAGAACTGGAAAGTACTTTCTTTCATAAAAGCATGCTGAAAACTTTCAATTAATAGCTTAACTAGACAGACCCTGACAACAACTTCAAAGATCATTTCCTAGTAAAATGTTTTATTTTATTAATTGAAAATGATTTAGTAACTACTAGTTACTTGCCAGATACTATTCTATATCCTACAAGCCAACCAAATGATCTTAGTTGGTACAGATTTTCTTAGGAGGTCTTCTGTAAAGCATCCTGCCTCGCTTAGCATTGTTCTTTGATGGTGAAATTCTGTCACATTCCTAGATCTTGACTCTGCCTATGTCTTTTACCTTCAATTATAGGTTTGATATTGTAGGCTTTTACCTTCAATTATAGGTTTGATATTGTAGGCTTTTACCTTCAAGTATAGGTCTCATTCTACCATCCTTAGTCAATTCACCATATTGAAGGTACCACAGTTAATAGAATTTGACTAGGCATGATCTAGTTAAACATAGCAAACTGGAAAGACTTACTAGTAATATGCATTTTAGATTTTTTAACCTGACTATTAGGTTTATGAAATTTAAGGACAATAGAGCAAAACCTAGGTGATCCAGCTATTTTTTAATTAAGAGAATTGAAGATTGTAAATTAATTAGAGGAGCTCTTGATTAATGATTTAATTTTGTAATAAACATTTATTTCTTGCATCTCTGTGTACTGGTGAAAGTAAATCATGTCTTGTAAATCAAAAACATGGTATTGGTAGGATGCTTGTTGCACTTAGTGATGATAAGACTCTTTCAGGTGCAATTTCAATATTTAACTTTAGGTAGACAAAATATTATATGCAGCAAACATCTTTATGTCTTTTGGAAGAGAACCACTTCAATTCACCATAAAATATATAAGAAGTAATAGAGTACATACCTATAAGATCAAATGCTATTGCTCTATTTATACATTTCTGTCTAAACATCAGTCTTATCCACATTATTTAAAAGTGTGATTTAATGAAGTAGCTCTTACTAAAGAGTACTTTCTCAATGAAATCTGGTTACATTAGCCATATACCCCCAGGGAAGCCCATATATATCTAATCAGATTTACAAATCATCCCTGGTACAGAGAAGAGATTGCTTCTAAGCTTAAAAAACTGAATTTATTTTTAAATATTTATGTTCAAAATAGTGAATTAAAATGGATGTTAAGTATAAGCATGGCCCCATTTTGAAAATTTAGTAACAATATTTTTATTAGTTTAAGTATTCACTTTTTACTAGAGGATGTTTTCTGCCTAAATTACATTTTGGACTAAATTTTATCCCAAGGCTTAATATGTATAAACTTTTAAATATTCATTGTATTCATGTACAATTACATTAAAACTTCTTCTACAATGTGTCAGTGCAGTTCAATTCAGTTGCTCAGTCATGTCCGACTCTTTGCAACCCCATGAATCGCAGCACGCCAGGCCTCCCTGTCCATCACCATCTCCCAGAATTCACTCAGACTCACGTCCATCGAATCAGTGATGCCATCCAGCCATCTCATCCTCTGTCGTCCCCTTCTCCTCCTGCCCCCAATCCCTC